>BQKN01065527.1:626292-653011 GCA_022839385.1 Asparagus kiusianus
CCCAGGGTTCCTTTGAAGGGTCGCCTCGGTCCCTTACCGGTGAATCGAGGTAGAGTACCCATCAAAGAAAGACTGGGACCATTGAAAGGTCCCCAAGTTGCAAATCAGACTGGGGGTCGAATCAATCCCCCCAGGAAAGATGATAAAGGGAAAACCCCTATCACTGACCGCATCGAATTACGGGTCAAAGCACAAGAGCCCGTTCAGTTTCTACGCTCACAAAAGCGTAAACTTGAACGGGCCACTTTTGAGAAAACTAACCAAGTGTTGCATTCCAAAAGGGAAACACACTCATCTGAGGATGAGAGTGTTTTACCAGGGAATACACACCAACACTCTATAGGTTGCTCCAGTTGTAAAGCTGATGAGTTGTACTATAGGGCTGGGGGTGTGGAAAAGCCCCAGAAGAAATTTGTGCAGGACATGGAGTCTTACTGCTCGTGCGCCAATATCATCAAAGCGGTGCTGTCGGGATGCTGCTGTGCCCAAACCCCAAAGAGAGTTTCGGTGTTCGAGAGAATTTCCACACCGAGACGTTCCCACAAGAAGAAGTTCGTCCGCCAAGAAGACGAATATCTAAGGGTGACGGCTAATGTGACCGGCAAAGCAAGATCGACGCAACCCTTCAACCGGGACCAGCTTGCCGAGATATCCCGGTGCATGACGCGGTTGCGGTCGGGAGCCATCAGCCGGAAGGACTACCGAAGGGTACCAAAGGGGCTTTCTCTAGAAGAAGAGGCGTCGGATACTGATTCAGATTCCTGCTCGGCCGTAGCGTCTGATGATACAGCATCGAGCGCGGGGCAACCTTGCTCATCGCTTATGATCAACGCCGAACAAGTAACCAAGATACTTGAAGAGGCCCTGGCTAAGCAGAAAGAGGCCTTCAAAATCGAGATGGAAACGGCCATGCTACGGATGAGGGAAGAGCACGACCAACAAGTTCGCGCTCTATCTAATCAGCTCAGCGAATCCAGCCGTCGTAACCGTGCTAACCAAGCAGGTAGCGATTCGGATGTGGATGAACCTATCAATGCCGAGAACCCTCCGGTTAACCAAAACGCTGGGGGTGGTAATACAGGGGGTGGCCCCGTTATCCCACCTTCAATTTGTCCATGCTCCAGCACGAGCGGGGATGAGAAAATGAAAGATCTCGAGAGCAAAATTAACGCATTAATGTCTGCTCGAGAGATAAAGAAGACCGGAATTCCTTGTCCTTACCCGAAAGAGTGGGACTCGATTCCGTATCCGGCAAAGTTCAACCTGATCAACTTCACGCCGTTCGATGGCAGAGGCTCGCCCACTCAACATTTGATCTACTTCAAGTCTCACTTGGGCATGATCTCCGGCAATGAACCCTTGATGGTTCGGTCATTCGTCGGCACTCTTCGCGGAGCTGCCTTCGATTGGTACCGCCGTCTTAAATTTGGAAGCATCAACAGTTGGGAGGACTTGGAGAGCATGTTCCTCACTCATTTCTTTGATGACGACGACGAGATATCCATTAGGACACTCTTCGATGAGAAACAAAAGAACGGAGAGTCGGTAGAGACCTTCATCAAACGCTTCCGCAACAAGGCGATGAACTGCAAGGATCCCATCACAGAGGAGTTCATCCTGCAGACTTGTCATAACAACTTATCCATTAACGTCTTGGATGTGATGGGAATAGAGCCGTCCGACACTTGGAAGGATTTGAAGGCCCGAGGAGAGCAAGCTGAGCGATTCCTCAAAAGGAAGAAAGCCGAGAGGAGCCAACAGATGGCTAATTCTCCAAACTCGAACTTCGCCTCTTGTAATGGGGATGAGGCACCTGCAACGGTTGCTAATCAAACGTCGCAACAGCAAACCCGGAGGCAACAAAAGACTCCGGATCAGAGGCCTCAAAAAGAGCACTCCTTCAAGGACGAAGATGTTCCAGTCATCTTCAAATCCCTCCTGGACAACAACAAGATCAGGCTCCCACCTATTGCGAATCAGGAGGAAGCCGACGATATTGCGGATCCGAAGTACTGCGCATACCACAGGAGGATCCATCATCCAACCAAGGCGTGCTTTACACTCAAGGATAGCATCCAAACCTTGGTTGAAGCCGGCGTCATAACGCTAGGGTAAGCCAGTCAAGAACGGCACAACTCCAGTGGGTGCATGAGTATAAACTGTATCCCCATCCTCCGACCGGTATAAAAGGTTAAACTGCTCCCTGATACTCCAATAGGTTTATGAGTCTAAACTATTTCCTCCCTTCCACGGGAAGTTCCTAGAAGAATCCATGCGTGGTATTCTTAAGGATAACCCGATCGTACATCTAATTCAATGACACACCCAGTTTTACAAAGAAAAGCTGGGGGTGGATAATTCATCATTTACCAAAGCCAAAATTCCCCTCTCGATTCGTCTAATGAACGAGAGGTCCACAAATCGAGCGATCAAACCCTTTTACGGGTGGGATCGTCTCAAACTTCCCACTTGGTCAAACCTTACTACAGTTAGGACCAAAGCCAAATTCTCCTCTCAATTCGTCCAAAGAACGAGAGGTCCAATTTCAAATCGAGTAACCAAACCTTACGACAGTTAGGGTTATCCGAGTCTTTTCGATTCTCGGAGTGGAGATCCCACTCCTAGTTTCACCTTTCAGATTCTGGGGGTGGAGATCCCACCCCGATTTTCCTTTGCAAATGAAGATAGAATATAAAATTCTTCCTCTTCAGCACTGGGAGATAGAATATAAAATTCTTCCTCTCTCAGCCTTTCGATTCTTGGAGTAGGGTTTTCACTCCTAGTTTCGTTCTTTCGGATGCAGGGGGTGGGGGTCCCACCTCAAGTTTCCTTTCCATTGGAAGATAGAATATAAAATTCTTCCTCTTCCATTGGGCGGTTTAGTCTTTCGCCGATTGAGAAAAGACACCAGAGTTCGATTCTGGGGTATTTTATCCCGAAGCCTAAGGAGGGATGAGTCAGCGCCTAACACGCGTTGCCGGTTAGTCCTTGACCGTTAAAAAGGACAACCCACATATTCCGCATTGTGGTAGAATCCGTGCTTCATACGTACGGGGAATTTGATCCCGAAGCCTAAGTAGGGATAAATCAACGCCTAACACGCGTTGCCGGGTAGTCTATTCCCGTGAGAAAGACGAAGTCTACGTATTCAATATCGTAGCACTAAAAGAGTTAACTCTTTTAGCACAACGTTATGTGCGGAACGGACTTACACAATCCGCATGCTAGCCCGACTCAAACGGTAGTCGGTAAAGGCTCATCAAATCCGTTGATGGCTGAGAATTTACCAAAAAATTCTATAAACGCGAGTCATTGACGCACCAACTCCACATGAATCAGCTTTAACGATTGACTTTTGGCGATTTGAAACCCTAAGGTGGACGCCGGTCAACGCGTAACCCTAGGTCAACGCCATTCAATGCGTTGCGACAAAAAGTCAACCGTCGACGCTCAAAACCCTGAGGTAGACGCCGGTCAACGCGTAACCTTAGGTCAACGCCGGACAACGCGTTGCAGCCCAAGCGGTTCCAAAATCCTAAGGCGGACGCCGGTCAACGCGTAGCCTCAGGTCAACGCCGGACAGCGCGTTGCGCCAAAAGTCAACACGTGACGACGAAAGTCAACACGCGATGACGAAGCTTAACCCACGCGGTTCAAAACCCTAAGGGCAAACGCCAGTCAACGCGTAACCTTAGGTCAACGCCGGACAGCGCGTTGCGACAAAAAGTCAACCTACGCGGTTCAAAACCCTAAGGTGGACGCCGGTCTACGCGTAGCCTTAGGTCAACGCCGGACAGCGCGTTGCGTCAAAAGTCAACACGTGGCGACAAAAGTCAACACGTGACGATAAAAGTCAACCCACGCGGTTCAAAAACTCTAAGGTAGACGCCGGTCAACGCGTAACCTTAGGTCAACGCCGGACAGCGCGTTGCAACCCATGCGGATCCAAAACCCTAAGGTAGACGCCGGTCAACGCGTAACCTTAGGTCAACGCCGAACAGCACGTTGCGCCAAAAGTCAACACGTGACGACGAAAGTCAACACGTGGCGACGAAGCTCAACCCACGCGGTTCAAAACCCTAAGGTAGACGCCGGTCAACGCGTAACCCTAGGTCAACGCCATTCAGCGCGTTGCAACAAAAAGTCAACCCCCAGTGATCCGAAACCCTAAGTCAACACGATGTGACAGGGATAGTAAGTTCAAAAGTCAACTCAATGACACGAGCCAAACTCAACCCACCAGCTGTAAACTCGAGACTCCAACGACGGCCAGGCGATAAACGCAGCGCCGAAACAACTTCGGTTATTCGACAAAGCACCGGATAAACCGAAGATCGAAGGAGCCGAGAGTTGAAGCGAACCACAGGTCCCTTAGGCCGACTGAAGGCTGGACCAATCATATCCAAAGTATTCCGGGCTCTTCTATAAAAGAAACGAGCCCGAAACACTTTGGAGGGGGTATCTGTAGGCATCGAAAATTGCCGATAGGTCCCCGAACATAGCTCGGTGTCAACGAGCGATGATCGAACGATGCTACCCAGTTCACAAGAGCTCAAATGACGCCGGTGAGCGACTGAAGCAAGCCGACGGATTACGTGAGCCGACAGAATCTCAGAACAACGGGGATACGGACTGACCGATAACCCCGTGATCACTGCAATCGGACCAACGCCCGCTGGGCCTCGATCACCCCACAGATAATCCAACCATCGGGGCCTACAGAGCTCGCCGTCACGATTCCAACGCATCTGAAATCACTCAAATCCGAGTTCGGACGAAAAGTCAACGGCGAGTCAACAGCGGGACAACGGCACGGCCCCGGGCTGAACCGGGGACACCCAAACTTGTCTTGGCTGGCTCGAGACACCCCCAAGGGGTTCTCTCGGCCAATGGCCAAGACACCCCCCCAGGGGTGTCTCCAAGGTGTCTTTTCCCCCCCTCTCATTTGCCTATAAATAGAGGCCCTTAGCCTCCATTCTCTGGGCTCGGAATTCAAGGCTGAATTATCTTAGCCAAGGATTCCTCTTGTGTGAAGCGGCAAAGCCCTGCCGGAGTGAGGAGTCAGAGTTTTCAAGAGAGCGGCGAAGCCCTGCCGGATTGAGGAGCAAGAGATCTTCATCAACAGTCTCCTTCATTCACCCCTCCCTTTCCTTAGTGTTGCTCCTTAGCGGTGACACTAAGAAGAGCTATTATCTCGTTTTAGCCGAGATATACGCTTATAACCTCTAGATCTTGCGCGGATCGACGAGGTTCTGTTTCTATATCCTACGCGGATAGACGAAACTCTGCCGGATTTTACCGGCAAGGATCTTGAAGAGTCGGCGGTCCACGGACATCGACGTCCCCGTCACAGGCCAACAACCCACGCAAGCGAGACCGTACCAAACCGGGCTCTCGTGTTTATTTTCGTTTAAGTTGTAACCTCTTGTTTTCATTTAAACTCTGTTGTAACGCTCAAAGTTGTAACAGATCTCGAAAAAGAGAACATCAATGAAAACAGCAACTTTTACCGGAAACAACTGTGAGGGAGTGATCTGTGGAGATCAAACTGTGTAGTGAGAGAGATCGTGTGGGATCGCTGTGTAGACGAAGTTCCGGCTTCCAAACCGGGTGTGTAGTGGATTTCTCCTTGAGAGTGGGGAGCGGGGACGTAGGCCAGAGGGCCGAACCTCATTAACACATCACGCGTCAAGGATAACGATTCCTAACCCTCTCTTATTTACTTGTTTGCATCTATTTACTGTGGACTGATTGTTGTATGTTTTAAATTGCATATTAGAGCCTTTTGACCCTAATCACCCCCCCTCTAGGGTCCAACAAAGTGCATCTGACTTAATGATTAAGGAGTTTTCTGATGACGAACAAGAGTTAGATCTGCTGGTTAATCATGTTTCTGCTGTTGGCTGGCAACGAGAACCTTTGGAAAAAGAAACCCGAGTCCAGCTTCGCCCATCTGTGGAGGAACCCCTTAAGTTAGAGCTTAAACTTCTACCTGAAAATCTAGAGTATGCCTACTTAGGGGAGAACGATTCTTTACCAGTTAACATTTCTTCTGATTTGACTATCGGTCAAAAAGAAGCCCTCTTAGATATTTTAAGAGAGAATAGGGAAGCCATTGGATAGATCATGGCTAATATAAAAAGGATTAGTCCAATCATTGTTCAACACCTTATCCATTTGATAGATGACGCCAAACCTACTAGAGATCCTCAACGTAGGTTAAACCCAGTGATGAAAGAAGTGTAGGATCTGAAATAGATAAACTAGAACACTAGAGGTGGGGTGAATAGTATTCTTTTAAAATTTATACAAAGTAGATTATAAATTACAAAGAAAAATAGCAATCTCAGAAATTTACTAACACAAACACAAAGTTTTATACTGGTTCCACTAATCTGGTGTACATCCAGTCCCCAAACAAATCCCGCTTGAGAGTTTCCACTATGATTTAGAATAAACTTACAAAATCAAAAACAAACCTGACCAATTTGCAAGTCCGTACAAATTACAACACCAATCGACAAACATCTTGTCAATTTGCACACCAATCTCTAAACTAAGAGATTAACGTCTCTCACAAACCGAGAGAACTTTTAAAGCAACAATTTCGATTCCTATAAGCCTTGATTTGTAGTGTGGTGTAGTAGTGGCTTAGCAATGATTCTAACTTCTGTAAATTGCCTAAACAATAAGTATTTAAATAATGTTCAAAGGTAATTTCAGAAACTTTTCTTTTTCTCAAAATCTGAATATTTTTCACTTGAAAAAAATGCACAAAGATCAAAGCTTATGGGTATGTAAGTCTCTACATTTTTTCTGAACAAATAACCTATATATAACCCTTGAAAAGACAATTATTTGAACTTTAAAAACGTTTAAAAATGGCTATAAACTGTCATAAATTCAAACTTTAAAATCTGGAAAAATTGTATCTGTGGTCGACTACAAGACAGAATAGTCGACTACACTGAGTTTAAATAGATTTTGTGAATTCAGAAAATTTCTCAGTAGTCGACCATAAAGTTCATTAATTGACTATACTGTAATTAGACAGAAACTTGAAAAATGAATTTTGCCTTCAGTAGTCGACTATAATGTCAATTAGTCGACTATACTGTAAAATAACAGAAACTTATATTTCTGTCATAAGCTTAAGTAGTCGACTACTATCCAAATTAGCCGACTATACTGTAAATTGACAGAAACATATATTTAGGTCATATACATGAGTAGTTGACTACTATTCTAATTAGTCGACTACTAAGAGTAAAAAATGAGAATTAATTGTTTTTGATACTCAATAATTAACTATAACTCTAATTGTTAATATAGGGGATTTCTATAGTTAACCAATACATTAAGCCTGTGTTAGTGTGTTCTAATATTTATGTGTGTGTGTGAGTGATCAAGGCTTTTACAATAATTCTAAGTAAAGAAAATATAAAATACATTATCTCATATGTTCTTCATCTTCTTCACTTTATAATGCCTTGAACTCAACTTGCACTTGTTCATATTTTGATATTAAAATCTGTATATAAAAGTTAGTGCATTTGTATAACACACATTGTATAAATTGTTATCATCAAAATAATATCATGGAGATATGATATTCAACAAGAAGCTGTTAGGAAAGACATTCTGAAATGTCTCGATCATGGGATCATTTATCCTATTTCTGATAGTTCATGGGTGAGTCCGTTCCAAGTTGTTCCAAAGAAATCTGGGATCACCGTGATCCAAAATGAGGCTAATGAGCTGATTCCCACTCGGATCCAAACTGATGGCGAGTTTGCATTGACTACCGAAAACCCAACTTAGTCACTCAGAAATATCACTTCCCTCTTCTATTCATTGACCAAATGTTAGAGCGTTTAGCAGGACATGAGTTCTATTGTTTCCTGGATGGATATTCAGGTTATAATTAAATCCCTATCGCTCCCGAAGATTAGAAGAAAACCACTTTCACTTGCTCCTATGGAACATTCGCATACCGACGCACGCCTTTTGGCCTATGCAACGCACCTGCCACATTCCAACGTTGCATGATCAGTATTTTTTCTGACATGATAGAGCGATTTCTCAAGATTTTCATGGACGATTTTTCCATCTTTGGTGACACATTTTCCCAATGTTTGCATCATCTTAAACTGGTCCTAGAACGGTGTAGAGAGAAAAATCTGACTCTAAATTGGGAGAAATGTCATTTTATGGTCAAACAAGACATTGTCTTAGGACATGTAGTTTTCAATAGGGGAATCGAAGTGGACAAAGCTAAGTTAGATCTCATTTCTAATCTCCCTCCTCCCAAAACAGTCAAAGATGTCAGATCATTTATTGGTCATGCTGGTTTTTACCAACGTTTCATCAAGGATTTAAGCAAAATTGCTAGACCCTTGACCAATCTCTTAGCCAAGTATACATCATTTGTCTTCTCTCCCGACAGCCTCAAAGCTTTTGAATATTTGAAAAAGGAGCTAACAACAGCTCCTATCATTCATGCACCGGACTGGACCTTACCATTCAAACTGATGTGTGATGCATCTTATTCTGCGATTAGTGCTGTTTTAGGACAACGGTTTGATGAAAAACCGCATGTGATCTACTACGCCAGTAGGACTCTGAATGATGCCCAGCAAAATTACTCTGTCACATAAAAATAGTTTCTAGCTATAGTCTTTGCCTTAGAAAAATTCATGTCCTACCTTATCGGTTCCCAAACCAAAGTTTTCACAGATCATGCCGCACTAAAGTATCTTTTAACCAAAAAGGATGCTAAAGCACGGCTTATTAGATGGATTCTCCTACTTTAGGAGTTTGACATCCAAATTCTTGACAGAAGGGGAACAGAGAACCCTGTAGCAGATCACCTCTCTCGACTCCCAAATGCACCAACATCAACCGTCCCGATCAATGAACATTTTCCAAGATGAACAACTCCTAAAAATCCAATCTGTTCCATGGTTCGCCAACATTGTGAACTACATAGTCATGAACCAGATCCCTTCTCATTGGTCCAAACAGGATAGATCATGTTTTCTCTTCCAAGTAAAATAATTTTACTGGGATGATCCATATCTGTTCAAATACTGTGCTAATCAAATCTTTAGGAGGTGTGTTCCCACTGATGAAACTAGGAGTGTTCTATCCTTTTGTCATGAATAAGCATGTGGGGGTCACTTTGGCCTAAGAAAAATAGCTGAAAAAATTCTTCAATCTGGGTTATACTGGCTTACTCTTTTCAAGGATTCATATGAGTTTTGCAAAACTTGTAACCGCTGTCAGCTTTTAGGGAAAGTCACTAGAAAAAATATAATGCCCTTACAACCCATCTTATCTGTTGACTTTTTGATCAGTGGTGTATCGATTTCATGGGACCATTTCCAAATTTTTTGGAATTGTTTACATTCTAGTAGCTGTCGAATACATGTCAAAATTGATTATGGTGGTAGTTTGCAAAACTAATGACAACAAGGTCGTTGTCAAGTTTTTGAAAGATAACATTTTTGTATGGTTTGGAGTACCCCGAGCGATTATCAGTGACAACGGTACATATTTTTGTAACCGTTCTTTTGAGGCTTTGATGAGAAAATATTCAATCACACATAAATTGTCAACTCCTTATCACCCCCAAACCATTGGACAAGTAGAGGTCACAAACAAGCAGATCAAACAAATCTTAGAAAAACAGTTAATCCTAACAGAAAAGATTGGTCTGTAAAATTATGTGATGCTCTGTGGGCATATAGAACAGCTTTCAAGGCTAATTTAGTGATGTCACCATACAGACTAGTGTTTGGGAAAGCTTGCCATCTACCAGTGGAGTTGGAGCATCGAGCAATGTGGGTAATAAAACAGTTAAATTTTGATTCAGACTCGGCAGGTAAGAAAAGATTGCTTCAAATAAATGAGTTGGAAGAAATTCAAAATGATGCATACATAAACTCAAAAATTTACAAAGAGAAAACCAAGATTTTTCATGATAAATCAATTTTACGAAAAAATTTCTCTCCAGGAAAGAATGTTTTATTGTACAATTTAAAATTACATCTTTTTCCTAGAAAATTAAGATTAAGATGGACAACTCCATTTTTTATCAAACAAGTTTTTTCGTATGGGGCTGTCGAGATAGAAAATCCTAAAAATTATCACATTTTTAAAATAAATGGTCAACGTCTGAAACCATTTTTAGAATTTTCTACGCTCAGAGAGGAAGAGGTGTAAGTTTAAATCAAAGATAATAGGAAAAGCAATAATAAGGCAATCAGAATAATAATACATACAAAATAATCACAATAAAAAGAAAACATCTTCAATTGATTGATTGATGAAAAGTAGTCTGAAACATAGAAAAGATACAAAGACAGTCAAGTATAAATAGCTAAACACAATTATTAAAGACAGTCAAGTATTACTCCCACTAAAACCTGTCACACCCTGTTTCCTAAAATACCCGGGAATCGGAACGTAAACAATCCCGCGACGTATTAGATTGAGAAAAAATGTACACTATTTTTTTTCTTATCAATCTAATACGCTAAGTGTCTAGAAATAAATACAATACGAAGTCATAGGTCCCCGATCACAATAGCAAGAATATAATGACAACCTAGAATAAGAAAAAGACATATCATCAACAATAATCATCCAAGACATAACATTCATGTCAATATGCCCTTATACAAATCTATGTGAATAAAATACTAGAGATTATAAAAAAACACACTGATCAAAAGGAAAAGAAATTGCTACAAAAATAAACTGAAAGGAATAATTAAGATTCGGTTTCTTCTTCTGCTTCGTCCGCTAGGCACTCCTACTAAGAATCCTCTGGCTCTGGCTTGACTCCAAGCTGGACCTGTTCTTCCTCTAAGTCTGATGTACACCAGAGAAAACAGGTGTACGTCAGCGTGTATGGTACATGGCAAGACCCCACAAAAGAAGGAACGGACGAAAACCTAAAGCGAAAAAAACGATACAATAATAGAAATGACAAAGAAACATGCAACAGAAAATCCAACAAAATCAACCAAGTAACAAGTTGATCATACAGCAAGCGATCAGAGTAATCATCCACGTCACAAGTTCATACAACTAAATGGAATTAATACTTAAAAATCTATAACTCGAGACATAGTATGTCGAGCGAAATAATCCAAATAAGGAAACCCTCATGTATATACCATATGTCACAAATTATAGATAATTAAATATTAACCCCGATCTATGTATGGAAAGAACACAACTGACCTACATCTCACAAAAGAATCCTAATCACCTTAAGTAATAATGTCATGTAACTAGTCATCCTATAACAAGTCACTGGTCACATCTCCCACAGAGCCAACGCTCATATCACCGGATAATTGACTGTTCATAAATCCCCTACGTGCATCCAAACCCACGAAACGGTTCGGCGAGAGGACTACACGCAATCAGATTTTGACCTGGTCCGAACTCAAGCAAAAGTCAGGTGACGAAATGATTTCACTGACCAAGTGTGAAACGGTTCACATAGCCTAACAAACTAACCCCAGTTCGAAACGGTTCACTGGTTCTAGTCTGGAAGATACATCAACAGTCTTATTCGATCACATGAACCATGACTTCCCCATCCTAACTCTCTTGTATTTTCTAAGTCATCCATAAACCTCATTAAAACACAGATTCACCACCTAAACTCAGTCAACACACTCACACATGTCACTAAGTCTTTTCATAACGCACGAGACCACTACGGCAACACTATTAACGGTTCTCCATCGCAACAAGACATACTAAATCATGTGCAATAATATCATGACATATCAGGTAATTAAATCTGAGAATTTGAATCATTAAATTATTCTAAAATAATCTTCTAAAATAATAAATTTATTTGCTTGAAATAATCCTTTTGCAAAATAGGTTCCTTTAATTTATTTTCCAAAATAATCCCTTTTTCTAAAATAATTTCTTTTTCAAGATAAATTCCTTTAAAATTAATATAATTATCAAAAAAATAATTTTGCTTTGGAAATAAATTCTTTTAATTTATCATAATTATTCTGAAAATGCTATTTATCATATTATTATTATTTATCTAATATTATTCATCAATAACCCTACGTAGATAATCACATCACAAACTAATATACAGATAAATCTTAACAAAATATAAAATTCAGCTCTGAGCAAGAGGGATCTTGCTTGTGAGGCCAAGGGACCTGCGGACGAGACGGCGACACTATTTCTTGCTGTTCGTTATTCGAGGATGCGCATGGCGGATCAACAGTTGACTTGTGGAGCTGGACGACAACATCGGCAACGGGTTCGACATCGCGGGGATCTCGTCGTGGCTACAGGCTGAAGGGATCGTCGGCGACGTCGATGACGAGGCAATAGGGCGTCGTGTAGTGGCGTGGGTAAGGGAAGCTTGACGGCGAGAAGACGACGAGGAGGAGGGGGTGGTTCTTCGCAACGCGGTTGGGTCTGAGGCTTGGAGGGCGGACAATAGCACGGGGAAGGGCTGCTGGTTGTGTGAGGAGGAGTAAGTTCATGCACCTTGTTTCTTGAGGGTCTTCGTCGGTTTCATGAACTTCTATTCTTCTTTTTCTTACAGAAAAGTTGCTCCATCATCTTCCTTAGAGAGCTGATGGTTGCTTGCTGTTCTTCAACCTTTTTGTCTAAGTCATCGGAAGTCTCCGCCATGTGCACCCTTACGTACTTGCCATATGCTGAGCTTGAGGTCCGAGATGTCATCACTACCAAGCACGGCTCATCCTCGTTGTCATCATAGATAGGCAACAAATGGGCTTAGTCGAAAGGGATGGTCGCTCCTGTTTGAAGGCGAGTGTGTCGATATACACCCCTATCTTCAGTAGGGAGCTATCTGAATCTCGAGGTATATTCATGATCTGATGATTCTGAGTACCAGGATTTATCTTTCCCTACCATATTGATTGTGGCTACCAGGAGCTCTGAGTCAACACTAACCCGCCTCTTCTGATGATTGCGTCTTCGGCGAGGATGTCTTAGCTCCGGAGTTTGTTAGGAAAGCCTCTCGAACACCGTTGTTTTGGCGCCTCAAAACATTAGCAATCCACCAGTACTACCTGGATGAGTATTTCGTAATGGCTATGAGGTTTTGCCTCATGAATAGTGCATTTATGAGTTAAATAATCCCTGAGATCCCCTGTAGGTTGGCGGTGGCCACCCCCGGCATCGGAAAGGCCAAGTGTAAAATTGCATGGAGGAGACTCAAGGGAGTCAAAAGGGGAACACTTGGGAAATTTTCTAAGTGTTGAATTCATGCAACCTTGCCATGACAGGCGAGGTTTAGAGTTTGGGCGAGCTCCAGCCAGCTACTGGCGAGCTCGAGCTGTCTGTTCATTCACGTGAGGTTCGCTCACTTGAGCTGCTTGAGCCTTGCCTTTTTGGCTAAGGTTTGGTTTTAGGTAGGACCGTTGGGCTTCGCCTGTTGTGCGAGGCTTGCCTGCTTGATTATCCATACTTAGGCTTCGGGATAAACTTCCCTATGTGTGTAAGGACGGATTATGGTGTTATTAATAATAACCTACCATAATGCCGAATATATGGGCTTTTGTCCTTTTTACGGTCAAAGACCAACCAGCAACACTTGTTAGGCACTGACTTATCCCTTCTTAGGCTTCGGGATAAAATACCCCAAACTTGTATCATGGTGTCTTTTTCAATCGGTGAATGACTAAACCGGCAACGCATGTTAGGCGTTGACTTATCCCTAGTTAGGGTTCGGGATAAAATTTCCCGTGCGTGTGAAGCACAGATTTTAGAGTTATAATGTTAAAATATTGTGTCTTCTCTTGGAGCAAAGACGAACCCATGTGGGAGATGAAGAATTTTATATTCTATCTCCTAAAGTTGAAGATGAAGAATTTTATAATCTATCTCCAGTTGCCAAAGGAAACTCAAAGTGGGATTTTCACTTCCAGAATCCGGGAAGGTGAAACTAAGAGTGGGATCTCCACTCTGAGAATCAAATAGATTTTGATAATCCTAACTGTCGGAAGGTTTGATTACCGAACTAAAGGTTAATTTGAGATGATCCTAACTGTAGGAAGGTTTGATCGCTCGATTTGAAAGTAGACCTCTCGTTCATGAAAGGAATCGAGAGGTGATTTTGGTTGTGGTCCTAACTACAGGAAGGTTTGACCAAATGGACGTGTTGATTCGTGCAAATCACTCAAAGGGTGTTCCTGGTGTTAAGTGACAAATACTTTAACACTGAGGGGTTTGACAATTGTCAATGATCAGGATATTAGGATTCCAAGTACTATGTTCGGACTCTAACAACTAAAGTATTAAGTGCACAGACATAGCTGGAGTTTGAATGGATTAGACCAGAAAGAGTTTTAGTGGTCTCACTGTCAATTGATTTGATCAGTGAGGGATTTTATGATAGAGAACTATGAATCGTCAACACCAGTGGGTGTTTTTTTTTTTGAGGGAAGATTGATCCAACGAAGTGATCAAATCTCATCTCAGCAAAAAAGTGCTCAGAAGCTGGTGGAGTTGATCCCAGCATTTAGAGTACAAGTGGGAGTTTCTTATTCATCCCATTTTTGTGGCGACCGGGTTATCTCTAAGAACACAACATATAGCATTCTTTCGGGAACTTCCCGTTACATCCACCCCTAACTTTCTTTGCAAAACTGGGTCTAATGAAGAGCACATTGTACTCAGTTGAATGATCGGGTTATCTTTAAGAATATTATGTGTAGTACTCTCCATAAACTTTCCGTTAAAATTAGTAAATAGTTTAGACGCGTATACATGTTGGAGTACTAAGAAGCAATTTATACTCGTATACTCTTCGGAGTGTCGGAAAGAAAAGTTTATACTCTTATACTTGTCGGAGTCTTCATTTGACTTAATTGAGCGTTATGACGCCGGCTTCAACCAAGGTTTGGATGCTATTCTTCAGAGCAAAGTAAGCCTTGGTGGGGTGAAGGATCCTCCTGTGGTACGCATAGTACTTTGGATCCGAAGTGTTGTCAGCTTCCTCCTGATTTGCGATAGGTGGTAGCTTGATCTTGTTGTTTTCAAGGAGGGACTTAAAAATGGCTAGAACCACTTCATCCTTGAAGGAGTACTCTTTTTGGAGTTTCGGATCCAAAGTCTTTTGCTGTCTTCGGGATTGTTGTTGCGATGTCTGATTAACATCATAAACTCCTATAGGTGCCTTCCCCTTACCACGAGAGACGAAACTTGAGTTCAGAGAGTTAGCCGTCGGTTGGCTCGTTTCAGATTTCTTTCTTTTGAGGAATGGTTTGGCCTGCTCCCCGTGCACCTTCAACTCTTTTCAAGTCTTAGACGGTGCAACTCCCATAACTTCTAATATATCGATGTATAGGTTGTTATGACAGGTTTGAAGGATGAAGTGCTCTATGATCGGATCTCGGCAGTTCATCTCCTTATTTCAGAATCGTTTGCTGGATCACACCTATCCGAGCCATTATTTGCTAGATCACACCTATGCGAGCCACCATTTGGTGGCTCGGCCTTGGTCGAGCTAGCAGGAGACTGTTTGTGCTTTTCGATAATTTCGGGCGATGTTTTGGCTTTTGGCCTCCATGCTTTGTGTAATTTTGGTGGTTTTCGGGCCACCTCTTGTTTCTATAGTTTCTTGGCCTCCTGCACAAGAATCCGCGCATGCGCAAGGAGTGCGCAGTGTTTTAGGATGCACTCCTCATGGGTTGAACGGGTCCTTTTGACTTGGATCCATTCATTCATTGCTGGTTTGGAGGAGGGATCGTTTTCTTGCTGTTGGGGCCCTCGACGCTTTCTGAATTCTAGATCTTCTTTGTAGCAGATCCCATCTACAGGTTCCAATGCCTTGGTGAATCGGCGTGCGAGGCGTTGGTACTTTCTTTGGCGTTCACTCTTCGATATGATCGGTGCGCCTTTAGTACTCAACTCCTTTATTGAGGAGGAGTTCAGATTTGTAGATCCAACCTCGTTAGAGGTCGGAGGGGCGTTGCAGGGTGTGATTACAATAGCAAGGGGGGCCTTGATCTTCTTGCGTTTGCAAGGTGTGGAGGATCTGGAGGAGAAATACGACAGATACTCCTCGAACTTGGCCTGGTCGAACTCGTATTCGACCTCTTCGTCAACAGGGATCCGGATCCATTGTTGCGACACGACAGCTTCGGCAACAAAGCTGTTGGCTCCCACAATAGTCGCCAGTTTGTTTTCATCAAACCTATTACACCGTTTATTGGTTACAAGTTCGAGTTGATCTTTTTATAAGATCTTCTTACAATGAGAAAAGTAAAGATTATAACTTTATGAAATAAAATGTAGCAGTAGTTTATCTCCTGTTGCTTTGTGTGGGATCTTTGCCTGTACCGGGGACGCATTAGTTCGTGGATAGCTACGGATCAGATCTAGTTGATAAGTGTGATTATGCTCGTGTTTCATGAAGGAAACAATTGCAGCAGCGACAATCACGACCAAGCGAGATTGTGGTTCTTCTCGAGATCAAAACAAGGTTTGATCCGAGGGAAAGAGAGGGAGAGAATCTCAAATATTTCGAAGGGTTTTCTTTATGAAAAAGTTCATGGTCTACTGTTCAATTGGACAGCACCTCGCTCTCAGATTTTAGATCCTCTCAACTGAAGACCCTGGGCTTCTATTTATAGACTTTTGTTGCCGTGTTTTCTGATAAGATCAAGTGTTTTGACATTATCTGCAGTTGATAATCGCCTAGGCACACTTAAGGATAGCTTCATAATAGTTGGGGAGGTCCTGGGACGAAAGAATTCTAATAAAACATCGAAATCCATGTTTTAGGAGTTTGGGAGGCCCAAATAGTCGTGGTGGCTCGGAGCTGTGCGAGCCACCATTCAGTGACTCGCATGGGTGCGAGTCACCATTTGGTGACTCGTATGTGTGCGAGCCTCCTGGCCTGTTGTTGTGTCTTTTTTACCCTTTTGGCTATTTGTATCTCCTTTGGTTTGCTTGTTTTCCCCTTTACGTGTGTTTCGTCACTTTGTTGACTTATGCGCTTTACCGGTTCACTTCATGCATTTTATTGGCGTCAGATAACTTCTTTGACTTGGGTGATGACGTTCATCATGTTCTCTTTGTCTTGAGCTGCGTGTGGGAACCCATAGGTAATTTTTGATGCCTACAAAAGTCATGAATAAGAAACTCCTACTCAAACTCCCACTAAGTCTGTGCACTCAACATCCCATGGTTAGAGTCCAGATATAGTACACAGAATTTTAATCTCCTGATTAATGACAAATTGTCAAACCCCTCCGTATTAAGTATTTGTCATTTAACACTAGGAACCCCCTGTGAGTGATTTGTACGAATCAACACTCCCACTGTAATTTGTACTCCCACTCTTACTGTTCATTTGGTCAAACGTTCTTATAGCTAAGACCACAACCAAAATCCCCTCTTGATTCCTTCAATAAACGAGAGGTCCAGAAATTGTGTGATCAAACCTATAAAAGTTAGGATTGTCTCAAAACTCCTCACTCGGCCAAACCTTCCTATAGTTAGGACCACAACCAATGTCCCCTCTTGATTCGTTCCATGAATGAGAGGTCAACTTTTAAATTGACCGATCAAGCCTATAAAATTTAGGATTGTCTCAAACCTACCTTCGGTCAAACCTTTGAAAGTTAGGGCTAAATTCGGAATTTCATTCTCAGATCAGGTAACCAATCCTATAAAAGTTAGGGTTATTTGAATCTATTCGATTCTCAGAGTGGAGATCCCACTCTTAGTTTCACCAGTCTAGATTCTCGAAGTGGAGATCCCACTTGGAATTTACTTGGCAACTAGAAATAGAATATAAAATTCTTCTTTTCTAGTATCGGGTTTGTCTTTGCCCTAAGAGAAGACACCGACTTTTTTTTAACTCTCATAATTCGTGCCTTACACGCGCAGGAAATTTTATTCCGAAACCTAAGAAGGGATAGGTTAGTGCCCAACATGTGTTGCCGGTTAGTCTTTTGCCGTAAAAAGTACGAAAGCCCACATATTTAACATTGTAGCAGGTTGTTATTTATAACACCAAAATCTGCGCCTTACACGCGTGAGGAATTTTATCTTGACTCCTAAATAGAGAAAAGCCTACGCCTAACATGCGTTGCCGGTTTAGTCTTTTACCGATTGAAGAAGACACCAGAATCTGAGTCTGGGGAATTTTAACCCGAAGCCTAAGTTGGGATAAGCCAGCGCCTAACACGTGTTTTTGGGTAGTCTATTCCCGTGAGAAAGATAAAATCTACGTATTCAATATTGTAGCACTAAAGGGTTAACTCTTTTAGCATAACATTATATGTGGAATGGACTTAAATAATCTGTATGCTAGCCCAACTCAAACGGTAGTCGGTAAAGGCTCATCAAACCCGTTGATGGCTGAGGGTTTGCCAAAAATCCTATACATGTGAGAGTCATTGACACACCAGCTTCACTAGTTGGTATCGTGACTTACGCATCCGACAACTTCAGGATAAGATCCATACCTGAAGATGAAACCACTTTAATAGTTGGTCCTGCAATCTGAGGTTTGGAACCGTTACACTCCAACGCCGATCGATGCAAAACCCTAAGGTCAACACCGATCAACGTGTAGTCCTAGGTCAATGCCAGTCAAACGTGTTGTGATGAATGTCCATGCTAATCGATGCAAAACCCTAAGGTTAACGCCGATCAATGCGAAGCCCTAGGTCAATGTCGGTCAACGCGTTACGATGAAAATCAAAGCATAGCCTCTGATCAACTCTAAAGTTCAGATATGAATTTCTAATGAAGATAATCAGTTCAAAGTCTACTCAACGATACGAGCTAAAGCTTATTCACCTATTTTGGTTCTAAACTTCTACGGCGGCCAGATGATAAACGCAGCATAGGAAGAACTTCAGCTAATCATAGAAATAGACTAAAAATCGAAGAAGTCAAGAATAATGGCTAATTATAGGTCCTTTTTCACCAACTGAAGGTTGGACCGATCACATCCAAAGTATTTCAGGCTCTTCTATAAAAGAAACGAGACTGAAATACTTTGGAGGGGGTATCTATAGGTATCAAAAATTACCTATATGTTCCCACAAACAGATCGAAGCTGAGAGCAAATGATGAATGCCACTATCCGAGTTATAGAAGCTTAATTGATGTCGATAAGCGTATGAAGTAAAGTCGGTGAACCGTCGAAAGCAACAAAATTACGGAATAACGAAGATACGAGCTTATCCGGAGCTATACGTCACTTTAAAAGATGAACTGCCCCTCGTGTCTTTTCTCACACCCTATACAATTCAACCATGGGAGCTTGTAGACTTTCTCCCCGACTTTCCAACGCATATTGAATTATGCAATTCCGAGTTCGGACGATGAAAATACAACAAAAATGGATGGGAAGCATAGAACAATGCTCTAGGCCTTAGCGAAACACCCATAAGTGTCTCGGTCAAAGCTTGGCCGAGACACCAAGTGGTTTCTTGCCCAAAGCTTGGCCGAGACACCCACGCGTATCCGCAGCCCTGAAAATAGTTTTTGGTAGATTTAATCTATTTTTTGACTGTTAACCACCTGGATTTGTTCCAACTGATAAAATATCATCCAAGAACATGGTTAAGTGATTATAACTGAAGATAAGAGTAAAACGATTGTTCTTATCCGAAAACAGGGCTCCTAAAGACTATATATACAGCCCCAGGGCCTTTATTTTTTTAGATCTGGAATTCTCAAGCTTTGGCGAAGCCTTGCTAAATTGAAGACTGAAGGAGTACGAATTTCAAAATAGATGAGGAGATCGGATCGAGCTCGTTAAGATAAAGAAGAGGAGTTCGTCACATCTGCAGTTCCCGGTTCCTTACCTTGAGATTCCCACGTTGCGGTGATATCGAGAAGAGTGATTATCTCTCCATTGCCAAGATAATTGCTTCGGTTTCTTGATTCCTTCATGAATCAACGAAGCTCCGGATCTAATCTGATCGCTTGGTAGTCCACAGATATTAATATCTGCATCACAGGCCAAGATCCCATGTAAGCAGCGAAGGATAAACGTCCGTTGCGTTTGTTTTGACGAGAGTTATAATTTTTGTTTTCATTATGTAAGAGTCTTATAAAAAGACTATCTTTTTTTGTTTTCATTGTAATGACTGAAGTTGGAATGAATATATCAACGAAGACATCAACTTTCCATCCAAACAGTTTTCTTAGGCTTATCAGTCGACCGATGCCATTAAATCAGTCAACCGATAACACACCATCAGTCGACCGATTTGTGTGGTTTTGCCAAATCAGCCAATAGTCATATTATCAATCGGCCGATCCCTACCTACCAGTCTACTGATCGGGGATTTTCTACATAACGACTAGTTTTGGTTGATTCTTTTAAGAGGCTATAAATAGCCCTAAACACTTGGTTTTTGATAAGAGTTTTTACAAGAGTTTTGCAAGGTTTTAAAAATAGTTTACAGCAGTTTATTTTCAAAGTTTAGTGTGTTCATTTATGTGAAGAAAGTTTCACAAAGAGGAGAATCAAAATTTTATTTTTGAGGAGTTCAACCTCAAATTCATCTCTAGCTGATTTAAATTTCATTTTCATATATTTTTTGCTAGATTAATTTGAGTTTAATTTTATTTTACTCATTGTCTACACATACAACCAATTGAGTTTTAATATTCCACATATTGTATATTTGGGTTGTGGGGTTATATCATTGAGTGAGCTTAAATTTCGTTCTCATCTTTGTTAGAGAACAAATCTTGTATTTGCACTTACATTGAGAGATCATGTTAAACAAGGAGGGCCTACCCTCCGTTCTGTTATAATTTCGATTCATTAGTTTGTAACAAGCTATTCTTATCAATACAAATGAAACCCTCATTTTGAAAAATTAAAATTTACACCATACAGAAGATGGCGACCACAGTGGGAGGAGCTATTTCCTTAACCAAAATGGTGGTAGCGCAGTTCGACAAAGATGCTGTCGGGATGACCGTGGAGTCCCTAGAAATTGAGTTCGACTAAGCCAAGTACGAGGAGTACTTTTCTTCATCCTCCTCTGGTGGTAATGCATCCTGCAAACGCCACAAAGTCATGCGTAGAGGCCGACCTCAAACGGTCAAAGCCTCCATACCTGAGGAATCTATCCGAGTCACGTCAGGGGAGCCTATTCCGTCCAAATTGATCAAGGTCAAGCCAAATGTCCAGAACACAGGGCAAAGGACTGCCAGATGGGTCGCCAAACGACCCTCGCAGACCCTCATTCAGGAAGAGATGGTGGTTCATCTTGGCACAGACCATGTCATCACGATCCGTACGGACACACCTCTGTAGAAGAGCCCGTCAGCAATGATGATAGGTCCTCACCCAACAGGAGGCCCGTACCTTTGCCTCATATGATGGCCTGAATTATTATTCGGGTCTAAAAAGTGTAAGGTAGAGAAACAACCCTCCTAATGCTGGTGGGATCGCCAAATCAGGCGAACCTTCGCGTTTAGGCGGACTTCGCTCTGATCGTAATATCTTCCGTTTCGGCGGGTCTGGTATTTCTGACAAACTCGACCATTCAGGCGAACTAGTCAAAGCGGGCGAGCCTGCCCCCTCAAGCGGACTCCATTTCTTAGGTCATATCCCTAATATAAACAGGCTACCCAAAGCAGGCGAGCCTACCCTAGTAGGCGAACCATCAAAGTCAGGCGGGTCTCACCGAATCCACTTGACGGGTAAGCGTTGCGAGCGAATGAGCCTTAATGACAAAAGCAAAACAGTAGGCGATATCTCACCAACTTGCCTACATGAACAAAGGGTCGGAGTTCACCTACAAACAGAAACTCGCCAAAGCACGAAGACTCGCCTTTCAAGGTGAACCCACCTAACTCCAACACTTAACCCTTTCACCCAGTGTACGCAAGAGGGTTCATCCATACCTCTCTCATGCGATCATGTAGTTGTCCCTTCTGATGTTGGGGGTTGTCGCCAGCCACCCGTGGAAGATCTCCGGGGTTACCTAACTCGCAAACGCACCATACACGAGGCGAATCCTCAGTGTCACTGCAAAAGGCTTATCCAAACATTACTTGTCAATTGTAGTGTATAGGAACAATGAAACCTTTGGTGTTCGAAAGGCTTGCTCAACGACCTTCGTAACTATGATCTTCTCATGGAAGGCGTAGCCACCAAAGAAGGTGCGCCTTCAATGATTTAGAGCGCTCGTCTACTACGGTCAACGTGATAGGGAAGGGTAAGAATGTGCTTCCAAAGTCTCCAGATTTGGACTCCTTCCTGGGGTCCAGTCACCCGCTGGTTCAGCGCGAACGTGATGGTATATTCCAGCACACCCGCAGTCGTATGGGGGTGAACATCCCGTTCAATTATGCCCTCCTAACGCCCCTTTCTGGTGGTGAAGAGGAAGACTTCTCAGCGGCGGCCACATCCTAGACATAACACTCGAGTCACGACGAGTCAGCAAGGGTGCACATGGCTAAAATCTCGAGTGATTAGGCGATCACTCAAAAGTTTGAAGAACATCAGGTCGCCATCGAGTCCATAAAACTCATGTTGGAGCAACTGCTAAACAGAAAGAAGAAAAAGAAAGTAACGCGTACCCCACGGAGGTTGATGGGAGGCAAGGAATGGGGACCTACTCCTAATCAGATGACTGAACAGGAAGATAATGCTAAAATCCTATCGGATCACTCCTCGAAGTCGTCGGTGGGAACGTCAAGCTCCGGGGTACCACCCAGGACAAAAGATTCGACAAGTTCCAAAGCCAACTTAATGCCTTAAAACACCAACAAAACATGAACAAACTGGGGGTGGTCAGGCCGTACCTTATCGAGTGGGATACGGTCCCCTACCCAGCAAAATTTAAACCCATCAGTCTGGTACAATTTGATGGTAAGGGCTCCCCTTCGCAGCACATCTACTACTTTATGGCTCAGACCAAATTCCTCACCGGGAACGATGCCATCCTCACCCGACTATTCATCGGCACCCTCAAAGGTGTACCATTCGAATGGTTCCACAAGTTAGAACCATGTTCTATCAAGTCATGGGCTAATGCGGAAATACTCTTCCTAGCCCGCTTCTTCGATGAGGATACCAAGGTGTCAATGGCCACCCTCCTGGCTAAGAAGAAGAAGAAGTCAGAGTCGGTCAACGACTTTGTAAAGAGGTTCAGGAACCGATTAGTTCATTGCCGAGACCAAGTCTCCGAAACAACGCTGATTGAGATGTGCTACAACAACCTTTCAATCCATATTTTGTCTAGGGTTGGTGCGGTAGAAACCCGAACCTAGCACAAACTCGTTCGCTAGGGCGAACAGATCAAGAATATGATCAAGTGGCTTGAGGCCGAGCAGCCTCACCCCAAAAAAGGAGCTGCAGAACCAAACACGCCAAAGAATCCTCCTCGACCTAGAAGAAAAGAGATCATGGTCGTTAACATTGACTCTGCTCCGGCGCCCATACCGGCCCAAAGGACGAAACCCAGGCCATTCGAACAACATCCCCCGAGGTAATATGACTTTAGGGAAGACCAAGTGGTAGCAACCCTAGACACGCTCCTCAAGAGCAGTAGGATTAAGTTACCGGAAGTAACCAAGCCAGAAGAGGCAAACAAAACCAACGAACCGGGCTACTATGCGTTCCATAGGTTCCTCGGCCACCATACTTCTAAATACTATATCCTCAAGGATAAGCTTCAAGCCCTAAACGATGCGGGAGTTCTAAAAAAGAAGAAGGTGTAGAAATAGGTGACCACAAATATGATCTCTCTGAGTTTTGGAAAAGATATCCCAGAGGTTCAAGCACCGGCGGGGGTAGTTCCCATCCCCATAGCAATGCTGAAGATCACTAACGATGATCCTCATAATCAACAAGGAAAAGGTTTAGTACCCCAAACCTTACCATCGGGGCAAGTGATGTGGGTCCATCCGGACCTCCTCGATGATGTACAATGGACTTTGAAGCTTTTAGAGAAGACCAAAGGTAAACCTTGCAACGGTGTATCTGCTATCCCAGATGAAGCCACTACGGCAATAGCCGCCCTCACCAACTCCGACGAGGACACAGCCGCCCTAGCCACCAGGGTAAGGAGAGAATTCTCCAATAATTACCCTGTCAGAATGGGGGAACCATAAGGACCCTCCGGGCGGCTACCTGTAGAGGGTTCTCCAAATCCCGATAGGCCTAGCTTGAGTAACCAGCCTTTCAGGTTCAATATACTCGCACAGCTAAAAAACATCTCAGCCAGAATCACTATGCACGAACTCCTGCGTCTGTCTAGACCTACTCGGGAAGCTCTACAAGAGGCATTGGCCGACTCAGAGGTTTTCGCCATGCACTTCTCGTCTACAAGGGAAGAAGACGCGGAAAAGAAGTGTTTGCAGTGCTGTCAGGCCTCCGAACAGCGGGTCCCTTGCATCACATTCACCCCTGAGGACATGCTAATTAAAATCACTTCTCACGATCGACCCTTGTACTTCACTGGGTACATCAATTCCTCCAGAGTGGATCGAATCCAAGTTAACCAAGTATCCGCACTGAGCATTGTCCCCTTAAAGCTTATGCAATACTTAGGGGTCCCCCAGAAGCATCTCTCCATGAAAACCATGATCATCTTTAGGTTTAACGTCACTGGGATGAGGCCGCTTGGCAAGATCTGCCTAAAGTGCCATATAGACAACCTGCTATGTCATCGATGCTGAGCCTTCCTACAACATGCTGTTGGGACGGCCATGGATCCACAACAACCGCATTGTCCCATCCACATTACACCAATGTCTAAAATACGTGGATAACTATGATCAGGTGAAGATAGTAGTTACCGACAAACAACCCTTCAAAGGAGTCGAGAACTACTTCACGGATTCCCTGCTTTACCAAAATTCTAACGAACCACCAATCGGGGAACTCGAGAGTGGTAATGAAGCAGATAGTGAATCCGAATACGGGGATAGCCTTGTCCTGAACGATTTTGAATCTATTATAATCGGCTACAAACCACAATGTAACCGACGCTGTCTAGGCATAGGAGATTATCTTGAATGAGAACTTCAACTTTGCTTACTTGTCATCTTTCCCGACATCCGAGGATGACCTACCTAACGACCCGATGGCAAGGCTCTACAGTGACCCGTCTGTACACTTTCCCGTATACTCGTCGTATCTCGCAAAGAGGCAAACGATTGATTCTTCGCAAAATGTATTCGTTGTGCCCACCCGAGATAGTTATCAAAAGGACATTATCTTTGGGAGAGTCGATCACCCTTTATGCATGTTGTGGGACAAGTCCAAAGAAGAGGAGTCTGCGCCCTAATTTGCGCAATACAGCCAAGTGTTTTCGCTGAAAGTTATCTTCATTGCTGAATTCATTATAATATTAATTGTTTACAAAGGATTCAAATTTTCAACAAAAGAAAATAAAAGGTTACAACTTTCTCGAAAATAACGCAAGATCCGTTCGTCGTTTCTTGCTTGCGTGGGTCTTTAGCCGGTGACGGGGACGTCAATATCCGTGGACTACCTGACAATCAGATCAGATCCAAAACTCCATCGATTCGCGAAGGAATTTAGAAGCAGAAGCGCTTATCTCGACAATGGCGAGATAATTGTTTTTTTAAGATTATTGCAACGGGATAATCCTAAGGAATGGACGCGGGTGATGCAAATCTAAAGAATCTATCTCTCTCTCACATTGAAGAACTCGATCAATCTTCAGTCCGAAAGGGCTTCGCTAGTTCTCCAAAATTCCAGATCCGAAAAAATGAGGCTCCCGGGGCTGTATTTATAGGCTCCAAGGAAGTCTGGATGGTTAAAACCGTATAACGGCTGATTCTTGGGCCTGGAGACACGCCAGGGTGTCTAACCTTGGCCGAGACACCCTTGGGTGTCTCAGCCTTGGCCAAGACACCTTGGGGTGTCTAGCTTGTGCCGAGACACCTCGGGGTGTCTCAACTCAGGCTGAGACGCTTTTTTTCCGCACACTCGTCTGTTTCTGCCGTAATTTCTTCATCTGAACTCGGATTTGAGTGATTCAAAGTGTGTTAGAAAGACGACGAGGAGTTATATAAGCTCTAATGATTAGATCATTATGGATTAAGCTGGTATAGGAGCGTCGTTTCGCCTTTTGTAAGTGACGCAAGGCTCCCGATCAGTTCGTGTCTTCATTATTCTGAAATTCCGTTACTTCACGTAGTTCGTCGATTCACTTCAAGCAGTCATCGATGTCAATCAAGCTTCTATGACTTGGATAGTGACGTTCCTTGTGTTCTCTTAGCTTTGAGCTGCTCATGGAGACCTATAGGTAGTTTTCAACGCCTATAGATACCCCCTCTAAAGCTTTCTAGACTCGTTTCTTTTATAAAAGAGGCTGGAATACTTTGGATGTGATTGGTCCAGCCTTCAATCGGTGTAAAGGACCTGTAGTTAGCTTCAACTCTTGGCTCCTTTAATTTTCAGTCTATTCGATGCTTTGATGAATAGCTGAAGTCCTTCCGACGCTACGTTTATCGCCTGGCCGTCGTCGGAGTCTTGAGTCTAAAACTGATGAGTTGAGTTTGGCTCGTGTCATTGAGTTGACTTAGAACTGACCATCTCCGTTGCATCGACTCTTTCATTACAACGCATTGACCAGCGTTGACCTAGGGTTATGCATTGACCGACGTTGACCTAGGGTTACGCGTTGACCTTAGGGTTTAAATCGTCGTACGTTGACTTTTGGTTGCA
>BQKN01065527.1:653021-724147 GCA_022839385.1 Asparagus kiusianus
GCGTTGACCTTAGGGTTTAAATCGTCGTACGTTGACTTTTGGTTGCAACGCGTTGACTGGCGTTGACCTAGGGTTACGCGTTGACCGGCATTGACCGGCATTGACCTTAGGGTTTAGATCGCCATACGTTAACTTTTTCATCGCAACGCTTTGACCTAGGGTTACGCGTTGACCGGCATTGCCATTAGGGTTTAGATCGCCATACGTTGACTTTTTTATGGCGTTAACCTAGGGTTACGCGTTGAGCGGCGTTGACCTTAGGGTTTAAATCGTCGTACGTTGACTTTTGGTTGCAACACGTTGCCTGGCGTTAACCTAGGTTTATGCGTTGACCGGTGTTGACTTTAGGGTTTAGATCGTCTTACGTTGACTTTTATCGAAATATCTAATAACCGACGAAAATGGGTGAAATTCGGGCTTGAAAAGAGCATCCGGGGACTCGAACTAGGCTGAGACACCCTTGGGTGTCTCGGCCAAGGCCGAGACACCCTAGGATGTCTCGACCCGAAAGCCGAGACACCATAGTGTCTCTTATCCCCATTTTTTGTCTCTTGTGGTGTGTGCTTTCCCCCCTCTTTCAAATTTTCAAAAGGGAATCCTTTTCCCCCCCTAAACTCTCTCTTCTTCCTCCTCTTATCCAAACACCATGGTTTCTTTTTGTTCATGAACTCTAAACCCATTAGAACTCTTCTCTTTAAAACCCCTCCACCTTCTCCTCATAAATTCGGATTTTGTGCTCCTCTCTTGGCCGAAAATATTCTCCTCTCAAGGCTAGGGTTTTTTTCTTCATCTTCAAGCTTAAGGGAAACTTTTGGAGTTGGGTTTTCAAGCTCTTGGTTTGGGTAAGCTCCTCTTCAACTCTCTCCTCTTTTTTTTTAGGAAAGATTACAACTTTATGCTTATGATGGGGGGTATGACATGAATTCCTATGCCGAGATCATATCTTTTTGTTCTCATGAGTTGAGTTTTGTGAAAAAAATAGGGTCTTGATGATGGATTGTGTGCATGGATCAAGATTTGGGGGGTTTTATGCAAAAACAACACTATGGCCGAAATTTGAGGGGATTTTGTGCAAAAGTTGACTGAAATTTGAGGACTAAAATTTCACACCTATTTGGCCAAGCTTTAAGGGGTGTTTTCATGCAAAAGAATCAACATTGTTGAGGGGTTTAATTGTAAAAAACAACCATATATTGTAGAGGGGTTTATTTGCAAAAAGGGCTGAATTTTTATGGATGAAATTTACAAAGTTTAGACCACAAATCCATGACCAAAATTTTGAGAAGGGTATGTGGAAACTAGACCGAAATTTGTGGAGGGGTCTATTTGCAAAATGGGCCAAATTTTACGGAAGGGTTTATTTGTAAAGTTAGCCAAAAAGGTGATATATCAGGGATGTTAGGTGAACAAACACGATGATGATGATCCAATTCGAGTGTGTCTTTGACTAGAATTTAGCCTACGACACGAGGGGTATTTTGGGTATTTCACTGAAAATTTCATCATGAGGGTTTATACTGCAACTTGAGCTTATTGTTTTGCATGCACAAAACTCATAGGTTTAATTAAACTTCAACTATAAAATCCTATTTATTTTATAGGATTTTAGTTAAAATTCTTAATTTCCCTTTTAACTCTCGGGCGTTCAGATTTATGATTGTACCTGACCCGTCAATTTTCATTGTAGGTTCTCTATGTCTCCTCGCCGACAGCGATTTCATAGGAGTCGCTCCTTTTCACAGCACAGCGAGAGGAAGGCTCCCGCGGCATCCTTCTCTGCGGCTTTCTCTTTTGGGGGTGAGCATGTGTGCTTTCTGTATCCCCGATTGATCCCTTCGCGGGTCATTCGGGAAGAACCGACATTCTCCTTAATGGGGATCGAGGTTTCAGGAAATTCGTGGTTCTGTTATATTCTCGTTTGGCCCCTTCGCTGGTCGTTCGGGAAGAGCTGACATCCTCCTTTACGGGGATCGATGTTTCAGGAAATTCGCGGTTCTGTTATATCCTCGTTTGGCCCCTTCACGGGTCGTTCGGGAAGAGCTGACATCCTCCTTCGCGGGGATCAAGGTTTCAGAAAATTCACGGTTCTGTTATATCCTCATTTGGCCCCTTCGTGGGTCGTTCGGGAAGAGCCGACATCCTTCTTCGCGGGGATCGAGGTTTCAGACTTGTTTTGCTTGGCCAAATTCAAGTCTTCCGGCATATTAGGGCGATTTCGTGTTGTCTTACACTATGTAGGTCAGGGTATGTTACCACGTTGTTTATGTTATGATACATACCGCTCTTTCAGTGTAGGACACTCAAAATCGTCTCACCAATTGCCCAATGGAAGATCCAATCTCGCTCTCTTGTGAGATGGATTTAATCCTTCATGGATAATTTTCTGACTCTACCCTTGTTTTGTTGCAGTTGAATTCCCTATGGACAGTCTTCCAACTCATGCTACTACTGGTTGCAGTGGGGAGGTTTTCTCTTCTATTGCTGACAGGCAGGCTATTGGTCCGCTTTCTCAGTTTGATAGAAGTCGTTCCGATGAATCCTTCCGTTTGATACGAGATGGGGGACGCCGTTCATTACGCCAGTTGATCACTGATGTTCCTTTTACCGTGGACTCCATTTCCACTCAGGCTTTAGAGAGGCCTGGTTATCTGTTTGGAGATTCTGTTAAGGATCCGGCTAGGTTGACTTTTACTGATGAGCATTGGTTGAATAATGATGAAGGAGCTCTTCTTTATATTCCTTCCATTCCCCGTCAGCATTCCTTTACTCATTTGGAGGGACAGGCTGTACAGCGACGGATGTCCTGGAATCTCACAGATGATGGCGATCGAGTTCATTGTGGATATATCTCCCACCATAAGACTCCAGGCTCCGATGGGCATAATTATATTCACGGTCTTCGACCAGGGATTCTGGGTCTTGATACCGCACCCCAGATGAGGTATCAGTAGCTGCTCCTACTGTGAGGAATCGTTTGGCTAAGCTTGGGAGGAAGTTACCTCCACTAGATTTTAGATGTTTTGGTTGGATTTACTCACAACCCAAGGGATGGTGGACACGTATGACTAGTTACGTCTTGGGACGTTGGGAGGGTGATCTGAGAAGCAGTGGGTTGTATGCGCCTATACGAGCCACCATGTATGGATTCCCAGTCAGTTGTCGCCACTTTCTAGCATTATTAGAAACATATATCCCTGATAGTAACGCTTTTCTGACTTGCGGGGGAGAGTTAGGGTTAGCTTTGCATGAGATGCACAAAGTTTATGGCCTTGCGATGGGGGATTGTCCGTACAAGGAGTACTTTCCCTCGAACATGCAATTGGAGTGGATGAAGAAGGATTCGCCCTATATGTACGACACGCTTTGGAATCTTACATGTCACTATTATACATCTTTAATCAAAGTGACCACTCAGGCGAAGAGGAAGAGACAGATCAGTTTGAAGCAGTTCGCCGTCTATCTATTCCAGCCTTGGAGGGTGATTTAAGTGAGACTGTTCGTGAGTTAGACATTTTGACGCCTTCTGCCATTAACGAGTTAATGGAGAAGGCCGAGGCTTGCTCTCTCATTATTACCAGTGCTGAGGGAGCTTTTTCTACAGGGACCAAGTTTCGGACATTCCTTTGTCATGCACAGAAGTCCATTCATCCTAAGACTCTGCTAGCAGGCTATCTTGCTATCTGGTTGAAGAAGTACATCGTTCCATATCAGTTTTCTGATGCCTTACCTCTTGAGGTGCTCTTCCCTACCGTTTAGCTAGCTTACGGGAGGGAGCTTTCTCTGCTTCCGGCGATGGTTGCTGGCATCCATTGTGGGCTTAGGTATTTGGTCGATGGTTTTACACAGGTGGGTCCTGAACCATTGACCGAGCTTATTTCTGTAAAGGTCGAGCTTCCGTATACATACCTGATCGCGTGGCTCGTTCTTCATCGTCCTGATTTGATGTCGGCGCCTAGTACTGTTGATGTCTCCGTTCCTTTTGTGCAGCTGTTGGAAAGGAGTAAATGGTTCGGGAAGACGTTCACTGATGTACAGCGAGAGCTTCAAATTCATAAGAGCTGGGAGTTCTTCAAGTGTTTTCCTTGCTTCTCAGGCCGTTACGATGATGTGTTGATTGATGATGAGAAACCTAGGACTGGTCGGACTTCTCTTGACTCTGGTTGTCTCCGTTGGTTGGTGAACATTCGAGTTGGATATCTTGTTCTTCGGGTGAAGAACCGTTGTCATATAGAGCCTTACCTTCCGTGTCGCTTTGCTCGCCAGTTCGGTTATGACCAGCTGTATGTTGGGAATCCGAGCCATGGTTTGAGGACTGAGGGAGGGCTCATTGATGGATTTCGAGCATGGCTTTGGACTATAGTGGGCTGTACTGGAGCCTACTTCGCCCTTCCTTCATCTAAGCGTAAGCCGTTGCTTGCCTTCCTCAGCTGCAAGTGGTTCTTTTCTGCCAATGAGCTTATAGGCGTGAGAAGTCTTTCAGAGTTGGAGGCTGAGCACTTGGTTCAAATCACTATCAAGGCTGCTCGTAAGGCTGAGCTTTCAAAGAAGCAGGGGAAAAAGCCTGCTAAACCCTCCCTTTTGAGTAGAAATAGGATGGAGGATGATGAAGAACTTCTTCCTACTGACAATGAGGATGAGACTTCTGAGGAAGAATATGTGGACATAGGTACCGACAAGGAAGAACCTTCTACAAGTTTGTCCGACTCTTTCTTTTAGGATTAATGGATCTAGCCCTCTTTCATTGGCATCAACGTCATATCCTTTCTAAATCTCAATTGGCTTTTCAAAAACCAGAGCGAAAGGTCTTATTCACTTATCCTAACAAGATGACTCTTATCACCCCAGGTAGAATGGTTGATGAGCATGAGTCGCTCGCTTCTCGCTATGCGAGATCCCGTCCTAGCGATAAAGCTCCTACACAGGTTGAGATGCGCACTAAATTCATGCATGAACGACTTGTTGGTTCTGTAAGAGTTCGCATTTCGAAACAGAAGAAAACCGCTCATAAGCCACATACCGGTAAGCGCACCTACGGAGCAGAATTAGGAGGTACCACAGGTAGAGAAGAGGGTAATACCCTATTGTCTTTATTGTTTTAATATGATTCTCCTTTTGGATTTGTCAAACCTAATCATGTTCTGCGTTTCAGGAAATCATGATGAAGGTGGACTTCCACGAGACTCTGTATTCTCCAATCCTAGCCATTTGGATAGCTTCATGCAGCAGATGTGCAATGCCATTCATGATGAGCCTATGGATGTCGAAACAAGCAGAGATGCTGAGCAAGTTGATAGCTTCGAGCCGACAGTTCTATGCTTAGGTATATTTAATTCTGATAATGCGCTACTCGAGTAGTAATTAAAGGAGTTAGGGAATTCAGGATTTATTTCTCCTTTAATAAATTTCCGTGTTTCATTCTCTTTTAGACAAATTGAAAATCCAGGCACGGATACCGAGGCAAAAGAATCTTTACCCACTACTGCGGGTAAATCCGAACTCTTCCCTCTTTTCCCGTCCTTTTTGTATATATCCAGCACTTAAATTCTCGTGCAGGTGTTGTGTTAGGGAGACAAATCGAGGACGAGACCTTCCATGATATGGGTTTTGAGGAACATGTATATGTCTCAGCACCAAGCTTCTCAGGATCTGATATTAGACTATTAGTTGACATGTTGGCGGAGCAGGCTACCAGAGGGGCTGCAGGACCATCCTTTGAGGGTGATTCGTCTGCAGGTATATATATCTAATTCTCTTCATTTTGTCAAATTTTTTATTTGACTAACAAAGAACTATAATCACAGGACCAATCACTGGGACTGATTCAGTCGTGATTCCTAGCATCTCTAGTCTACCTGAGGGTGGTGGACCTGCAGGTATGCATATAATCTTCATCACTGTGATTCTTTTCATTTGTCTGAATTTCTACTTGACTAATGGAGGAGTGTAACCATAGGACCAGCCACCGGGACTGATGCAGTTATGATTCCTGGCATTTCCAGTTTACCTGAGGGTGATGGACCTGCAGGTATGCATATAATCCTATCACCACAATCCTCCTTATTCATCTAAATTCCCATTTGACTAATAAAGAAGTGTAACCATAGGACCAGCCGTCATGACTGATGCGACTACGGTTTCTAGGACCGCTAGCTTGCATAACAGTGGTGTCTCTCATTCACAGCTGAGAGACATTACCGATTTACCTAGAGAGGTTGATGTACCCTCAACGACCATACCTGCTATCATCTCGTGGCCCATTGAGACTAGACTGACGGGACCGATCATCAGACCTCAGTCTGCGGGGACCTCTGTTGGTATTAGTATGCTTGCAATTCGCTTTAAATTTTTCTTCATGTTCGGAAATCTCTTACTCTTTCACATGATTGCTTGCAGGATCTCAACCATCTCCATATGAGCATGTCCTCACCCTTTTGGCTGATCCTGATCCCAGCAAAGACATTTTCCAAATGGATCTCAGCTCTTTCGTCGTCTTTTTTAATGGCTTGATCGAGAAGATTCTTCATCAAGGATATTGCTTTGATCAGTTCAGACGTTCTCTTTCTCGCCACCTGACGATGATCAAAGAAGAGGGATATCCAGAGTTAGCTGACTCTCTTGCTGCCGACTTTGTTGTCCTGGAGTCTGAACTCCGAGAGTTAGAGGAGCTAAAGGCTAATGGAGCTTCTTCTTTTGTATATTCTCAGTTGGAGCATAGATTGTCACAATGGCGTAATTTGAGATCTTCCATTGGCAGCGAGCTTCAGTCACATGAGAATTCTATTTCACAACTGATGGCTAATCTTGCAAGAAAGGTTACTAACAGAGCCGAGTTACTCAGTTCTTTATACTCCAACCGTGAGGAAGTAGACAAGTTGAAGAAGGCCTTGAAGTATGCTGAGGAGTCTGGTGCTATCATTGCAGAGGAGCTGGCTGGACTAGAGAAATCTCGTGGACAGATACTTGAGAGATTAGGATCTACGCAGGAGAGATTGATGAAGCTGAAAAATAAAGCCGCGAAGATCTTGAGCAATTCTGAAGAATCTGTCCGAGTTGATCTGCAGGCTGAGCTTGACCAGAGTTATGCAGATAGACTTTCTAAGTTAGAATTTCACATTCTTGATCGCCGACTGCGTTCGGGCCAATGAGCTTTTTATTGTATGCTTTGACTTGATCTATTAGTAGAGACCCAGTATTTGATTTAATACACTCATCTTTTATCATGATGTTTCTTTATTGATTGCGAATCTAATGGACACAATATTTACAGAATTTTTAGCAAATCCTCAGCCATCAACGGGTTTAAAGTGCCTTTACCGATTACCGTTTGAATCGGGCTAGCATGCGGATTATTTTAGTCCGTTCCGCATGTAACGTTGTGCTAAGAGTGTTAATTCACTTAGACTTGATGCTATGATTTTGAATACATAGGCTTCACCGTTTCTTATGGGAAAAAGGTACCCAGCAACGTGTATTAGGCGATGACTTATCCCTTCTTAGGTTTCGGGATAAAATTCCCCAGACTTAGACTCTGGTGTCTTTTTCAATCGGCGAAAGACTAAACCGGTGATGTGTGTTAGACATAGACTTAGGATTTTTGACAACCCCCCAGCCATCAACGTGTTTGATGAGCCTTTACCGACTACCATTTGAGTCAGGCTAGCATGTGAATTATTAAAACCCATTTCACATGTAACGTTGTGCTAAGAGGATTACTTTTCTTAGACTTAGTGCTATGATTTTGAATACATAGACTTCACCACTTTTTACAGGAAAATGACGCCCAGCAACGCGTATTAGGCATTGACTTATCCTTACTTAGGATTCGGGATAAAATTCCCCAGATTTAAACTCTGGTGTCTTTTTCAATCGGCGAAAGACTAAACCGACAACGCATGTTAAGCGTAGGATTATCTCTATTTAGGAGTCGAGATAAAATTCTCCGTGCATAAAGTGCACGGATTGGAAGTTGGGAATTGTGTCTTTTCTCAAGGCAAAGACAAACCCAAAGTTAGAGCGGAAGAATTTTATATTCTTCGCCCCAGGTCTTGTTTAGGGTAAAGACGAACCCAAAATGAAAGAGGAAGAATTTTATATTCTATCTTTTAACACTGAAGAGGAAGAATTTTATATTCTATCTACTGTTGGAAAGGAAACTCGAGGTGGGATCTCCACCCCCAGAATCCGAAAAGATGAAACTAAGAGTGGGATCTCCAATCCGAGAATCGGAAAGATTCAAACGACCCTAACTTTTATAGGATTGGTTGTTTGGTCCAAAAAGAATTCCTCATTATTGAGGGTAAAGTCCAATTTCGACCCTAACTTTTATAGGTTTGGTTGAAAAGGAAAAGATGGCAGTCTTTCGTTTATCGAAAGGGATGACTCGGTCTTAGTCCTAACTATCTGCAGGTTTGACTAAGTGAGATCGAAAACAATCCTAACTTTTATAGGTTTGATTGCTCGAATTGAAAGTGGACCTCTCGTTCATGAAGGGAATCGAGAGGAGAATTTGGCTTTGGCCCTAACTTTTATAGGTTTGACCTGAAAGCAAAGAGAGCGAAATATAGGTAGCAATAGAAAAACTGGTTTGTACTAGCCACTCGATGGAGGATATCGATCTTAAGTGATTAGGACTTAACACGTCAAGCTTTGAAAATTGCTATGAATTGGCGAATTGAAATTTTGGCGGGCCTACCGTCAATTAACTTGATCAGTGGGGGGATTTTGTGAGGAAAGATTAATCTGTCAAAAGGATCGAATCTCGTCTCAACAAAATAACTCATGAGAGTTAGTAAATTTGATAACAATAAAGGGAAAAATTCTGACATTTAGAGTTTAAATATGGATGTTTTACTTATCACTTTTATAGTGATTGGGTTATCCCTAAGAATACCATACGTGGTATTCTTCCGAGAACTTCCCGATACATTGGTTATCCTGAAGGTACTAAGGATAGTATTTTTTAGGAATTTACCGTTTATTGGCATCATAAGCCGATCGCCTTCTTTGGTAACTAGGCGATATGCGCCATTCGAGTAGACTATCTCTACTACGAATGGTCCCTCCCATTTGGGGTTCAAATTTGCCTTTCTTCTTAGAGTTAAGGATCATAGGCCTTCTTTAGTTAAGACCAAATCTCCTTCTTTAAAACTCCGTTGTCGAACCTTCTTGTCGAAGGCTCGGGAAATTCTGGCTTGGTAGAACTCAATATGCTATTGAGCTTCTAAGCGCTTTTCGTTGAGCATCTTGAGTTCTTCGAGATGTTTCTGATGTTGTTCTTCAGTCGTCATCTGGGTTGTGAGAACGATTCGAAGAGATGGAATTTGTATTTCCAACGGGAGGACGGCTTCACATCCATATACCAAAGAATATGGGGTTGCGCCAGTAGGTGTACGGACTGTGGTGCGGTAAGCCTACAGGGCTTTACCAAGTTTATCATCCCAATCTCGTTTGTTAGTCTTCATAAATTTTGATAATAGCTTGATGATAGTCTTGTTAAAGGCTTCAACTAATCCGTTTGCTGTGGGGTTATAAGTTGTCGACGAGACGTCCTGAATTTTGAACTTCTCGCAAAATCTGATGAAGGCATTACTGACAAATTGAGGACTGTTGTCTTGTATGATTCGTCTTGGGACACCATGCTGATAGATAATATGGTTTTTGGTGAATGCAATGATGTTGCTTGTCTTAACTTCTCTGAGTGGAATCGCTTCAGCCCATTTGGAAAAGTAGTCAGTAACTGCTAGGATGAATCGGTCACCTTTGAATGACGAGGGATTTATAGGGCCAACAATATCCATTCCCTAGGTCTCAAACGACCATGATGTTACCGAAGGATGCAGATGCTCTGGAGGTTGGTGCATATAATTCGCATGTATCTGACACGCATGACACTTTCGGGCATACGCGACTGCGTCATTCATCATAGAAGGCCAAAAATATCCTATTCTTCTGCTGCGGTCATAAAGTTTGGGGCCGGGTTGGTGTGCACCACAAACCCCTTCGTGTGTTTCCTTAAGGACTTCTTCATCTTCTTTAGTCGATAAGCAACGTCATAGCAAACCATCGTACCCCCTGCGGTACAGCGTTCGACTCTCCATATTATAGTAGAACCTCGGTGCTCTTCATCGGATTGAATCCCTTTCCTTCACGTTTTGTGGTAAAATTCCATGCAAGACGTAATCGATGATGGGGAAACGCCAATCTTGGGTTCAAACTCGACCTGAGTTGAGTATACTTCTTTAACATCCTCTTTCTCGCCATTTTCATCGTAGATTGGCACCAGGAGTTGGTGAGTCCTTACTGTAACAAGCTGTTCTGTTTCAGGAGGCTACACCAGGGATACGGCTAATGCTGCTAACGCATCTGCGTAAGTGTTCTGTAACCGCGGAATATATTCGATGAAGAATCCTTCGAATGATTCTGCCATCTCCACTGCCATCTTATGATATGGTATTAAATCCTGACTTCGGACCTCATACTCCCCTTGAACTTGCTTAACTATTAGTTGAGAATCACCGAAAGCTTCGAGATACTCAACCCCCAGTTCTTTAGCGAAATTGAGTCCTATGAGTAGCGTGTTATATTCGGCTACATTATTTAAGCATGGCTCGGTTAACGAGTAGGCTCAAGGCATCACATGTTTTCCTGGGGAAACTAAGATGACTCCAACTCCAGAAGAGATCTTAGAACATCCAGGAGCACTTGCTACATTAGCTGCTCGGGAAGCGCCATCAAAGTACAAATGCCATACTTGTTGGTGTGAAGTTGCGTTGACTTCGTGGGTTTCATCTGGTAGGTCATCATATATCTCGGTAGTATCCATAGTTGGATTAGCTGCCAGGAGGTCATAGATGGCCTGTCCTTTTACCGACTTCTATTATTTAAAATGCAAGTCATATTGGTACAAGAGCAAGGCCCATTTTGCTAACCGCTAATTCATGAAAGTTGGCTATGTCATGAACACTCAGACTGGGTTAACTTTGGAGATAACATAAATAGTCTGTCCAACCAGGTAATGCCGCATCTTTTGAATTGCGAATACCAAGGCGAGGCATTCCCTTTCGATCATGGGATATCGGGATTCGACACCTACCAAGGTCCGACTTAGATAATATACTGCCTGTTCATGACCATTATCATCATCTTGTGTAAGTAGTGCACTTAATGAGTGGCTCGTCCCCTTGACATAAATCAAGAACGGTTTGCCTGATTTCGGTGCAACGAGTACAGGAGGTTTTGAGAGATATTCTTTAATACTCTCGAATGCTTTTTGACAAGCGTCGTCCCACACGAACGATACGCCCTTCTTGGTGAGTTTGGAGAATGGTTGACATTTTCCTGAGAGGTTCAAGATCAACCGACGGATATAAGTTAACCGCCCTTGCAACCCTCTGAGCTCTTTAAGGTTTCTCGGAGGTTGTAACTCATTAATTGCCTTTACTTTATCAGGGTCGATGTGAATACCTTTGGTGGTGATGACGAATCCAAGGAATTTACCATTGGACATTCCGAGGAAAGACTTGGTAGGATTTATTTTCAATTGATGGGTCCGCATCAGATCGAACATGGTCTTTAAGTCTTTAATGTGATCATTCTTATCATTACTTTTCACGACCAGATCATCCACGTAGCATTGAACAGTTTTTTGGAGATGCTCCCAAAAAATCTTCGACATGGCTCTCTGATATGTGACACCTGCATTCTTTAAGCCGAAGGGCATGACCATGTAGCAGAAAACGCCAAGGGGTGTCATAAACACGGTATGTTTTTCATCATCCGGATGCATCTTTATTTGATTATAACCAGAAAATCTATCCATGAAGGACATTCTCTCGAACCCACACGTATTGTCGATGATGACATCTGTGATGGGAAGAGGGAAGTCATCTTTTGGGCAGGTAGAGTTAAGGTCTCTAAAGTCGATACAAACCCTGATTTTAAAGTTCTTCTTAATGACCGGGACAATATTGGCAAGCTACTCGGGATGTTGCTCTTCCCTAACGAAGCCCGAGTTAATAAGCTTTTTAACTTCAGACTCGATTGCCTCCATCATCTGTGGACGAACCCGTCTTTGTTGTTGTTTGACAGGTTTGACATCCGGCTTAATATTAAGACGATGCACTACTACATTTGGATCGAGTCCTGGCATATCTTCATAGTTCCAGGTGAACACATCAATGTATTCCCGGATAAGAGAGATTAACTCTTCTTTCTCATCCAGCAGGAGGCTATCACTAATGAATATTGGCTTCGGATTATCTTCGTTACCCATATTCACTTGGACGACTTGATCTTTAGTAGGAGGTTCTCTTTGTTCAAACCTATCACCTTACTGCATATTCAGGTGATGAATCCAAGGATCTTCCCAAGTTGGTTTCTGATCGTCTTTCTCTATTGTCGCAAGGTCAACCGTAGCCATGTTCGATATTAGCTTTTTGAACATTTCTCCAAGACTAGCGTCGGAATCCCAAGCTGAAAAATCAGAAGAATACCCGTTTTTACCTTTGTTAGCAATTTGATCAATGACTTGCTAGCAACATTCGTCATCAGATGAGGAGACATAGCCTAAACCTCTTCTGTGGCGATAATAGTCGTCGGGTTTTCCTTTTGGTACATAGGCCATTCGAGGTGGAACTCGCAGACCTCGACCAAAACAAAGACCTTCTCCGAGCGTAAAATCATATCCGTACTTCTCCATGAGACCACTGCTTTAGTATTATATCTAAATAGGTGAGGGGCAGGTTTATCATCACCGTCTTCTTCTTCCAAGAAATGGTCTGGTATCGAAGATTCTCTTCCTTTACCGTAGATAACTTCCTTTTCACCCCCTGTCTTTGCAGGGATGACAAGTGTCGTTCCGCGTGGATCCTGTACCTGCTTTTTTGTCATGCAAAATGATTGAAGTGGTATATACAAGTCAGGGTTGTCATACAACTCCTTAGTGATATTATCAAGACACAACGAGTACTCTAAATCCTCATTTATTGATATTTCTTTGGCAAGTTGCTAGTTACAACTACTTTCCGATGATTCTTCATCGTCAAGATTGATTACAATGGGTACAATGTCATTAAGTACAAAACCGCCATCATAATCAAACCCAGCTTCGGTATCAGCTTCATCTCCGCTGTCCGTTCCTTAGAATGATGGTTCAATATCGGATCCGACACCGTATAGAAGGGAATCGATAAAATAGCTCTCCAATCCCTTAAACGGTTGCTTATCCGCGACCATCGTCTTGACTTCATTATTGGTTTCCACGTATTTGAGACAGTGATGAAGAGTTGATGGGACTATAAGATTATCGTGGATCTAGGGTTGACCCAACAGTAAGTTATAGGAGGTTTCTGCGTTAATCACGTAGCACGTGACTTCTGACTTCAAATCCCCGATCTGGCACTTTACTCGAATCTTTCCTAAGGGTCTGACCCACTGGTGTTGAATCCGTAGATCGTAGTGCCCATGGAGGCTAGCTTACTAGCTGGTATTCTGAGATTATACATCAATCGGAGTGGCATGATGCTGACAGCGGAACCCAGATCGACTTGGATCCGGTTGACAACGCTGGAGCCAATGTGCCCGGTGAAGTACAAGGGCCGGTCATGCTTTGAGTTCTTCGTCTGCATGTCTTCTTTGGTGAAAGAAATGCAGGGAAAATGGTGCGCCGCGAGATTGCAGCGTTGAACTGACGTCTCTGGTTCTTCAGGAGATGGCTTGATCCGAGTCAGGAAAGCTTCAAAATTAGTCAAGGCTTCTTGTAACGCTTCCCTCGTGTCTTTTGAGAGACGCAACAATTCATACAACGTTATTCTAGCCGGTATATTAGCTAGTTGCGCCATAATATTGAAGCGATGCGGAGTACTCGAGCTCCCCGGTTTATCTCTTCCAATCGGTAGATTAAACCAAGACTGCTTTAGGTTTTGGACTTCCTGGTGTAGAGGCTCTTTCCCTATTTGCTTTTGTTCGACCTTCTCTGCAACTACATGTGTTGGGGGAGTTGTGACAATCCCCATTTCCGTTAATATCTTGGAAGGAACAGTTTTGGTTACCCCCTGTCTCGCCAATTGCTCGAACACATCCGGATACTTGAAATGATATTTATTCCCGCTCCGCATTACAAAGGCTTCCTGTTCATCTTCAGAAAGCAGGAAAGCAGGAATTTTGTCGTTATCTTCTCCTGGAATAGCAGAGGCTCCACAACAAGACTTACCTTTTCCTTTTGACTTTTTCTTGGAAGAGGATCCAGTCCATTGTTCATCTCCAATTAGATCAGGGTGAACCCAAAGACTTGCCATTTGGAGCTGTGTGTGGCACAAGTCCTTTCTGGCATTGCTTGTGAGGATCGTCATTCACGGTCTTCACTGCCGCATTTATTATTGGCTCAGGCTAAAACTAGTTCAAGGGAACAGATTCGAAGCTAATCGACACTGCATTCACACCCACCTTCTTCTCCTTAGGTTGCTTCATAGTGATGACCCCAACGTCAATCAAAGCTTGGATTTTATCTTTCAAGGCGTAACACGATTTGGTGGGATGGTGAGTCGCTCTGTGAAACGCGTAGTACTTCGGGTCATTAACCCTTTTGGCGTCTTCCTGATCTTAAATCAGAGGCAACTTGATCTTGTTATTTTCTATGAGGTACTAGAAGATGCTGAGAACTTCATCCTCTTTGAACGAATAAACCTTTGGGAATTTTGGGTTCCGAAGCCTTCTGTTTATGAGGCTGTTGTTGCCACCGTGACTGCTGAGGTGCTTTCTGTTGCTGCTGTTGCGGCTGCGATTGCACTTCGAACATTTGATTTGCATCCACTGCGTTTGCTTGCGCTTTTCCTTTCCCTTTAGAGACAAAATTTTGTTGTGGAGTATTATTTGCCGTTTGACCCCTTTCAGTCTTCTTCCTTTTAAGGAATCGTTCGGCTCGTTCTCCTCGCACTTTCAAATCTTTCCAGGTCTTTGGTGATGCCATTCCCATAGCTTTGAGGATGTCCAACGAAAGATTATTGTGACAAGTCTCAAGGATGAAGTCTTCACTGACCGGATCTCTGCAGTTCCTTGCTTTGTTCCATAATCTTTTAACGAAGTTTTCGACCGACTCTCCGTTCTTCTGTTTTTCGTCGAATAGTGTACCAATTGAAATCTCTGTATCGTCGTCGAAGAAGTTTGTTAAAGACATGTCCTCCATATCATCCCAACTGCTGATACTCCCTGGTTTAAGATGGCGATACCAATCGAAGGCTGCTCCGCGAAGAGTGCCAACAAATGACCGCACCATTAGAGGTTCATTTCCGGAGATTATTCCTAAGTGAGACTTAAAATATATTAAGTGCTGGGTAGGGGAACCCTTTTCATCAAACGGCGTAAAATTAATCAAATTAAACTTCACCGGGTATGGAATTGATTCCCACTCCCTTGGGTATGGACATGGTATTCCGGACCTTTTTACTTCTTGAGCACTCATCAACGCATTGATTTTGCTCTCCAAATCCCTCATCTTCTTATCTTTGCCTGTATCTGTCTTCGAGTTGTTTCAAGGAGAAGTAACATGGTCTTCTTTTGTATTGTTATCATCCGAAGGACCACCCCCAGTATTGTTATTGACGGGAGGAATGTTCATGTTAACATTCTCATCCACTTCCCGTTCGTTGTCACCCTGGTTAGGATTATTGTGATGGCTAGATTCTTCTTGGTGAGTTGTTAGTGCCGCGATTTGCTGGTCATGCATTTCTCTCATTCGCTGCATAGCCATTTCCATTTCAAATTTGAAATTTTCCTTCTGTTGGTTAAAGCGTCCTCAAGTATCTTAGCCATCTGTTCGGCGCTAATCATGAGTGATTCGTAGGGTTGTTCTGCACTTGATGCGGTGTCATCGGAAGCCATCGCTGAGCAAGCATCCGAGCAAACATCTAAGGTTTCATCATCTGAAGGGAGTCTCTTCTGCATTCTTTGGTAATCCCTTCGTCTATTGATCCCCGATCGCAATCGAGTTATACGCTGGGACACTGCGGCAAACTGATACAGACTAAAGTGTCGCGTTGACTTCCCTCTCCCGGTCATATTGACGGACACTTCTGGAAATTCATCCTCTTGAAAAATAGGTTTCCTTCTGTGGAAGCGTCTTGGTATGGTCTCGGACGTTCTGGTGGAGATTCTTTCAAATACCAAAACTCTTTGTGGGGCTTTAGAACAGCAGCATTCTGATAATACCGTCTTGATTATATTAGCACACGGACAGTGAGAATCCGCGTCTCGAACATTTCTCTTTCAGGATTTGTTCGTACCCCCAGCCATATAGTACAGCTTGTTAGTTTGATGACTGGAGCAACCCATAGGGTGTTGGCACGACCTCCCAGGTATAACATCATCATCATCGGACAAATATGTTTTCCTCTGAGGATATAACTTTTTATTGGCGTCCCTAAGAGTCACTCATTCAGATTTATGCTTTCGTGAGCGTGAAACCTTAACAGGCTCTTGAACTTTAACCCGCAATCCAATACGATCGGTAACAGGGGCCTTCCCTTTATTATCATTCTTAGGGGGATTGGTACGACCCCCTGTCTGAATTGTTGTTTGGGGACCTTTCAATGGTCCTAATCGCTCCTTCACGGGTGCTTTAACTCGATCTTCAGGCAGAGGACCGAGGCGACCTTTCAAAGGAACTCTAGATTTGGTGAGATCCACGCTATTGCCCGGCTCCGTCTGAGGTGAAGTTGACGAAGGCCGGACTGTAACTTCGTTCACTTTTGCCTTAAGCATTGGCTTTGCCTTTGGCATCCATACCTGTTTGCACTTGGGCAATTTCTTAACTGTTTCTTCCTTCTTCATCTCTTTCGCTTTCTAGAAAAGGACTTGGGCATGCGCGAGCAATGCGTGACACTTCTTGATTCGCTCCTCGAGAGTAGAGCGGGTCCTCTTGACGCAAACCCATTCGTTCGTTTCCATCTTAGAGGAGGAGTTGGTGGCTCGCCGTTGCTGTTCTTGGCGCTGCCTAGATTTTAGATCCACATTATAGCGGATCCCGTCCATTGGCTCCAAAGCCTTAGCCAGCTGACGTGCAAGGCGTTGACGTCATCTCTGGCGCGCTCTCTTTGACAAAGTTGGATCACCCTCAACAGTCATCTTCATGGCGGAGGAGAAATCCGGATCTACAGCTTCGACCTCTTTGGACGTGGTAGGGGCGTCACGAGGTGTGGGTGCAGCGGTGGCAAGGGGGTCTTTGATCTTCAAGCCTGAGGTCCCGCAAGTGTTTCTGGAAGAGGAGGCTTTCCTGCGCCAACTTGGAGAGGCAGATCTGGACGAGGAGGAAGAGAGGTACTCTTCAAACTTTTGCTGGTCGAATTCATACTCGACCTCTTCATCCACCCGGATCTTGAATGTCGGTTGCGTCACGACAGCCTCGGCGGCGAGGCTGTTAGCTCCTACTGTGGTCGCCAGTTTGTTTTTGCTAAAAGTTACCTTCATTGCTGAATTCATTATAATATTAATTGTTTACAAAGGATTCAAATTTTCAACAAAAGAAAATTAAAGGTTACAACTTTCTCGAAAATAACGCAAGATCCGTTCGTTGTTTCTTGCTTGCGTGGGTCTTTAGCCGGTGACGGGGACGTCGATATCCGTAGACTACCTGACAATCAGATCAGATCTAGAACTCCATCAATTCACAAAGGAATCTAGAAGCAGAAGTGCTTATCTCGACAACGGTGAGATAATTGCTCTTCTTAAGATTATCGCAATGGGATAATCCTAAGGAACAGACGCGGGTGATGCAGATCTGAAGAATCTCTATCTCTCGCCTTGAAGAACTCAATCAATCTTCAGTTCGGTAGGGCTTCGCCAGTTCTCCAAAATTCTAGATCCGAAAAAATAAGGCTCCCGGGGCTGTATTTATAGGCTCCAAGGAAGTCTGGACGGTTAAAACCGCATAACGGCTGATTCTTGGGCCTGGAGACACCCCAGGGTGTCTCAGCGAGGCCGAGACACCTTGGGGTGTCTCGCTTGTGCCGAGACACTTCGGGGTGTCTCAACTCAGGCTGAGACGCTTTTTTTCGGCACACTTGTCCGTTTTCATCGTAATTTCGTCGTCCGAACTCGGATTTGAGTGATTCAAAGTACGTTGGAAAGGCGACAAGGAGTTCTATAAGTTCTGATGATTAGATCATTTTGGATTAAGCTAGGATAGGAGTGTCATTTCTTTTTTTGTAAGCGACGCGGGGCTCCCGATAAGTTCGTGTCTTTGTTATTCTGAAATTCTGTTACTTCACGTAATTCGTCGATTCACTTCAAGTGTTCATCGACGTCAATCAAGCTTCTGTGACTTGGATAGTGACGTTCCTCATCTTCTCTTAGCTTTGAGCTGCTCGTGGAGACCTATAGGTAGTTTTTAACGCCTACACTAAGTAGCAAAACGCATAATGAGGGACATGGGTTACGACCTCGCTCGCCAAGAAAGCCTAAATTATGACAGAGGACGAAAGATGGTCATCCGACCCACCTACGTACCTAAAGGTAAACCCTCGAACTGCTTCACTTAGACTCGAAGAGGCTTAGGTTATGTTTCCCCCTCGTTGGAATTGTTTTGCAATTTAGGAGTGGACTCCGACAATGCCCGCTCCGAGGATCGGTTTATGATGAGACATGGGACCGCCATGTCAACGCTCAGTGGAGTAGTCACTTCGAACAGCGTGAACCAACCATCATGGACGAAATCCTCTAGGTAAACATGGGCAATGAGATCAACCCCTAGCTCATATTCATTATTGGTAGTCTACCTCCCCAAGAGAAGGAAGACCTCATAGCCCTCATACGGGAATATATTGATGTCTTCGCATGGAATTACGTGGATCACCATGTATCGCCTCAACATCGGCTCAGATGTCAAACGTGTCAAACAACAGCGGAGGCAATTTCGTCCACAAATTATGGAGGTGATCAAGGTCGAAGTGAAGACGCTGATCGAATCCAGCTTCATTAGAGAGGAACAACACCCCGACTGGGTAGCTAACATTGTTCCAATCCTAAAGATGAATGGTAAGATCTGCATCTGCATTGACTTTAGAAACCTTAATGCCGCTTGCCCAAAAGATGAATTTCCTCTCCCCATCATGGATGTCATCATCGATAATACGTGCGGATTTGATAGGATGTCCTTTATGGATGGGTTTTCATGGTATAATCAAATCAAGATGAACCCTGATGACGTAAAACACACATCATTCAGGACTCCAATGGGGGTATACTACTACATGATTATGCCTTTCGGACTCAAAAACATCAGTGCAACCTATCAACATGCCATGAGCATGATTTTTCAAGACCATCTCCGAAAACAATCTAATGCTATGTGGATGACCTGGTCGTGAAAAGTCGCAGCAAAGATGACCATCTCTAAGACCTAAGAGTGATGTTCGAAATCATGCGATCTCATCAAATCAAGATGAATCCTGCGAAGTCAATCTTAGGGATGTCTAGTGGAAAATTCCTGGGGTTAGTAGTCATAACAAAGGGAATCTGAATTGACCCGGATAAGGTACGAGCTATCCAAGAGATGCAGGCTCCCCAGAATCTCAAAGAATTAAGGGGTCTCTAAGGACGATTGGATTATATCCGGAGGTTCATCTCAAATTTCTCGGGCAAATGTCAACCTTTCTCCAAACTAATGAAGAAATGTATCTCCTTCATATGGGACAAGCCCTGCTAGCAAGCCTTCAAAGAGATCAAAGCCTACCTCTCGAATCCACACGTCTTGGTAGCTTCGATCTTAGGAAAGTTATTTTTCATCTATATACGAGCCATGGAACACTCTCTAGGCATTCTCTTGGCACAAAATGATGATGCTGGCCATGAACAGGACATCTACTACCTTAGTAGAACCCTACAGGGTGCCGAACGGTGATACCCTATGGTCGAAAGGAATGCTTAGCCTTGGTATTTGCCATCCAAAAGATGCGACATTATCTAGTTGTCCAAACCATCCATGTCATTTCCTGGATGAACCCCATCCGAGTCTTCATGATACAGCCCGCAGCCTTAAACTTGCACTTGGCCAGATGGGCGCTCCTACTATCTCAGTATGACATTCACTTCATGCTGCAAAAGGCAGTCAAAGGGTAGGCCATCTGCGATCTTATGGCCAGTCATCCGCAGGGGGTGAAAACTGACCTGCTCAAAGATTTGCCGGATGAACCCCCCGAAGTCAACACGGCATCTAGATGGGAAGTTTGGCAGATGTTCTTTGACGGTGCGTCTCACGTCGGCACGAGCGGATCTATTATTGTAGGAGTGGGGGTGGTCCTTACTTCCCCACATAACCACATGTTACCCCAAGCCTTTTCTTTAATAGAGCCCTGTACCAATAATGTGGCTGAGTATAATGCGCTACTATTAGGCTCGAGCTGGCGAGAGAGTTAGAGATAAAACATCTCGAGCCCTACGGTGACTCTCAGCATTGAGCATACGAGGTTAGGAATGATGATCTAATCCCTCTTCATAAAGCAGCTACCAAACTAATTGAGTCATTCGAAAACTTCCGCATTGAGCATGTGCTTCGTTCTAAGAACACGCACGCGAACGCCCTCGCATCCTTGGCGGCTAACTTGGCTCAACCGCTAGAGATGACTCAATGTGTCACTATAGCAAGTCGGCGACTCTTTCCACCAGAGGACGCTCTAGAAGTGAACGCTACTCACCAGGCTCCGGATCAACTTGACCCAAAAGACTGGCGTCTCCCGATCATTGACTACGTTTTATACGGCATGTTACCTGAAGACGCTAAGGAGTGAGAGTCTGTTCGCCGACGCGCCTTAAGGTTCTACTATGACTCGACCATGAAGACGTTGTATTGTAGGTCTTATGAGGGGTTGTTAGTCCTATGTCTTTCAAAGACAGAAGCGCAAGAAGCGCTATGCGAAGCCTATGATGGAACCTGCGGAGCTCACTAGCCCGGACCCAAGCTATGGGATCACCTGTGGAGAATAGGCTACTTTTGTCCCGGGAAGGTTAGCGACGCAGTTGCTTATGCCAAACGATGCCACACATGCCAAGTCCACGCCAATTACATGCACCGACCTCCTGAAGACCTGCATATGACTGCAACGTCATGACCGTTCAAAGCATGGGGAATGGATGTAATTGGGCCGATATCCTCACCATTAGCAAGGGGTCACTGGTTCATCCTAGCGATCACTGACTACTTCTCCAAATGGGCCGAAGACGTCCCCTTGAGAGAAGTCAAAACCAATGAGGTGATCAAGTTCATCAAACATCATGTCATATATCAATACGACGTACCTCGACATATCATTCATGACAACAGCACACAATTTGTTCGTCATACGTTCACCCTGTTTTGTAATAAGTTCAGAATCCAGAACCTTTCCTCTATAGCCTATAATCCTTTGGCGAATGGCTTGGCTGAGCCCTTCAACAAAATAATCGTTAAGATTCTAACCAAACTAACTTCCGGTAGCAAGCGTGATTGGAACGAGAAGCTTGGCGAGAGCTTATGGGCGTATCACACAACTGTTCGCACGCCGACTGATAACACACCTTACTCATTGGTATATGGCTGCGAGGCCGTGTTGCCATTAGAAATTCAAATTCCATCCCTCCGTGTCGTCCTAGCGATAAGGATGATGATCGAGGATAATCATCAACGACGTCTCACGGAACTGGAAGTATTGGATGAAAGGCGGCTTAAGACCAAGAGCACATTGAGTTCTACCAAGCTCGGATAGCTAAGGCCTTCGACAAGAAAGTCAAGCATCGATCCTTCAAGGAGGAAGAATTGGTACTCGCCATTCGATGACTGATGATTCTCACTTCTAAAAAGAAAGAAAAATTCTAGCCTAAATAGGAAGGACCGTACGTGATAGAGACAGTCTATTCGAATGGAGCTTATCATCTCGTCAAACCAAACAGCGATAAGATCATGATGCCTATCAACGATAAATTTCTAAAGAAGTACTACCCTTAGTACTACCTTCAAACTCCCACTGGTGCAAGAGTCTAAACTGCCCCTTCAAACTCCCACTGATGTAAGAGTCTAAACTGCCCCTTCAAACTCCCACAAGCGCACGAGTCAAAACTTCCCTTTTCTCCCTCCAACTGGTACACGAGGCTAAATTGTTCCTACCTCATATACTTCGTCAGGTACACGAGTGTGAGACACCGCCTACGGGAAACTCCTCGAGGATACTATGTATAGTATTCTTAGGGATAACCCAAACCCCCATTCGGTCAAACCTTTCTATAGTTAGGACCAAAATCGATTATCAAGTTAATCCCCACCTCTGATAGTCATTTCTCCATCAGTCTCATTCAACTGAACGATGAATCTCTTGAAACTATTATGTTAACTATTACCTCTGGCAAAATCAATTTACCAATCCTCTCCAATAGGATGGTAAGCTCACAGAGTTGCTCACATCAAAACAAATGATTAATTCATGTTAACTATCACCTCTGGCAACATCAACCTATCAATCCTCTCCCATGGGATGATAGGTCCTCATAGTTGCTCTGATCGTAACAAGATTCTATCAGGTTAATGATTACCTATGGTAGCAGGCTCTGTCATTCTCGTGAATGACACTGCCCGAGTAGTAACCTACCATGCGACGCGTTGCTACTCTAGTCAGTCGTCACACGCGTACGTCTCTGAATGATCTGACTTATTCCGAGTGTTCTAATATTTTCTTGGAACAATCAATGGGTAGCAGCCCACCATGCGACGGCTCCTACAACAATCGATTGTCACACTCCTACATCCCTGAACGACTCGATTACCCTGACATCATCATCCTCATAGGCGACAATATTCATTAAGGGACACTTACCAGGCAACATGCTCCAATCGACCTCCGAACAGCAACGCGCCAAACAGCGAGTCATTGTTGGGACCTTGGTTTGGTCGCATGCATAAGCAACCGCTCTATTTGGGTTAGATTGTTAATCTTTAACATCTCAAACCTACCTAAAATACAACGCGAGGTCGGAGTTAAGCCGACCCCACACTATGAACAGCCTAGAGTGGAAGAGAATCTTAGCAACTAAGTCTAAGATAAGCTCCTCGACGAATCACTACACTGAGGGGCAGCAGCGTGGCTAGCCTAACTCGGGCAACAGCTGATAAGGACAAGTCAAACATAGTGACTACTAAGGATCAACCAAAAAGTCCTAAAGCATAGGTCGATGCAAAAAATAAAGAAAGGGTTGTGCATGCAAAACAGTAAATAACCAAAAGCATAAGGAGCCATTCCAAGTTGACTTTAAAAAAAACACATCATGTTTTTAGACAAGGATGCAACGAGCACCAGCAAAATTATAGTAGTGTGAAAAAAAACGAAGGAACATTTCTAAATAAACTTCAGCAGGCTGAAGGTGGCAATCCTAGCCTTGACATTCGCAAGTTCAGCCGCACGCCTAGCTCGGACCCTCTCCTCCTGTCGCTACTGAAGCTTGGCGAGAGCAGCCTCACCATCCTCCTCTTCCTGACAAAGGAGCTGAAGTGTCTCCGTCTCCTCCTCAACGACACGACAGACCCGCATTTTCTCACGCTTGAGCTTCTTCAGTTTTTCCTCTCCCTCGAGGAACCCGACATCCAGGAAGAAAGCGGTATCGAGATAGGCGTCCATCTTGGCCAGCAAGGCACGGTGTCGCTTGTCCAGACACTTAAGCTCGGCCTCCTTCTCTAGGATGCGCCTCGCCAAACCTTCATGTTCGAATAGAGCACTCATCATGAGGGGTGTCGGCTCGTTGCTGAGATCGATGTGCACCAACTCCTCCAGGCGAAATAACAGCTCCTTCGGATGATTAGGCTCTCGCTCGCACTGCTTAGCCAGTTGGACGCCCCCTACGCGCCGAATCTCCTCGGGGTGATCGGTTACGGGGGGAAAATAGCATAGCAGCTTCCACCGCCTTGGCTAACAATGGTCGCTACCCTACGTAATTCCTCCTCCAATTGTCGAAGAAGGTTGAGTGTTGAGGTGAGACTCAAATAGTGCCAGAGGAGGAAGTGACCTCCTTCCCCTTTGGAGTGCCCGGCTTGGATTCGAAAGCCATTGATCAGGACGAGAAAAGCATTGTAAACACTTTCTTCAGGCAAACTTTCATGAGTGTCAGAACTCTACCAAGAGAATGACGAGCACATTATATAGCCAAGGGTTCATCGGTTGAGATTCGCTGACTCGAATGTATCGAGTGGCTCAGATCTCCACGACGTTTCGAATTCGACGCCCATAAATGCCTCGACCGTTGGGATTCCAAACCAACAGTCCGAGTTAAGCGCGGAAGGCGAGGCATTCCGTCACCTCACACTTAATGCGAAATGACGCACTACCTTAGCTGGCAAGCACATAGGACCATAAGCAAACACACGGGCCGCCTACACTTGAGTTCGCTTGTAGCATGAACTCGTCTATGCTTGAGGTTTTCCTGTAGCACAAACTCACTTATGTTTGAGTTTCGTCTGTGGTACAAACTCACCTGCGATTGATTTTTTCTTGTAGCACGAACTCGCCTGCATTTGAGCTTCACCTGTGGGACAAACTCGCCTGGGGCATAAACTCACCGACGCATGAGTTAGGCACTGGATAGCGATACACAACAAAAAAACTAAAAATGAAATGAAGGTATGCACAACGTATCAAGGAATCAAGAAGGCACAAAGTTCCTTAGATGTTTCTAAACAATACATTCGAACAAAGTTATGACTTTACAATCAAGTAAGTCGTAACATTATATTCAAGAAACAAAAGTTGAACAGGACATTTTGAATCTACTCCTATCCTACGAGCTTATTCTAGAAGTTTAAAAGACGCAAGCTTAGTTTTGACCACGGCTATCTTCTCCGCATGCATAGCGCGAGCTTCGTCCTATGCCTCCTGCCGGACCCTCGCCTCGAAAGAAGCGTTAGCGACAGCGTCCTCTTGGCACAGCGACAGAAGAGTACGCCTCTCCCTTGCGAGAACACCATGCACGGTCTCACTCTAAATGTGTAGGCCCGTCAAACTCGATTCCCCCTCAGCATACAAGATCACGCCTGAAAGAATTGAAGAAGTGGTAACCTCCATGTTAGCTTGCAATAGACATTGCCGAAGATCCAGACGATTGATAAGGGATTCTTTGTCTTCTATGTCTCACCTTCAGCACTCTCGCTACTACATTCCGCGATGACGGGTTGAAGCCAAGAATAGTGTCACATCGGGCTCCAAATTTGCCTGTCACAGATCCTCCAACTTTGTTAAAAGTGACTCCAGATCAAGAAGTCTTATCGAACAGTGTATAGCAAGCCTATAGTCGCCCAGACGCTAGATACGGGCCACGTAATCTGAGAGAGACTGCTTCAAGTCCGCAAAGGTACCACGGCCCTGGTTGATGAGTGAGATCACCCACTTCACAGTGCTCTCCAATTCCTCAACCTGGACCTACGAATTAGCGGAGTCCGAGGGTTTAGACTCTGGGCCACGGTCAGGTATAGGAGCCGAGGAATAGGCATCATTCTCCATCTTCTTCGAAGCAGGTGTCTTTACTCATGGCACCATCCTGAACAAGAAGGGAACGATGAACGCCGCGACCTCTTCAACAAGAAGGAAGGGCAGTATATAACGTATGGCCCAGGTGCGTGCTTATCATTCAAAGGTCCAGATCGGGCGTGGGGAACGAAGAACTCCCACTGCGTCACCTTCAATGCGAAGCGACGGGACAATGTCATCCCAGCTGGCAAGCACGAGAGGTCGCGACTGGACAAGTGGCTAGCCTAAATTAGCTGCAGCTTGAATTCACCTATGGCCAGAATTCACCCATAGCTTGAACTAGTCTTAATTCCGCCTATGGCTTGAATTCACCTATAGCTAAAAGTCCACCCACAATGACCTCACAAAAATAGATAAAAACAAAGGGATAAGAGGCAACAGCAACAGGAGGAATATATGCACAAACACATTTGGGAAACCGAAGGGGCATAACATTCATCCAGTTCTAAGACAGTACATTTGGGCAAAGTTATAACTTTACAATCAAACAAGTTATAACGCTACATTGAAAGCAAAATAAGACGAAATATCTTAACACTGCTTTAGCTCTGAAAGCCTAGTCCAGCAAACTGAAGGACGCGAGTTTAGCTTTGACCATAACCACCCTTCTTGCATGGTCCTCCCGGGCTCTATCCTCGGCCTCCTTCTGAGTCCGAACCTCAAAGGTTGAAGCAGCAGTAGAGTCTTCTTGACGCAGCGTCTCAAGATTTTGAGTTGATAATTTGATGGCCCTACCAACATTCCAGCTCTCAAATTGGAACCCCCTCAGTGTCATCTCTGCTTGCTCAAACTCAGCCTTCAAACGGCCGATGGTGGAGGTAAGGACGTCCATCCGAGCCTACAGCAAATGCTACCGGTCTGTCAAAAGGCTAATGTGGGACTCCAAGTTGGCTATATTCCATGCCCGTACCTCCTGTTCCCACGTCTCCAAATGCCAGGCATGAGACAAGAACGGCTCCCCGTCAGCCACCAGATCCACACACAACAGGTGCTCAAAGCACGTCAACTACGATTCCAAGTAAAGTAGCCTCATCATGCAACATGTAGCGAGTCGGGATTCGCCCAGCCACCTAAGGTCAGCCATGCGATCCAATAAGGACTGCTTGAAATCAGAATACACCCCCAAACCAAGACTAACGAGGGAGATTACTTGCTTCACAACATTCTCTAGTTCTGCAACACGAGTCAGTATAGGAAGAAGTTCTGAGGGAATAGGCTCTTGGACACTGGCAAGCATCGTGATAGGTGAAACCTTAAGGCAGAGTCCTGCTTCGGGCGGTGGAATGGATTGGGAAGTGGACGCAGCTGCAGGCCTCCCGAATTCATCATCTGAGACAAGGATAGGCTTAGGCAGAGAGCTCTGGACGGCCAGCGCACCTTCTCGACATGGACAACATAGTAAGGGGGTTAAAATTGTGAAACAACTCATGAAGATTGAAAGCAAAGATATCTTGGGCAGCGGTGTCCTCGGCGGCGGCAGAGGAGGAATCGTCCCGTCTCTTCTTTGAAACGGTCACCTTCACCCACGGTGCCATCTCAGATGCAAAAAACTGGGGTTTTCTTCGAAGAAAGCAATAAGCATGTAACTTCTTCTAATAAGGGATATGAGCATTATATATACATTGCTCAGATGATGATCCACCGTTCGATTGGACAATTCGAGCCAAACAGCCAAAGTTAAGGCCAAACAATTTAGAATCTCGTGTGAATGGTCGAGAGCTGGTGGTTTTAAGCATGATCTCTAGCCAACGGCTTGGATCAGGCGGGAGGAACGGAGAATCCACTACTACGCCACCTTTAATGCGGAGTGACGTGCCTACATCGTCTTAACTGGTGAGCGTATTAATACACGAACAGACACGTGGCCCACTAAGAGCGAAACCCGCCTATGAGTCGAATTCTTCATTCGTGCTTGCATGGCTCGAGTTCGCCTGATGGCACATGCTCGTGTAGCGCTTCGGCCTACCTAGTCCAAGTCTAGCTACAGATAGAGTCTTCACCGCTCTCAAATTTGCCTAAAAAGTTAAACCCAATTAAGGTTCAACCACGGTTTGAGCTAGTCTTGGTTCCGCCCGGAGCTGAAGTTCACCCACGGCTAGAATCTATCGGCTACCAGAACCCACCCGGCGCGAGTCCACCGACGGTGAACTTGACAGTACCCGTTGTGAACAGTGTCAAAAACAAAAAAAAGGTGCACACACTCAAAATGAGTGGGGCAATGACTAAGACAAAAGGATGATTCCATTTGTTAAGAGTGGTTTGAATACAACAATACAATCAAAATCAAGTTACAAAGCTCTCAGCCATGACTCCACCCTGCGAATCTCTGCAGTGCGCTTAAGCTTGAGCCTCTTCAAGATCTCCTGACAAATATCCCCCTCAGTGCGCGAAACCATGTCCTGGATAGTGTGCCTCGCCTCCTTGAGGGCTCGGTCTTTCTCCTCAATGGTGTCAACGACCAACTGCCATCGAGACTCGAGTTCCTCCAACTCCCTATCAGCTACTCGCAGGCCTTCTCCTAGGTGGCCAATGAGGCCTGCGCATTAGCAATGGTTTGTTTGGTCTTCGCTATCTCTGAAGATAGGCGAGAGATACGGGAGTCAGCTTTTTGGTGCTCTCGGCTCACTCGTTCGCCCTCGGCCTTAACGCGCTCCAAATCTTCCGTCAGCCTTGTCTCTAATAACATTATCTCATCTAGTCTACGGTTGCACTCCTGCAATGCTGTTTAGACCTCGCTGGATGCAAGACAAAGATTTTCAGAGTCCTTGGCACGAAGGGCGAGCAGCTCTCGAATAGTCCGCTCTGCTTTCTCCAAACATTAGGAATACAGATTAATGGAAGAGGCGCCAAGCATCTTGATCAAGAAGCCCATGTGATAGTCAAGAGCGTCCTTGAACTCCTCGAATGGACAACTTGCTTCCAATGCGAGCTTGACGCTGTTAGCAAGGGTGTCTTGGAGGTTAGCAAGGGCTTGAACTACCGCCCTCTTGCGTGAACGAGCCAAAGGAGAAAGGGTAGCCTCATCGACCTCAGATGTCACCACCGGGGCCATGATCAAAGTGCTGGTGGCCACGACAGCAAAAGTGGTGGTAGAGGCCACTAAGGCCGAGACATCGACCGACGCCGTTGAGGTCTCGACCACAGATCTGACCGCAACCTCGATGATCGCCAAGATAGGTGACGAGGAGGTGACCACCAGTCGAGTGGATGTTTCACCTTAGGTTAGAGACTCCTAGGTTGATGCTTCACCCCCAACCAACGCTTCTTCAGGAATGAGAACTTCTCCTTGTTGGTCTGACGCCTCTCCTTATTGGTCCTCGCTCGACATCGCCTCATGGGTCGAGGCATCATCGTCTTCCTCTGATTCATCCCTCTCTCCAGTCGACTAATCCACCCGAGAGAGGGATCCTCTTTACCAGCGGCCTTGGGGGGTAGAACAGCTACAAATGCTGGAAGAAGTTTAGCTATAACTCCTAAGAAGGCCCCCATCGGTAGTGCAGCATGGGCAGATCAACAATGTTCGACACTACTCTTACTTAAGCCACCAAGCTCCCCTTCGTCTCTAGTTCGCCCCTCTTCATCGGAGGGAATGGAGATCACTCCCTCAGCCGTACCTGCATTAATTCAATACAAATGTCAGATAGTGCAAATTCAACCTTACACCCAAGGATAGGTATTAAAGGTCACCTTCTGGTACAATCGTTGAATTCATTGAGGCCCCCGCCTGTTGCCCCACATCAGATGACAGGAAGATATCCTCCGAAGTTATAGGGGCCATTCCTGATGCGGCACGCGTAGCGGCCCCAGTCAAGGGGGCACTCACTCAAGGAATTATCACAGGAATAGTATCATCCTAGCCTTCCTCTACTCAGGTAGCCTTGACCACCTCCTCGCGACGGACCTTCTTGGCCGCCTCTGCCCTTGAGCTGTCAGCTGTGGCCTCCTATTGTCGTTTAGAGAGGAGCGAACTACCTAGAGATGGAACAGGCACCCCCATCCGTCCAGCCGTCGTTCCCTGGACATGTTCTAGATGTTCCCTCGCTCCATCCAGCTGATCAGATTCTCTTTGCCCATAGGTAGGGTCCAGCGAAGGGTAAGGAGACGGAGCTTGAGCCTCAAATGACCCGAATTCACCTAAACCCGTGTAAAGGTCCTTGGTGTCTTCTGTAGGGACTTTTGAAAACCATTCTCGAATATTCTGACAGCCCTTCCACCTTGAGGGGCGAAGTGTTGTCCTTGTGTGACGCCTATGTTCCGCCAGGCAAGAACTCTGGAACCTAAGCCCTCGGGATTAGCACTGGTGCCCCGATACCACCAGCAATATAGGAGCATATGGTGAAGGTCGCGTTCCTTTGTAGGTAGTTCAAAATACGCGTTGGTACCACCGGCATGGGTCCATAACCACCCTCACGCACCATTCACTAACCCTCCCTCATAATGCAAGTAAGAGTTAATGTTTTCTACGTACAGCTGGTCATACCCAAACTGACGGCAAACCTGCAAGGAATGTAAGGCTTAAGGAAGCACACGGAGCCTGTTCGTAGGATGTGATGCCCCGACCGGATATTCACCAGCCATCGAAAGGCACCGTAGGAGATGATGGTGTAGTGGTCCACCGTCGATATGTCCTGAAGAGATTCGCCATACCCTCCATTGCTGAAGTAGGGGAAGAAACGGTGAAAATTGTAGTGACCGAAGTAGGACAGCATCCTCCTCATGTCAGGAATGTCCCTACACTTCCAGGAGCATTTCTCTAGACATTGGACAAATGGAATGAACCCTCCCTCCTGAAGAGCCGCTGGGGCACTCATCAAGCACTCATAGTGGTAAACAAACCACGCCATCAAATAAGTGTACGGTAGCCCTACTTTGGGATTGGGAGTCTTAGTGACGTCGCCTTCCCCCTCGTCGGGATGTGACACTCGACAAAATTAAGCCATCAACGTACGAAGCCCCCGATGGATGCATGCCACCATCGCCGACACCAACGCATAAGGTTTCCCGTAGGCCAGACAAACCGCTGGATAGACAACCTCCATCGAAAGTATCTCAAAGGAATGAGTGGAAACCACGCACCTCTTCAACCACAGCATGAGGTACCCCGCGAATAGAGCCTTTTTGGATATAGGGGACCTAGCCTGATGATGGAACGAGTGGAAAGTCGTTCCAAATTTGAACCCACCCTCGTTATGTCGAGGGTTTCGGTAGCTCCCCCTTCAGCCATTCGCCTCTCCACTTCGACCTGGTCACACTCGCCCAGCTACAGAGTAGGCCTTCCGTTGATAACATTTTCCGGGAACAGGTAGTTAGCCAAGTTCTTATGGCTGATCCCCGGAGCCCTCTTCTTCTTGCTTTTATGGTCCACTGCCCCGAAGATGTTGATGTTGGAAATTAAAGCTAAATACATGCAAAATACGCACCGGAAGACTGTATGTATAAAAATACTAAGCATGTAGAGAGCATGAGAAACAAGCTATGACCATCCTAATTAAATCTAACATGATCCCTATATTAAAGAGAGCATACAAGAGTTAGAAAGTCATACTTTCGAAGCGTGATTCGATGGAAGATCGAACAATCCCTAGCTCTTGCTCCTTATAGTAGTAAATCTCTTTGTAGGATCTCTAAGTCTTCAAGTGAGCTTGATAAAATCGGAGTCTTCTTGAGACACAAGTCAAGATATCCATCCCGGGATATTTTAAAATCCTACTACTACCTCTTACTTAAAGATTGCTAGAGTTTAGTAAGAGGTAGATCTCTCTTCTTTTCTTTTATGGAAAGTAACTATGAATAAATCATTTATTTTATTTTTTCATTAACCATGAAAGAAGAAAGAGAGATCATATTTATAGAGGAAGAATATGTCATGACATGAATGACTCATCCTATGAGTCACACCATGAGTCATCAAAGCAATGATTCTCTCATGAGTCGTGCAATGAATCATGAAGAATCAAAACTATGTGCTAAAACCATGTTCCCAAACCATAGCACCTTAATGACTCATCTCATGACTCATTAATCAAAGTATAATGAAGTGCGTATTTCATAAAATGAAAATACCACATCAATATAGTAGTTCATAAATACGGTATTTCGTAATTTTTTAATCATTGATTAATAAGTCATCATATGACCAAAAAATTAATGAGTTGTCCGAAAGTCAACTAGTTGACCAAAAGGTCAACTAGTTAAGTAAAAGTTAATTTTATAGGAAAAATATTGGAATTCATTTTTTAAGCACATAGCATTCTGATTTTACCGATATGCATAACAGTTTATGTTTATCCGGTGAAAATCATATATGCGTATCATTCATATGCATTACTCTATAAATTTATATTTCATATGATTTAAGTACGCACTTGGTGTGACTCTAGGGTCCAACTTAAGAACTCAGTAGTGGTTGATATCCACAAGTACAACAGAGGTGCTAGCTACACATAAAGACTACCCGGGTATAAGTTGTGATAAATGTCTGCAAGATGCTTATACAATTTTATCAGGACCACTCAGTGATAACACCTTACAGTCTGGTCCCTTCGTCAAACCATGTCAAACTATTGAGACTAGGGTATGGAAAACTATCAAACCCTAATTGCTTAATTAGTATTTGTTGATATTAAACTCATAACCTATAAGATCAAACTGACACTCAGTTTATCTTATTTACCTCGGCCAAGGTTTTCTAGGTTATAGTTATATCAAACAATCTTATGACATCAACCCCCTATACTACGAGAGAAGAATCCCATCTTGGCATCTTAATATCTACTTATGTCTTGGGGTACACCCAACAAGAACCGTTATGCACAACTCAATGAGAACTATGGTTAGGAAAAAGTCTAAGCACACCTATACTGACATGTAAGATATTACACTCATGCCTCAGGTCAAGAGACTACTATGTACTATATCACTTGAGAACTTCTATTTGACAGTTAAGTATAATTACCAACTAGATGTTCTCAGTGAGTCATTCAGTCAACTCATTCACTAATGAGTCACCTATATACTATACCTTGATGTCTCACATCAATGATCCAAGAGATGGATCATCATCCTACCAAAGGAGAAATAGAGTATACACTAGTCTTCCCAAAGTGATGATGTCTCTTTTCAACACTTCATTGACTAGGAACATTTTAGAATAAACGTTAGCGACAAATCAGATCTCTTCATTACGATCATATCCGAAATGTCTAATAGTCTAGTATCATTCTAAGGAATTTATCTGTATTAAAATACCAGATAAATCTGACCAAAATAGCATACTATTATTTTGAACAAGGATGTTATATTCATGTAGGTCCTGTTACAATATATAATTATTGCCTGTAGGGCACCTATATCTAACAGTTGAGGCACATGTGGTAGTGGCTGACCAGCTCCCACAGAGTGTCCACCACCAAAGGAAATCTGGTCGAAAGGTTGTCAATCTCATCTTGACCCGGTACGTACTCTTCGTAGAGAAAACTCCCCAAAGGCAGCCCAGACACGTCGTACATCTTATGGAGAGTTATACTAAGCTCACCATTAGGGGTGAAGAACGTACCGTTGTTCGGGCAATAAAGTTCTAGAATACTATGGAATTGAGGAGCGTTGATCTTTAGACCATATTGAGGGGACCGAATAGCCAAACACAGCTCTGAACCCGCAAGGTCGAAGTTCTCATCCAAGATGTACTCGATGATCTTAGACCACCAGGTGCTGCTACCAGGCGCCGAGTAAATCCACCCTGGTGCCCTAAAATCCTTCGGAGGAAACTGTCCCCCGGACTAAAAGAAACGGTGACGGATGGTCTCCGCCACCATAGTCATCTCCCTGATGGGCAACTCATTGTACAGCAGGCCGAGACGTAGAGCGGTCACACGCTTGCAGGAGCTATTGACCCCGTACCCAGCCGTCGAGCCCGTGAAGACGCTGTAGGTCACCCCATCTTGGGTCGGAGTCAGATCCTAGTTCATCGTTTTTGGAACCACAAGTGACAGCAACTAGATGATTGAAAACCCCCTCGACATACTAGGAAGGTAGTAGTTTGCTCCACCCACAACACGGAGCCACCTTCTCTCCCCGAGCAACAGAGTTGAAGGGTCAATAGTAGCATCACCAAACAAGAACTGAGGCTTTTTCAGCTCTGCCTTAGCCTCGTCTGTCAACACTGTGTCCGTAGTCAACTCACACAACATCAAGTGGTGTCCGTCGGTTACTCTCTTGATCAATTCACTCGGCTTGTCGATAGCAAACGCGGGCACAGGGTCAAGGAAAGGGAATCGGGGAGGCGCCGTATAGCCCATACCCCCAGCAAGACCAATGGTTACGCCTTTCGGGAGGGCCTCGTTAGAAAAAGTGGCTGCAAGGCAAAGCTGAAGAGTTAGAACAGAATCCACTCTCAGGGTCAGAAACTCTCTCAAGTCCCCCAAATAGGCGAATCTCACCCGGCGAAACCAATTTCACCAGACAAATGTTGAGTTCGCCTGATAAGGGGAAAATCCGCTTAACAAAAGCAGAACTCGCCTGTTAAGGCAGGATTCGCCCTCACTTGATAAAGGCAAAACTCGCCTATCAAGGCAGAATTCGCCTTCACCTGATGAAAGTTGATTTCGCCTTTCAAAACAGAAGTCGCCTTCACCCAATGAAAGCTGAATCCTTCTGAAAAAAGGCCAGTTTCACCCAAATTAGGGCCAAAAATGGTAAAATCCGCTGAAGAAGACGAGCAGTGCACATCTTCCCGACCCAGCATTTGTCGTTAAATGCAAAGTTGTTAAACAAACCATGAGACTTGCCCAAGTGTGTCCCAGGAGCACTGGTGGCCGTACTGACGGTGATGCCACCAGAATAGCGACCGAGACCCTTTCCTTTCGCAAAGCATTTCTTATCCTTTGGCGCCATATTAAAAAGTCGGAAACGAAGATGGAGTTCTTTTTTCTAAAAATTTCGAGAAAGTAGATATTCCTAAGCACGGTAGTCCTCAAAGGAAGAAGATGAAGCCTATTTAAAGGAGAGACGCTTGCGATTGATGGGCGTGGCGACAATCGAAATCGACGGCCCAAATCGCCCTCAAGAGACGAGACGTTGGCGGTTGAGAGACGTGGCCACGATCGAAATTGACGGCCCAGATCTATCTCAACAGTTCGGTTTCTGGCAGTTGCAGAGGAATTGTCGAAACAGGGAATGGGTCGGGCAAGTCAAAACCCAGAACCCGAACCAAAATTCATGATTGAATTTAACGGCCAGATTTGGAAACTACGGCCACGATTCATCATTGAGCGAAGCGCACGAAAACGACATCGCTTTGTCAAATCGCATTTAATATGACCCGACGAGCCCACACGGACTTAGCTGGAAAGCACGATGTTTCACCAACGAACACGTGAATCGACTTCCGCCAATTCAAACTTCGCCTGTGAGGATGAATTTCGCCCGCGAACACGTGGCTCGCTCTCCACCATATCAAATCTCGCCTACGAAAGAAAAATTTGTCTGTGAACATCTAACTTGCTTCACCAGTAAGAACGAGTCTCACCAGAGCCGCTCATTTATTTGGCCTAGTCTCAAGTAGCCCAGCTCGTCAGAAGTGTGGAGCCGTAAACTCGTATGAATGGAACTGTCTCGCCTGCGCAGTCAGACCTACCAAGCGATACAACCCATTGACACACCCTCCGGACACACCCACGGGTTAGAGAAGAAGTCTTAGCATTAAACCTAAGAGAAACTACTTGACAACTCATCATACTGAGAAGAATAGTATGGCTAGCCCGATTCAAACGGTAATCGGTAAAGGCATATCAAATCCGTTGAAGGCTAGGGATTTGCCAAAAATCTCAAGAATCAATCACAAAGGGGGAAATATACACATAAGATATGGAAAAAGCGACAAATAGATAAAGAAAACATAATTCCATTCATAGCTAATTTAACAATACATTTAAAAGTTATGATGTTACATTCAAAATGAAGTCATGATGAAACAAGAAAAAGCCCTAAAATATCGACCCACTCGGTCGAACCTATGCTAGCTCGATAAAGGTGAGTTCAGCTTTAGCGGCGGCTATCTTCCTCGCCCGATCCGCTCAGACCTGATCCTCTGCCTCCCTTCGGATCTTAGTCTTAAAAGACACAACAGCGACAGAATCCTCTTGACGAAGTGTCTAAAGGGCCTGCATTTCCCTTTCAACTGCTCCATGAATGCTTGGACTTTTGAGTTGCAGACTTTTCGGAGCTGGCTCTTCTTCTATAAGCTGAGCCTTCATTTTAGCAATGGTACAGACGGAGGCATCAATCTTTGCCTGTAGCAGACGCTGTCGGGTAAGTAGATCCGCGACGAGAGTCTCCTTACCTGATAGGTCCCTCTCCCGAATCTCCCGCTCTCGTGTCCTTCTGATACGAGCCTGAGCCACGAGCCGCTCCACGTCCTGTTCCAAATCAGCCCATAGCAAGACTTCCAAGCATGTCAGACATGACTCAAAACCGAGAAGACTGACAAAACAATGCGAGGCCTCTCAAGCCTTGCACATAAGCCTGAGAGCGGTGACGCGGTCCATCAGGAAGGGCTTAAAGTATGCATAGGTTCCCTAGCTGAGGCTAGTGATAGAGACCGCCTGCTTCATAGCATTCTGCAGTTGCCTGAGGATGCCCTGTGCAGATCTGGAACTCGGAGAGGCAGATTCCTAACCAACTGAAACCATGGCAATGGGTTGGATCAGAGGGATGGCCCCTTCACCAGGAAGAGGAGACTGAGAAGACCGCTGAGGGGAAGCATAGGTGTGTTCCTCCTCGTCGTTCGAAAGATCGATGGGTTCAAGCCGGACAGCCTCCTTCTTCCCCTTTGAACCGTATGTTCCCATTCCCGAAGCCATTTCTAATCTGGGAAGTCTGATTTTCTCTAAGAAGGTTTGAATGAGAGGACTTGCGAATGTAGTGATCCCCCTACAAAGGAGATGAATCGACACTATATACGCAGGATCTTGACCGTCAAGATTCGCTGACCGCTTGAAGCAGACGGTTTCGATTCGATGGTTCCAATCGAGCGGGCATAAACAAAGCAAAATGTTTGGAATACAGCAAAGAATGGCCAAGATCAGGCAACTCACACACGACCTCTTGTCGGATCAACATTTGAGATCAAAAACATCGTCGGATCTGTCCCCTTGAGGCGAGTGTGTGAAGACGAGGCGTCGTCTTAATTAACAAGCATAGGAACTTCCCCCAAGGACATGCGGCTCACTCTTATGGGCCCAAATTTCGAAGGAGGAGGGGGTCCAACTCGAATGGCACTAAGCCCACCTGGGTGCACTCACACCACTCGAATCGCCCAAAGGTCTCGACCTAACCAAGGCAGTCAAATTCGCCTTAACTCATCAGGAACCTTTTTATTCAAAGTGTTCCAGACCACACACAAGTTGGTTTAGGTCTGAAAACTTTGAAGGGGGTCTTGTAGGCGGTAAAAATTACCTTTACAAGTAAGCCTAAAATCTACCTATGTATTCAAGTCGCCCACATGAATTGAAAATTAGGCCCACCTATGTACTTGACTCATCAGCACGAGCCCAGACCACGCGATCACTAAATTCGCCTACATTTGGGCAATCCGCTAGGCGATCAGAAACTCCCCAGCAAACTTGACCCGCCCGTGTGAGTTAAGTTTACTCGGGAGCTAAAACTCGCCTGCATGCCCAGACGATCAACCAGGTGATCGACATCCTAACCACAGACTCACCAGAGTACCTAGCGGCTGCTACATCACATACAGGGATAGGCCTTCCCATTTCCCACGATGTGAAGGGAAGGAACACGGAACTCCAAACCCATCAAGTAACCGCTCACAGTATAAGATGACCGGTCAAATCCATGCAATCGCCAAACTCGCCTGTATGCCTGACTCACCCGCACGAGTCAAGATCATCCAAGTGACTGAAATTCACCAAACTCGCCGGCGTGAGTCAAGAGCTGAATTTGCTCGCGATAGAAGAACTCGACGAACTCGTCAGAGTACCTGGTGGTCGCTATATCACGTATAAGGATGGGCCTTCCCATCTCCCATGACGTGAAGGGGTGGAGCACAGTACTCCGAGCCCATCAAGCAGCCGCTCATGGTACAAGTGAGAAGCCTGGTATCTCTCAATAGTACATGGTCATATCCCATGATTCAAGAGAGTAACCACGCCATCTCCAACTTTCCAATGCATTTTGAATCACGTCATTTCGAGATCGAACGGGAAAATTAGAGACAAAACAATTAAAACACGACAAACGGTATCTCGGCCAATAGCCAAGACACCAAGTGTGTTTCTGCCAAGGCCGAGACACCACTAGTGTCTTGGCCAAGGCCGAGACACCAAGTGTGTCTCGACCATGGCCGAGACACCAATCGTGTCTCACACCCAAAAAACTTGTTTTCACCCATATAACCTCCCGAAAACCTATTTTTCGATATAATTTCAGGATCCCTTCAGTCTAGAGCCTCTCCAACTGATTTGAGGTTATCTTTGAATAGGTAAAGTGGTTACAACTGAGGATAAGATCATATCGTTCGTTCATATCCAAAAATAGAGCTTCTGAAGCGTATAAATACAGCCTTAGGGCCTTCATTCACACGAATCTGAAATTCTGAGCAAACAGCGAAGCCCTATCAAATTGAAGAGTGGAGGAACATGAATTTTAGTAATGAGGAAGCAAGGTCTCGACAAGTGCCTCGACATAAAGGAGGAGAGTTCGATAGATCTGCAGTTCTTTCAGCCCCATTCATCTGCTTCCCTTGAGAACGCACCATTGCTGTGAACTCAAGAAGAGTGTTTATCTCACTGTTGCTGAGATAATCACTTTAATTTCTTGTCTCCTTCATGAGGCATACGAAATCAATCAGATCTGATCATTTGGTGGTCCACGGATAACCCCAGCATCGGCAAAGACCCCGCGCAAGCAGAAGATCGATAAACAATCTCTCTGCATGTGTTTTCAAAAAGGTTGTAATCTTTTTATTTTTTCATTGTGTATGGATACTTACAAAAAGTCTTTCTTTTTTAAACTTATTATAACGACTAAAATTGTAATGAGTCCCACAATGAATAAACCAACTTTCGACGCGAACAAGGAGAAAGAAGACCTTATATCCCTCATCCGAGAATATATTGAAGTCTTCACATGTAATTATGAGGACATGGCCTCAATATCAACTCGGACGCCAAACCTGTCAAACAATAATAAAGACGGTTTCGTCCATAAATCATGGAAGTGATCGAAGCCGAGGTGAAGAAGTTGATCGAGTCGGGCTTCATCTGAGAGGAACAACACCCTAATTGGGTGGCTAATATTGTTCTAGTCCTAAAGAAGAACAAAAAAATCCGTATCTGGATCGACTTTAGAGATCTCAATGCTACATGTCCAAAGGACGAATTCCCTTTACCCATCATAGATGTCATCAACGACAATACTTGTAGGATGGAAAGGATGTCCTTCATGGATGGATTTTTAAGGTATAATCAAATCAAGATGCACCCTGAAGATGAGAAGCACACTTTGTTCAAAAGTCTGGTAGGGGTATACTGTTACACAGCTATGTCCTTCGGACTTAAGAATGCTGGCGCAATCTATCAGCACGCCATGAGCACAATTTTCTGGGATCATCTATGAAAGACAGTCGAATGCTACGTAGATGACTTGGTTGTGAATAATCGCAACAAAGACGATCATCTTCAAGACCTAAGAATGATGTTCGAGCTGATATGATCCCATCAACTCAAGATAAACCCCACAAAGTTATTTTTGGGGATGTCGAGCGGCAAATTCCTCGGATTCGTCGTTACGACGAAGAGAATTCACATAGACCCCGACAAGATACAAGCTATTCAAGAGCTTCAACCACCCAGGAATCTCAAGTAATTGAGAGGACTAAAAAGATGTCTAGCCTATATCCGAAGATTCAACTCAAATCTCTCAGGTAAGTGCCAACCCCTTTTCCAAGCTGATGAAGAAATGTGTTTCCTTCATTTGGGATGAGCCTTGCCAACAAGCCTTCAATGAGATCAAGATTTATCTCTCGAATCCGCCGGTCTTAGCAGCCTTGGTTTTGGGGAAACCCTTCCTGATTTATGTGCAGGCAATAGAGCATTCTCTTGGTGCCCTCTTAGCACATAATGACGATGCCATCTATGAGCAAGGTATATATTACCTAAGTAGAACCTTGTAGGGAGCCGAATGGCGATACTCCATGGTCAAAAAGGAGTGTTTGCCCTTGTTGTTCGCTATCCAGAAAATGTGACACTACCTGGTTGGTCAAATCATACACATCATCACCCGGATGAATCCCATCCAAGTCTTCATAACATAGCCCGGATCCTTAAATTGGTGCCTGATAAGATGGGCACTCCTGCTGTCTCAATATGACATACACTTCATGTTGCAGAAGTCCGTCAAAGGACAACCAATCTGCGATCTTATGGCCAGTCATCCGCTCGAGTCGAAGACTAACCTATTCGAAGTTATGTCAGATGAAACCCACAAGGTTAATGCAACCTCATAGGAAGGAGTTTGGCAATTGTACTTCGACAGAGCATCTTGCGTAGGCACAAGTGGGTCCATCATTGCGGAGATGGGGGTAGTCTTTGTTTCTCCGCAAAACTACGTATTACCTTGAGCTTTCTCATTAATTGAACCGTGTACCAAAAATGAGGCTGAGTACAATGCGCTACTCATCGGACTCGACTTTGCCAAGGAGTTAGGGGAGAATCACCTCAAAGCTTATGGTGACTCTCAGCTTATCGTTGTTTTCGGTAAAAGTTGCCTTCATTGTCGAACTCATTATAATAAAATCTGCTTATAAAGAATTCGAAATATTCAATAAGAAAAATAATGAAAGATTATAACTTTTCAAAAATAACACAAGATCTGTTCGTCATCTCTTGCTTGCGTGGGTCTATAGCCGGTGATGGGGACGTCGATATCCGTAGACTACCTGACAATCAGATCAGATTCAGAACTCCGTCAATTCGCGAAGGAATCTAGAAGTAGAAGCGCTTATCTCGGCAATGGCGAGATAATTGCTCTTCTTAGGATTACCGCAACGGGATAATCCTAAGGAACGGACGTGGGTGAATGCAGATCGGACGAATCTCTCTCTTGTGTTGAAGAACTCGATCACTCTTTAGTCTGGCAGAGCTTCGCCAATTCTCCAAAATTCCAGATCTGAAAAAAGTGAGGACCCGGGGCTTTATTTATAGGCTCAAGGGGGTTTCGGGCGGTTAAAACCGCATAACTGTCCACTTTAGGGGCTGGAGACACCCCAGGATGTCTCGGCGAGGCCAAGACACCCTTGGGTGTCTCGGTCTTGGCCGAGACACCCTTGGGTGTCTCGGCTGGGCCGAGACACCTCGGGGTGTCTCACTCAAGCTGAGACGTCGAGTTTCGTATATTTGTCCGTTTTCTTCGTAAATTCTACATCCGATGTCAGTTTTGAGTGATTCAAAGTGCGTTGGAAAGACGACGAGGAGTTCTATAAGCTCCAATGATTGGATCATCTATAGAATAAATGAGACACGAGGGGCGTTGTGCCTTTTGTAAACGTTGCGGGGCTCCCAATCAGTCCGTATCTTCGTTATTCCGAAACTTTGTTGCTTCGCGTAATCCATCGATTCACTTCAACCATTCGTCGATGTCGATTAAGCTTCTGTGACTTGGATAGTGACGTTCATCATCTCCTCTTAGCACTAAGCCGTTCATGGAGACCTATAGGCAATTTTCGATGCCTACAGATACCCCCTCCAAAGCGTTCCAGACTCGTTTCTTTTATAGAAGAGGCTGGAATACTTTTGATGTGATTGGTCCAGCCTTCGATTGGTATAAGGGACCTGTAGTTAGCTTCGATTCTTGACTCCTTTGATTTTCTATCTATTCGATGCTTTGAGGAATAGCTGAAGTTCTTTCGGCGCTGCGTTTATCGGCTGGCCGTCATCGAAGTCTCAAATCTAAAACTGATGAGTTGAGTTTGGCTCGTGCTGTCGAGTTGACTTTGAACTGACTATCTCCGTCACATCGGCTCTTTCATTGCAATTCACTGATTGGCGTTGACCTAGGGTTATGCGTTGACCGGCATTGACCCTAGGGTTTTGAATTGCCTAGCGTTGACTTTTGATCACAACGCGTTGATCGGTGTTGACCTAGGATTACGCGTTGATCGGTGTTATCTTTAGGGTTTTGAACGTCGTACGTTGACTTTTTTGATCGCAACGTGTTGACCGGCGTTGACCTAGGGTTACGCGTTGACCGGCGTTACCCTTAAGGCTTTGAACGTCGTACGTTAACTTTTTGATAGCAACGCGTTGATCGGCGTTGACCTAGAGTTACGCGTTGACCGAAGTTACCCTTAGGGTTTTGAACATCGTACGTTGACTTTTTGATCGCAACGCGTTGATCGGCGTTGACCTAGGGTTACACGTTGACCGGCGTTACCCTTAGGGTTGCGTTCTGTCGTACGTTGACTTTTTAATCATAACGCGTTGACCGGCGTTGACCTAGGGTTACGCGTTGACCGGCGTTGACCCCGGGGTTTTGAACATCGTACGTTGACTTTTTAACGTAACGCGTTGATCGGCGTTGACCTAGGGTTACGCGTTGACCGGCGTTGACCCCAGGGTTTTGAACGTCGTACGTTGACTTTTTTATCGCAACGCGTTGATCGACGTTAACCTAGGGTTACGCATTGACCGGCGTTACCCTTAGGGTTTTAAACGTCGTACGTTAACTTTTTGATCGCAACACGTTGACGGGCATTGACCTAGGGTTACGCGTTGACCGGCGTTGACCCTAGGGTTTTGAACGTCATACGTTAACTTTTTGTTCGCAACGCGTTGACCGGCGTTGACCTAGGGTTACGCATTGATCGGCGTTGACCCAAGGGTTTTGAATCGTCCGGTGTTGATTAGCGTGGATTTTGCCGAAACATCCAACAATCTGTGAAAAATGGGCGAATTCGGGCTTGAAAAGGGCATTCGTAGGCATACGGGGTTCAACCGAGGACCGAGACACCTGTGGGTATCTCAACCTTGGCCGAGACACCTTTGGGTGTCTCGGTTCAAAAACCGAGACACCCTTGTGTCTCTCTCCTCTCTTTTGTTTTCTTATGTATGGTACACTTTTCCCTCTTTTGAATTTTCAAGAGAGAGTCCTTTTCCCCCCAAAACTCTACCTTCTTCCTTCTCTTATCCATCCACCATTGTTCTTATCCTTCAAGAACTCCAAACCCATTAAAACTCTCCCCCTTTAAAACCCTAAAATTCGGATTTTTTTTGCTCCTCTTTTGGCCGAAAATTCCCTCTTCTCCAAGCTAGGGTTTTTCTTCATCCTCAAGCTCAAGGGAGGCCTCTTGATTTGGGTAAGTTTCCTTTTAAAACTCTCCTCTTTTTTAAGGAGGATTGAAGCTTTATTCTTGTAGTATGGGTATGTAATCAAGAATTCATGAATTTGTATGCAAAGAATGTGGCTTTTTGCCCTCATGAATTAGGTATTGTGAAAAAGAATAAGTCTTGAAGATGGGTTTTGAATATGGCCAAAATTTTGAGGGGTTTTTATGCAAAATAGGGCTAAAATTTGTAGGGGCCTTTATGCAAAATAGGACTAAAATTTTGAGGCTTGGATTTTATACCCATTTGGCCACAACTTTGAGGGGTGTTTGCATGCAAAGAATCAATATTGTTTGAGGGGTTTATTTGCAAAAATCAAAAATTGTAGAGGGGTTTATTTGCAAAAAGGGCTGAAATTTTAGGGCTAAAATTCCAAAAGTTTAGACCATAAATTCATGACCAAAGTTTTGAGAAGGGTATGCGGAAACTAGACCGAAATTTGTGGAGGGGTCTACTTGCAAAATTGGCTAAATTTTATAAAAGGGATTATTTGTAAAATTAACCAAAATTGTGGGATATTGGGGGTGCTAGATGAACAAATATGATATCATGATCCAATTCTAGCGTGTCCTTGACTAGAATTTAGCCTTGAACACGAGGGGTATTTTGGGCATTTCACCAAAATTTATCATGAGGGTTTACACCACAAAATGAGCTCACTGTTTTGTACGCATGAAATTCATAGGTTTAATTAGACCTCAACTATAAAATCCTACTTGTTTTATAGGATTTTAGTTAAAGTTCTTAATTTTCCTTTTGAATTTCGGGTGCTCAAATTCATGATTGTACCTGACTCGTTGATTTTCATTGTAGATTCTCCATGTCTCCGCGCCGATCCCGGTTTCATAGGAGTCGCTCCCTTTCCCAGCATAGCGAGAGGGAGGCTCCTGCGGCATCCTCTTCGGCGGCATCTTCTTTCGGGGGTGAGCACTTATGCCTTATATGTCCCCGATTGATCCCTTCGCGGTTCATTCGGGAAGAACCGACATCCTCCTTTGCGAGGATCAAGGTTTCAGGAAATTCGTAGCTCTGTTGTATCCTCGCTTGGCCCCTTCGTGGGTCATTCGGGAAGAACTAACATCCTCCTTCGCGGGGGTCGAGGTTTCAGGAAACTCGTGGTTCTGTTACACCCTCGTTTGGCCCCTTCGCGGGTCATTCGGGAAGGACCGACATCCTCCTTCGTGGGGGTCGAGGTTTCAGGAAACTCATGGTTCTGTTACACCCTCATTTGGCCCCTTCGCGGGTCATTCGGGAAGGACCGACATCCTCCTTCGCGGGGGTAAAGGTTTCGGACTTGTTTTGCTTGGCCAATTCAAGTCTTCTGGTATATTGGGGCGATTTTGTATTGTCTTACACCTTGTAGGTTGTTGTATGTTACCATGTTGTTTACATGATGATGCATACCGTTCTTCCGGTGTAAGGCACTCAAAATCGTCTCTCCAATTGCCCCGTGGATGATCTTATCTCGCTCTCTTGTGAGATGGATTTAATCCTTGTATAATTTATGGATAATTTTCTGACTGTACTCTTATTTTTGTTGCAGTCGAGTTCTCTGCGGATAGTCTTCCCCCTCATGCTACTACTGGCTGTAGTGGGGAGGTTTTCTCCTCTGTTGCCATCAGGCAGGCTATTCATCCCCTTCCTCAGTTTGATGGGAATCGTTCCGATGAATCCCGCTGTTTGATACGAGAGGGGGGGGCGTTATTCCTTACGTCAGCTGATCACGGATGCTCCTTTCACCGCTGACTCTATTTCTACTCAGGCTTTAGAGAGGCCTAGTTATCTGTTTGGGGATTCTGTTGAGGATCTGGCCAGGTTGAATCTGGATGACGAGCATTGGCTGAATAATGATGAGGGGGCTCTCCTTTATATCCCCTCCATTCCCTGTCAGCACTCCTTTACTCATTTGGAGGGGCAGGCCGTAGAGCGTCAAATGTCATGGAATCTTACAGATGATAGCGATCGAGTTCACTATGGATACATTTCCTCTCATAAGACTTCAGGCTCCAATGGACATCATTATATTCGCGGTCTTCGACAAGGGATTCTGGGTCTTGATACCGCACCCCCAGGCGAGATGTCAGTAGCTGCTCCTACTGTGAAGAACCGCCTGGCTACACTTGGGAGGAAGTTACCTCCACCAGAGTTCAGGTGTTTTGGTTGGGCTTACTCGCAGCCCAAGGGATGGTGGACCCGGGCATTGAGAGAGAGATCTGAAGATCAGTGGGTTGTACGCCCCTATACGAGCCACTATGTACGGATTCCCGGTCAGCTGCCGCCACTTCTTGGCATAGTTAGAGACGTATATCCCTGATAGTAACACATTTCTGACTAGCGGTGGAGAGTTAGGGTTGGCCTTGCACGAGATGCACCAAGTTTCTGGTCTTCCCATGGGGGATTGTCCGTACCAGGAGTACTTTCCCTCGAACCTACAGTTGGAGTGGTTGAAGAAGGATACTCCCGATATGTATGATACTCTTTGGGACCTCACATGACATTACCATACTTCTCTAGTCAAGGTTACCCCTCGAGTGAAGAGGAAGAGATAGATCAGCTTGAAGCAGTTTGCTATTTATTTATTCTAGAATTTGGAGGGTAATTCAGGCGAGCCCATTCGTGAACTAGATGCTTTGACACCTTCCGCCGCTAACGAGTTGATGGAAAAGGCCGAAGCTTGCTCCTACACGACTGCCAGTGCTGAGGGAGCTTTTCCTGCAGGGACCAAGTTCCGGACATTCCTTTGTCATGCACAGAAGTCCATTGAGCCCAGGACCCTGCTTGTAGGCTATCTTGCCCTCTGGTTGAAGAAGTGTGTCGTTCCATATCAGTTTTCGGACACCTTACCCCTCGAGGTGCTCTTCCCCGCTGTTCAGCTAGCTTATGGGAGGGAGCTTTCCCTGCTTCCAGCAATGGTTGCTGGCATCCATTGTGGGCTCAGGTACCTGGTCGATGGTTTTGCGCAGGTGGGCCCTGAACCGTCGATCAAGCTTGTTTCTGTAAAGGTCGAGCTTCCATATACATACCTGATGGCGTGGCTTGTCATTCATCGTCCTGACTTGATGTCGGCACCTAGTACTGTTGATGTCCCCGTTCCTTTCGTGCAACTGTTGGAAAGGAGTAGATGGCTCGGGAAAACGTTCACTGATGTACAGCGAGAGCTTCAAGTTCGTAAGAGCTGGGAGTTCTTCAAGTGTTTTCCTCACTTCTCGGGTCGTTATGGTGATGTTTTGGTTGATGAAGAGAAACCCAGAACTGGTCGGACTGCCCTCGACACTGGTTGTTTCTGTTGGTTGGTGAACATCCGCATTGGGTATATTGTTCTTCGGGTGAAGAATCATTATCACATAGAGCCTTACCTTCCGTGCCGTTTCGCTCGCCAGTTCGGCTACGACCAACTATATGTTAGGAATCCGAGCCGTGGTTTGAAGAATGAGGGAGGGCTTATTGACGGCGTTCGGGCATGGCTTTGGACCATGGTGGGTTGTACTGGAGCCTACTTTGCTCTTCCTTCCTCTAAGCGCAAGCCGTTGGTTACTTTCCTCAGCTGCAAGTGGTTCCTTTTCGCCAATGAGTTCCTAAGCATGAGGAGTCTTTCAGAGCTGGAGGCTGAGCATTTGGCTCAGGTTACTATCCAGGCTACTCGTAGGGCCGAACTTTTGAAGAAACAGGGGAAAAAGCCTGCCAAACCCTCTCTTTCGAGCAGAGACAGGATAGAGGATGATGAAGAGCTTCTTCCTACTGGTGATGAGGACGAGACTTTTGAAGAAGAATATGTGAACACAGATACTGACAAAGAAGAACCTAATGCAGGTTTGTCAGACTCTTTCTTTTCAGAATTAACTGATCTTGCCTTCTTTCATTGGCGTCAACGTCGTATCCTTTCTAGGTCTCAACTGGCTTTTCAAAAACCAGAGCAAAAGGTCTTATTCACTTATCCTAACAAGATGACTCTTATCATCCCAGGTAGAGTGGATGATGAACATGAGTCGCTCGCTTCTCGCTATGCGAGATCCCAGTCTAGCGGCTAATCTCCTGCACAGGTTGAGACACGTAGCAAGTTTATGTATGAGCAGCCTGTTGGTTCTGTGAGGGTTAATATTCCAAAACGGAAGAAGACTGCTCATAAACCACATGTTGGTTGGCGTCCCTACGGAGTGGAGTTAGGCGGCATCACTGGCGGAGAGGAAGGTAATATTTTATTATCTTCATTGCTTTAAAATGACTCGCCTTTTGGATTCGTTGAAGCTCGATTATGTTTCATGTTTTAGGAAACCATGAAGAAGGTGAACTTCCACAGGATTCCGTATTCCCTAATTCTGATCGTTTGGATAGCTTCATGCAGCAGATGTGTTATGTCATTCATGACGAGCCCATGGATGTTGACACGAACATGGTTGCGGAGCAGGTTAATAGTGTTGAGCCAACGGTTCTACACTCAGGTATACCTAAATCCGATGATCTCCTATTTGAATAGCATTTGGAAGAGTTAAGGAGTTTAGGATTTATCTCTCCTTTAATTTTTTCTGTGCTTCGGTTTCTTTCAGATAACTTGAAGAATCCAAGTATGGATATCGGAGCGAAAGAATCTAATGCCACCACTGCAGGTACATCCGAGCTCTTCTTTCTTTTCCCATCTTTTTCGTGTATATCCAACACTTATATTATTCTGCAGAAGCCATATTAGAGAGGCCAGCTGAAGATGAAGTCTTTCATGATACTGGTCTTGAGGAACAAGGGTATGTCTCAGCACCGAGTTTTTCAGGGTCCGATATCAGACTATTAGTCGATATGCTGGCTGAGCAGGCCACCAAAGAGGCTGTAGGATCACCCTTTGAGAGTGATTCGTCCATAGGTACATATCTAATTCCCTTCGTTTTGCCCGATCTTTTATCTGACTAATAATGAATTGTCATCACAGTACCAGTCATTGGGATTGATTCAGTCATGATTCCCGGCGTCTCTTGTTTTCCCCGGGGTGATAGACCCGCCAGTATGCTTATAACATGGATCACCGTGCTCCTTTTCATTTGTCTGATTTTTTTTGACTGACGAAAGAGTATAATCATGGGACCAGCCATCGGGACTGATACTCTTGTGACTCCTAGCATTTCTCGTTCACCTGAGGATGATGGACTTGCAGGTATGCAGATAATCCTATCATCATGATCCTCTTTATTTGTCTAAATTTCCATTTGACTAATAAAGAAGTGTAACTATAGGACCGGCCGTTATGACCGATGCGACTACAGTTCCTGGGACAGCTAGCTTTCCTAACAGTGGTGTTCCCCCGTCACAGCCGAGAGGCACTACTGATTTCCCTACAGAGGTCGATGTACCCTCAACGACGACCCCTGCTGGTATCTTGGAGCCCGTTGACACTAGACTAACGGAGCCGATCGTCAGACTTCAGTCTGCGGGAACCTCTGTTGGTATTGGTATGCTTGCAATCCGCTTTAAATTAAATTTTATCACGTTTGATGGGTTTCTTACTCTTTCATATCATTGCTCACAGGATCTCCACCATCCCTATATGAGCGTGTCCTCGCTCTTTTGGCCGATACCGATCCCAACAAAGACATCTTCCGCACAGATCTCGGTTTCTTTGTCCTCTTTTTTAACGGCATGATCGAAAAACTTCTTCATCGAGGATATTGTATCGATCAGTTCAGGTGTTCTTTTTCTCGCTACATGACGATGATCAGAGAAGAGGGGTATCCAGAGTTGGCTGACTCTCTTACTGCCGATTTTGCTGTGTTGGAGTCTGAACTTTGAGAGTTGGAGGAGATAAAGGCTAGTGGAGCTTCTTCTTTCGTATCCTCTCAGTTGGAGCATAGGTTGTCACAATGGCGTGATATGAGGTCTTCTATCGGCAATGAACTTCTGTCACATGAGAGCTCTATTACGCAGTTGATGGCTACTCTTGCGAGAAAGGATACGGATAGAGCCGAGTTACTCAGTTCTTTGGATTCCAACCGTCAGGAAGTGGATAGGTTGAAGAAGGCCTTGAAGCATGCCGAGGAGTCCGGTGCTATCATTGCAGAAGAGCTGGCTGGATAAGAGAGCTCTCGTGGACACACTTGAGAAGCTAGGATCTACACAGGAGAGATTGATGAAGTTGAAGAATAAAGCCAGGAAGGTCTTGAGCAGTTCTGAAGAATCTGTCCGAGCTGATCTATAAGCAGAACTTGAGCAGAGTTATACAGATAGGCTTTCTAGGATAGAATCTCATGTTCTTAATTACCGACTGCCTTCGGGCTGATGATCTTTCAATTGTATGCTTTGACTTAATCTTATTAATAGAGACCCAGCATTTGATTTCATTATGGTATTTCTTTATTGATTGTGAACCCAGTGGACATAATGCTTACAGGGTTTTTGGCAAACCCCCAGCCATCAACGGGTTTGATATGCCTTTACCGATTACCGTTTGAATCGGGCTAGCATGTGAATTTTAAAATCCGTCTTACATGTAACGTTGTGCTAAAAGAACTACTCCTCTTAGACTTAGTGCTATGATTTTGAATACATAGACTTCGCCATTTCTTATGGGAAAAGGCACCCAGCAACGCGTGTTAGGCGTTGACTTATCCCTTCTTAGGATTCGGTATAAAATTCCCCAGACTTAAACTCTGGTGTCTTTTTCAATCGGTAAAAGACTAAATCGGCAATGTGTGTTAGACATAGACTTTGGGGTTTTTTGGCAAACCCCCAGCCCTCAACGGGTTTGTTGTGCCTTTACCGATCACCGTTTGAATCGGGCTAGCATGTGAATTCTAAAACCCGTCTCACATGTAACGTTGTGCTAAAAGAACTACTCCTCTTAGACTTAGTGCTATGATTTTGAATACATAGACTTCGCCATTTCTTATGGGAAAAGGCACCCAACAACGCGTGTTAGGCGATGACTTATCCCTTCTTAGGATTTGGTATAAAATTCCCCAGAATTAAACTCTGGTGTCTTTTTCAATCGGTAAAAGACTAAACCGGTAACACGTGTTAGGCATAGGTTTATCTCTATTTAGGAGTCGAGATAGAGTTCCCCGCACATAGAATGTACGGATTTGAGGTTGAAAATTGTGTCTTTTCTTAGGGTAAAGACGGACCGAAAGATGGAAGAGGAAGAATTTTATATTCTATCTCCCAGCACCGAAAAGGAAGAATTTTATATTCTATCTTCAGTAGGAAAGGAAAACTCGAGGTGGGATCTCCACCCCCAGAATCCGGAAAGATGAGACTAAGAGTGGGATCTCCACTCCGAGAATCAGAAAGATTCAAGTAACCCTAACTTTCATAGGATTGGTTGCTTGATCCAAAAGAGTTCCTCATTTATTGAGGTGAAATTCCAATTTCGACCCTAACTTTTATAGGTTTGGCTGAAAAAGGAAAAGATGAAAGGTTTTCGTTTATCGAAAGAGATAATTCAAACTTAGTCCTAACTATATGCAGGTTTGACTAAGTAGAGTTAGAGACAATCCTAACTTTTATAAGTTTGATTGCTCAATTTGAAAGTAGACCTCTCGTTCATGAAAGGAATTGAGAGGGGAATCTGGCTTTGGTCCTAACTTTTATAGGTTTGACCTGAAAGCAAAGGGAGTGGAATACAAGTAGCAGTAGAAATACTGGTTTGTACTAGCCACTCGATGGAGGATTTTGATGTTAAGTGATCAGGACTTAACACGTCGAGCTTTGAAAATTGCCATGAATTGGCGGATAAAAATTTCAGTGGACCCACTGTCAGTTGATTTTATCAGTGGGGGATTTTGTGAGGAAACGCTAACCTGTCAAAAGATTGAATTTCGTCTCACAAAGAACTCATGAGAGTCAGAGGATGTGATAATAATAAAAGGAAACATTCTGGCATTTAGAGCTTAAATGTAAATCTCTTATTTATCACTTTTACAGTGATTGGGTTATCCCTAAGAATACCACATGTGGGATTCTTCTGGAAACTTCTCGATACATTGGTTATCCTGAAGGTACTAAGGATAGTATTTTTTCAGGAACTTGCCATTTATTGGTATCATGAGCCGGTCACCATCCTTGGTAACTAGGCGATATGCACCATTCGAGTAGACCGTCTCTACTACGAATGGTCATTCCCATTTGGGTTCAAATTTTCCTTTCTTCTTAGAGTTAAGGATCATAGGCCGTCTTTCGGTTAAGATCAAATCTCCTTCTTTAAAACTCCGTTGTCAAACCTTCTTATCGAATGCTCGAGAAATTCTGGCTTGGTAAAACTCAATATGCTGTTGAGCTTCTAAGCGCTTTTCATCGAGCATCTCGAGTTCTTCGAGACGTTTCTGATGTTGTTCTTCGGTCGTCATCTGGGTTGTGAGAGCGATTCGAAGAGATGGATTTTGTATTTCCAACGGGAGAACGGCTTCACTCCCGTATACCAAAGAATACGGAGTTGCGCCAGTCGGTGTACGTACCGCAGTACGATAGGCCCATAGAGCCGCGCCAAGCTTGTCATCCCAATCCCGTTTATTATTCTTCACAAGTTTCGACAACAACTTTATGATAGTCTTATTGAAAGCTTCAGCCAATCCATTTGCTGTGGGATTGTAAGCCGTCGACGAGACATCCTAAATTTTGAATTTCTCACAAAACCTAATGAAGGCATTGCTGACAAATTGAGGACCGTTGTCATATATGATTCGTCTCGGAACACCATGCCGGTAGATAATATGGTGTTTGATGAATGCAATGACGTTACTAGTCTTAACTTCTCTGAGCGGGATGGCTTCAGCCTATTTGGAGAAGTAGTCGGTAATAGCCAGGATGAATCGATCACCTTTGACCGAAGGGGGATTTATAGGACCGACAATATCCATTCCCCAGGTCTCGAATGGCCATGACGTAACCGAAGGATGTAGATGCTCCGGAGGTTGGTGCATATAATTCGCGTGTACTTAACACGCATGACACTTTCGGGCATATGCCACTGCATCACTCATCATAAGAGGCTAAAAATATCTCATTCTTCTGATGCGGTCATAAAGCTTGGGACCGGGTTGGTGTGCACCACAAACCCCTTCGTGAGCTTCCTTAAGGACTTCTTCAGCTTCTTTCGTCGATAAGCAACGCAACAGCAAACCATCATACCCCCTGCGGTATAGCGTTCGACTCTCCGTATTATACTAGAACCTTGATGCTCTTCGTCGAATTGAATCCCTCTCCTTCACGTCTTCTGGTAAGATCCCATGCAAAACGTAATCGATGATGGGGAAACGCCAATCTTGGGGTTCGAACTCGACTTGAGTTGCGTACACCTCTTGAACCTTTTCTTCTTTATCATCTTCATCGTAGAGTGGCACTAAGAGCTGGTGAGTTCTTACTGTAACAAACTGCTCCATTCCGAGAGGCTGTTCCAGAGATACAGCTAATGCTGTTAATGCATCTGCGTAGGTGTTCTGTAACCACGGAACGTGTTCGATGAAGAATCCTTCAAATGATTCTGCTATTTCCACTGCCATCTTATGATATAGTATTAAATCCTGACTTCGGACTTCATATTCCCCTTGGATTTGTTTAACTATCAGTTGAGAATCACCAAAAGCTTCGAGATACTCAACCCCTAGTTCTTTAGCGAAATTGAGTCCTATGATTAGCGCATTATATTCGGCTACATTATTTGAGCATGGCTTGGTTAACGAGTAGGCTCGAGGCATCACATGTTTCCCTGGGGAAACTAACACAACTCCAACTCCGGAGGAAACCTTAGAACATCCAGGAGCACCTGCCATATTAGTTGCTCGAGAAGCACCATCGAAATACAAACTCCATACCTATTGATGGGAAGTTACGTTGACTTCGTGGGTTTCATCAGGTAGGTCGTCATATATCTCGGCGGTATCTGTAGTTGGATTAGCTGCCAGGAGATCACAAATGGCCTGTCCTTTTACTGACTTCTGTTATTTAAAATGTAAGTCGTATTGGGACACCACGGCAACACCCGGGGGACTCGGCCGAAACCGAGCCACCCTAAGGTGGCTCGGCCCAAGCCGAGCCACCCTGAGGTGGCTCGATGGCTGAGCCACCCCAGGGTGGCTCGGCCAAGGCCGAGCCACCCATGGGTGGCTCGGCCCAGAACTGTGCACGGGCACAGTTCTGGGTGCCTATAAATAGGCCTTCAGATTCATCATTGGAAAGGACTTTTGGTTGGACTTTTGGAGAGTCGAAACTCTGCCGGATTGAGACCTCGTGTTAGAGTTTTTGAAGGCTTGAGCTTGGACATTCAGATCTGATTCTTGGCGAGCACCCGCACCACAAAAGGCAGGAGTTCGAGAGGATCGAGATCTCAGATCTACGCTACTACACTCCGGATCAAAGCTTGGTCTTTGATCCCGAGATTTGAGCGGTTGTTTCCTTGGTGAAACAATCCCTCCCGGCTATTATTTCCTTGGTGAAATAATACCCGTTATACTGTGTAGATCTGCTTGGATCGAGATCACGTGGTGGTCAACGGAATAACCATCGGCGCAGGTAAACAACCCACAAAGCGAGTAACCGGATAACAGGAGCTCGCGATTTGTTCGACAAACAAGAGAAAAGTTGTAATTTTTCTTTCTTTGCTTTGTTTTGATTTTCATTGTAAACCGGATCTTATAAAAAAACCGGATCTCTTTGTAACGCATAAAGTTGTTAATTGAGATAGCAATGACGTCATCAATGAAGAAAGCCCCAATTTTTCCCGCGAACACAACGTGCGTCACTTATTGATTCGCTCCTCAAGGGTGGAGCGGGTCCTCTTGACACGAACCCATTCGTTCGTTTCTGTCTTAGAGGAGGAGTTGGTTGTTCGCCGTTGTTACTCCTGGCGTTGTCTGGACTTTAGATCCTCGTTATAGCGGATTCCGTCCATCGATTCCGAAGCCTTGGCTAATTGCCGCGCGAGGCGTTGACGCCGTCTTTGGCGCGCCCTCTTCGACAAGGTTGGAGCGTCTTCAGCAATTGTCTTCATGGCGGAGGGAAGATCCGGAGCTGCAGCTTCGACCACGTCAAACGTCGTAGGCGCGTCGCGGGGAGTGATCGCAGTAACGACGAGGGGATCTCGGATCTTCGAGCTGGAGGTCCCGCGAGCATTCCTGGAAGAGGATGCCTTCCTGCGCCTGCTTGGAGAGGCGGATCTGGAGGAGGAGGAAGAGAGGTACTCTTCAAACTTCTGTTGATCGAACTCATATTCGATCTTTTCATTCACCCGAATCTTGAATGTCGGTTGCGTCACGACAGCCTCGACAGCGAGGCTGTTGGCTCCCACTGTGGTCGCCAGTTTGTTTTTGGTAAAAGTTGCCTTCATTGTCGAACTCATTATAATAAAATCTGCTTACAAAGAATTTGAAATATTCAATAAGAAAAAGAATGAAAGATTATAACTTTTCGAAAATAACACAAGATCCGTTCGTCGTCTCTTGCTTGCGTGGGTCTTTAGCCGGTGACGGAGACGTCAATATCTGTGGACTACCTGACAATCAGATCAGATCCAGAACTCCATCGATTCGTGAAGGAATCTAGAAGCAGAAGCGCTTATCTCGGCAACGGCGAGATAATTGCTTTTCTTAGGATTACCGCAACGGGATAATCCTAAGGAACGGACGAGGGTGAATGCAGATCTAACAAATCTCTCTCTTGTGTTGAAGAACTCGATCACTCTTTAGTCTGGCAGAGCTTCGCCAATTCTCCAAAATTCCATATCTGAAAAAAGTGAGGACCCAGGGCTGTATTTATAGGCTCAAGGAGGTTTCGGGCGGTTAAAACCGCATAACTGTCCACTTTAGGGACTGGAGACACCCAGGATGTCTCGGTCATAGCCGAGACACCCTTGGGTATCTCGGTCTTGGCCGAGACACCCTTGGGTGTCTCGGCTGGGCTGAGATACCTCGGGGTGTCTCACTCAAGCTGAGACGTCGAGTTTCGTATATTTGTCTGTTTTCTTCGTAAATTCTTCATCCGATGTCGGTTTTGAGTGATTCAAAGTGCGTTGGAAAGCCGACGTGGAGTTCTATAAGCTCCAATGATTGGATCATCTATAGAATAAATAAGACACGAGGGGCGTTGCGCCTTTTGTAAACATCGCGGGGCTCCTGATCAGTCCGTATCTTCGTTATTCCGAAACTCCGTTGCTTTGCGTAATCCGTCGATTCACTTCAACCATTCATCAATGTTGATTAAGCTTCTATGACTTGGATAGTAACGTTCATCATCTCCTCTTAGCACTGAGCCGTTCATGGAGACCTATAGGCAATTTTTGATGCCTACAATCGTTAGACTGATGACAGGGGAATACGATGTCAAAAACAATGACTTAATCCCATGTCATGAAGCGGTTGTCAAACTAGCTAAAACATTCAAAAGCTTCCGCATTGAGCACGTGCTTCACTCCAAAAACATGAACGCAGATGCCCTGGCATCACTGGCAGCTAACCTAGCTCAACCACTAGGAACAAGTCAACGTGTTACCGTCGCAAGCCGACAACTCTTCCGACCGGAGTATGTTCTCAAGTGAATGCAACTCACCAGGCTACGGGTCAACCCGAGCTGAGAGATTAGCATTTCGCAATAATTGACTACGTCTTACACGACATACTACCCAAAGACATAAAGGGGTGAGTTTCTGTTAACATACGCACTTCGAGAATCTACAATGATTCGACAACAAAGGCGTTGTATCATAAGTCGTATGACCGCATGTTGCTTCGGTTTCTCTTAATGACAGAAGCATATGAAGCCCTGTGGGAAGCCCATGATGGTACCTACGGTGCTCATTAATCCAAACCCAAGCTCTAGGATCGTTTGTGAAGAATGGGCTATTATTAGCCCAGGATGATCAACAACATTGTAGCTTATGCCAAGAGTGTCAAATCCACACTAACTATATTCACAAACCACCCAAAGACCTATATCCGACAGCGACTTTGTGACCGTTTGAGACATAGGGGATGGATGTCATCGGACCGATATCTCCACCATCAGCCAAAGGTCATTGGTTCATCCTTACGATAACTGACTATTTCTCTAAGTGGGCCGAAGTCGTTCCCTTAAGAGAAGTTAAAACCAGTGACCAAACATCATATTGTCTATCGATACGATATTCCAAGATGTATCATTCATGATAACGGATCACAATTCGTTAATCATGCATTCACTCGGTTCTGTGATAAGTTCAGAATATAGAACCTCGCATCTGCGGCTTATAATCTATCAGCAAATGGACTAGCCAAGGCTTTCAACAAGACAATTGTCAAGATCTTGACCAAGCTGACATCCAACAACAAGCGTGACTAAGGAAAAGCTCGGTGAAAGCTTGTGGGTGTATCATACTACGGTTCGTACACAGACTAGTACCACACCTTATTCACTGGTATACGGTTGCGAAGCTATGCTACCATTGGAGATTCAGATTCTGTCCCAACGCATCGCACTCACAACGGGGATGACGACTGAAGAAAGTGATCGATAACGTCTCGCAGAATTAGAGGCGTTAGATGAAAAGCGACTCAAAGGTCAACAACACATTGAGTTCTATCAAGCCCGAATAGCCAATGCTTTCGACGAGAAAGTTAAGCATAGATCTTTTAAGGAAGGAGAGTTGGTCCTTACTGTTCGACGACCTATGATACTCAATTCCCAGAAGAAAAGAAAGTTCTAACCTAAATGGGAAGGATCATTCGTGATAGAGACAGTCTATTCGAATGGATCTTACCGCCTCGTTAAACCGAATGGCGATAAGATCCTGATGCCTAGCAATGATAAATTCCTAAAGAAGTACTACCCATAGCCTTCCTTCAATCCTTCATACACTCTGATAAATATATAAGTATAAACTGCTCCTTCATAAACTCCGACAAGTATACGAGTATAAACTACTCCTTCATACACTTCGATAAGTATACGAGTATAAACTGCTCATTCATACACTCCGACAAGTATACGAGTATAAACTACCTCTTCATTCATTCTGACAAGTATACGAGTATAAACTACTTCTTCATTCACTCCAATAAGTATACGAGTATAAACTGCTCCTTCATATACTCCGAAAAGTATACAAGTATAAACTGCTTCTTCATTTCTTCTAACTGGTTCACGAGGCTAAACTGCTCATTTCCTCTAACTTGTGCACAAGGCTAAACTGATCCTTCCCTCCCACTAGTGCATGAGGCTAAACTGCTCCTTACCTCCGACTGGTATACGAGGTTATACTACTCCCTACACTTCCACTTGGTTAAACCTTCATACAGTTTGGACCAAAGTCAAAATCCTCTCTCAATTCATTCCACGAACGAGTGGTCCACCAAATTGGACGATCAAACCTTTAAACAGTTAGGATCGTCTTGAATTCTCACTTGGTCAAACCTCCAAGTAGTTAGGGCCAAAGGCAAAGTCCCTCGCCAATCCTCTCCAATAGAATAGCGGATCCCCAAAACTATCATGTTAACAATCACCACGGATAGCCCCCTCCAAATTTCCCCTGCCGATCCTCTCTAACAGAACGACGGGCCTACTCCTATTATCACGTTAACAGTTACCTCTAACAAATCAACTTACCGATCCTCCTCCATAGGATAGTAAGACCACAAAGTTACTCAAAATCACAACAAATCCTCACTATCATATTAACAATCACTTCTGACAAAATTAACTTATCAACTCCCTTCAATAAAGCGATGGGTTCCTAAAGTCTTGTTCAAATCATAAGTACCAAAATTCTGTCACGTTAACTGTCACCTCTGACAATTAACTTACCAATCATCTTCAATAGGATGGTAAATCCGAAAAATCACTCCAATCGTGACAATCCAATCAACTTACCAATCTTCTTCAATAGGATGGTAAGTCCTTAAAGTCTCTCCAATCGCAACAATCCAATTAACTTACCAATATTCTTTAATAGGATTGTAAGTTCTCAAAGTCCCTCCGATCGCGACAATCCCCTCATGTTAACACTAAACCTCTGACAAATCCCCCACCAATCCTCTCCAATAAGATGATAGGTCCATAAAACTATCACGTTAACGATTAACTCTAATAGTCAACATCGTCATTCTTGCAAATGATGTCGTTTTATCAGTTATCACACTCATACGTCCCTGAACGATTTGATCCATTTTGTACATTCTAATATTCTTAGAAAATCGATGGGTAGTAGCCTACCATGTGATGTGCTATTATATCAATCAATCGTCACACTCATATGTCCCTGAACGATTTGATTTCCCTAACAGCGTCATTCCCATAAATGACGTTGTTCGTCGATAATGGCGTACCAAGCGATGTGCCATATCGACTGTTATTCCCGAGTAACGACCTATCAAGCGATGAATCGTTATTCGAACCCTCGAGCGACCACTTATATAAGCGTCACTCATTTTTATACCAAGTTGTTATATTTAACGACATGGCTTAACCTAATTACAGCTTAACAATTGTAATTAACCCAACCTAATGCCTTGAACGGCTAAGGGTAAAGAAGAAATTTTAGCCTTAAGTCTAAAAAAATTTCTCAACAACTCATCATACTTAGGGAAATAGTATGGCTAGCCCAATTCAAATGGTAATCGGTAAAGGTAAACCAAATCCTATGATAGATGAGGGTTTGCTAAAAATCCTAAGTGTTGGTCAACAAGAAGGAAAAATACGTGAGTTATTCAAAACGCAATGATCGGATGACAATAGCATAATTTCATTCAAAAAAGTAGATTTTGAGGCAATACATTCGAACAAAGTTATGACAGTACATTCAAACAAAGTCATAACAATACATTCAAACGAAAATAAAAATGTCTCAAAATCAATTCAACCCGAAGAGCTTAATCAACCAAACTGAAGGAGGCAAGTTTAGCCTTAACAACGGCCAGCCTCTTTGCCTGATCTGCTCAAATCTGCTCCTCAGCTTCCTTCTAGAGCTCGACCTCAGCAAGAGCAACAGCAGCATCAGCAGTCGTTTCTTCCCAATGTAGTGCCTGGAGAGCTTCTATCGCTTTTCTATAAGCACTATGAACTCTGGTGCTCTTGAGCTTAAAGTCCTTCAGGGTCGTCTCTCCTTGGGCAGTCCTGACCCCTATAAACTCTGCAATATTATTGTAAGCATCCATCTTGGTCTACAATTGACATTGTCGCTCACACAAGTTCGTGACGATAACCTCCTGCTCCGATATACATCTTGCTCGGGCTTTAAGCTCCTACATCCTCTGAACCCAAGCTTCGATTATGAATGACGCTACCACGTCATACAGGTTAGTGAATACCAGCTCTTCCACACATTGCATAACTCCCTCCAGGTGAATAAGCTTTCGTTCGCATCCCCTAGCCAGCTGGATGCCGCCTACATGCTGAATGTCCTTCAGACTATCTGCTATGAAAGGATAAATGCTTAAAAAGTGCCCCACCTAACACTAACGATAGAGATTGCTTGTTTCATAGCATTCTCCAGCCATCGAACGAGGTTCCACGTGGATCCAGAGTCAGGAGTAACATATTCCTAACCGGGGGCAATCATAGCAATAAGCTAGATCTGTAGGAGCGGCCCTTCATCATCAACAGGTGGCCTCCATCCACCCCCTATGTTTGCAGGGTTCGGGATACTAGGCTTAGGCCAAGGATGTGAAGGGAATTGCAGAGTGAATGATCGAGGGGGCAGCTCTTCTCCCTCCTCATCGTAGATCTCGATGGGTTCGGGATAAATGGGCTCAGACCTCGTTGGTCTCCTCTTACGGGTGATCTCCTCGTATCGGTCTGCCTCCTCCACTGTGAGGGGTTTCTTACCAGAAGATCTTAGGGTGTGAGACCTAACAGTCGGTGCCTCGTCTCTAGTTGCAAAATACAACAAGAGGAAATTATAAACTTTGACTCAAAAGGTCGAAAGTTTTCTAAGTCTTGAGAATAGGCGGCCTGCATTACATAGGCGAGTTGACTAAGCTCGCCTATCACGTAAAGCTCATCGATCAAAGCAGAGCTCGCCAGAAGATAGAAGCTCGCCTGGTAAGCAGAAGCTCACCAATCGAAGCAAAGCTCGCCTATCAAGTAGAGCTCGCCTAACAAAGGTAGAAGTTCACCTGACCAAAGCAGAGCTTGCCATGATAGGTAATCTTTCCAGAATAGCAGAGCCTCACCTGAGTGGATGAAGCTCGCTAGAAGATGAACATGAGTCTGTTCGTCTTCTTCATTTTTGAGTTTGCCGGTTATAGACTTACCATGATGTGTTCGGACCGCGCCAGTGGCAGCAGCGGCAACATTAGCAGCTACAGAGGAGTAGGAAGAAGCTTCCTTATTCCTCTTAGAAGTGAGCACTTTAGACCTCGAGGCCATTGCAAAAGCAAGGAGGAGAGATAAATTCTTCGAAGGCTTGAGAACTTCGAATGGAATAGTAGTTTCGTGACGAGGGAGACAAAGGAATTTTATATAGGTGAGATTTCACGGTCGAGATCTGCCATCTCAGCCAAGACGAATGGCTCAGATCGAATAAAGCGGTTTGATTCGGCAGTTCTAATCAAACGGCCACGAACATGGTGAGACGTTCAAAATTCTAAACAAACGACCAAGATTTGGCGGTTCGAGCCATGATCGTTCATCGAAATGATGATCGAGATCAATGGCACCACCGAATCAATGGCCCATATCACACGCGTGAGGACGAGGCATCCCCTATTAGATCACATTAAATGTGATCTGGCGTGCCTTAGCTTGCGAGCGACGGACACCTACACGCAGACATGTGGCTCACCCTCAATGGCTTGGGGCTCACTTGTAGTGATCCAACTCGTCGGTAAGCACAAAGCTCACCCGTATATTTGGAGAATGCCTACCAATGGTTTCAGCTCGCCCGAAGACTCGAGCTCACCTACACTTCATCGAGCTCGCCTGAAGAGATCAACTCAGCCAAGGGGCTCAAATTTGTCGAATACAATGAATAGTGATCCTCTTCATTCAAAGTGTTCCAGACCACATGCAACCTGACTTAGGTCTAAAAACTTTAAAGGGGGTTTTGTATGCAACAAAAATTGCTTTACACAAGAGAGCTCAAACCTCAATCATTTGAGTTCGCATGCGTGCTCAAAGCAGGTAAAAGGCCAAGTAAAGTTCGCCTACAAATCAAAGCTCGCCAACACGCGGAGCTTGTCTCTAGTCAAAGATTGCCAACACGCTTTGCTCGCCTACAAGCAAAAGCTCACCTGTTTGCTTGACATACCAGCACAAGTCAAGCTCGCCTGCATTCAAGAGGCCAAGCTAAGCTCGCCTGTTTGTTTGGCTTGCTGGCACGAGCCAAACCTTGCCTGTTTGTTTGGCTCGCTTGCATGTACCAAACCTCACCAACCTCGCCTGTTTGCTTGACTTGCCAGTACGAGTCAAGCTTGCCTGATTATCGAGCTTGCCAGCACGAGCTCGACCTCACCTGAACACCTTGCTCGCCCGCATGAGTCAAGCCCACCTGCAGTGAGTTCACCCGCACAAACTCAGCTTGTCAATGAATGCTAACTCACATGCTCGAGGGGCCCGCCAGCCAACCACACCTATTCGCCAAGCTTACCAGCAATCTCGCTTGAACGTTCAAGCAGCTCTTAAAGCTGGCCTGCAAGCCTGTCAGCCCTACCTGAACAGTGCAAGCGGCTGCTTGCTTGTGGGAGTAGGCCCACCCACTTCCCACATCCTGGGTAATGAGTATGGCTCCCATCACCCCTATAGTGGTCATATCCCATAGCAATAGGGGGAGTATGATACTTCTTACTCCTATTAGTCGTCACATCCCAAAAATAAAGGGATGGCCCATATCATCCCTTGCCTATTTATAGGACCCCTTTGCCAACGTGAAAGGGGTTTAGCTTACAATTTGGTGAAGAAGCTTGACATTTTCAAGACTCTTCAACTAGAGGCTGGACCATAGGGGGACTTTCTTTTAAGGCTCTTGGCTTCTTCTTGGCTCCCTTAAGGCTCTTCAAACAGAGGTCTTCATTGGCTTTCTTGGTAGAACTTTTCTAGCTTTTTGCCAGGATTGTTGAAGTAGACTCAATCTGAGCTCTCAGATTTGAGACTCTTGCCCTTTTTTGCAAACTCTTACATATTAGCCTTCTTTAGGCATCCAGCTTGATACTCGTCAAGCTCGGGCATTATCAAACTCAATCCCACAAGAGCTTTTATTGTGTACCAAAGCTTAACCACAATTTCGATCGGATCATCCAAGGGAAGCAAACTCGACGCAAGCATTCGAGAGAGTCATCCTATCACTACCGAAGAACCCACGTTAAACAAGAAGAGCATTCTCTTTGTTTCTATTATAATTGTTGATCCTTAGTTTGTAATAAGTCATTCTTATTAATACAAACAATCCCTCTTCGGAGAAATCAATTTTTACGTCCTACAGTGGGATGGTTTGTTTTATCAGAAGGTTTGTAAGATTATTCTTTATTTTATGATAAATTGGGTTGTGTTTGGTTTTTCTGTTAATTTCTTTTAGAGTGTACTCAAGCTAGTTGAATTGAGGGTTAGGACTAGCTAGGGGTAGAAGTTACTCATTGTGGAGTGTTAGGTTAAAGAGCTAGCTTGGAAGAAACTAGGGCTTTTTTTTTGTAAGCCTGCTGAATTGGGTTTATAATTTAGGTGAACTCTATACATAGTGAGGAAGTATATTTGTGAGAAGGAAGAGTGAACGAATAATTTTTTGTTGGAATCATTATAAAATCTCATGTGTGTTACGACTCATGTTTATGAGCCTACTATCTAATCTAGTTTTAATGATTAACAAATAATTTATAACTGTGTATGTTTCTAGTGTTTGTGTTTTGTTTATTATATATCCACGTCGACGATATCTGAAATGAAGCCAATACAAATCAAGTCAAAGATTCAAGAACAAGCTTCATATGAAAAATCTTAGTTATATTAGTTTTATTATTTATATATTGTGTGTTAATATTTCAATCTCAATATTATACACACACACATTCTATGGTTTTATCACAATTTGGGTATTTTTAAGAAATTATTGTGTTATTAATTTATGGACAAAATAATCCTTTTATACATCTTTTATTAAGTCTATAAATCAATTTAAAAAGATTTCATAACTTGGTTTAAGTCAAATGTCAAAATCAAGTGTTTAACAAACACGTATTTTTGAGTTTTTGTAAAATGAAGAGTTTTCACAAACGGAAAATGATATTTCAAAAATTTCTTTTCTGAGATGTTCATGTTCATGTTTATAAACATTTCTCCAAATTTTACATTTTTTAGAATTTAATTGCTATTTTTAAAAGGCGTTCAAAGTTTATTTTTACTGTTCAGAAAAACTCATGTGCACGTTATCAGTCGACTGACCAACGTCATTAGTCGACTGATGAAAGTGGCTGGAATAAGAACATGTCTCTGCTCAGTTGACTGATGAACCATCAGTCAACTGAAGTAGGTCATCAGTCGACTGATGAATTCATCAGTCGACCGATGGAGGTTGAGCTGCCTCCAACGGTCAACTAATCAGTCGACTAACACTATTCATCAGTTGACTGATGGTACTGTAACGGCTAGTTTTCCAGCTTTGCTGATTTTTTGGGTTTTTATCTTTTTCCTTGGATTTTCTTGGTTTTTGGGTTTTGTTTTATGAACCTATATGTACCCCTTACCCTCAAACTTCTGAACTAACTAAGAAAAACAAAAATTAAGTTTTGGGCAAGTTTGTTTAAGAGTTTACAAGTGTTTTCAAGTTGCTTATGTGAAGTGGTTTTCACAAGTGGAGGAGATCACTCATTTCGTGTTTGGGCTTCAATCTCAATCTCTCTTACTCTTGATTTTCAGAGAGTTTCACTAAACTTGATTTCTATCTTTATATATATTATTGTTGATTATTATTTTATTAAGCGAGATTTTAAATTGAGTTTAGTTTTAGTATTGCTCATTGATCAGACACACCACCTATTGAGCGGTTGGCGGGAGATATGGTCGATTCCAAGAGGAGCGGCGTCGGTTGTAAAACCTAGGGAAAGGTTGTAAATCCGAGTACTTGAGAAAAGCGACACGAGCTAGGCCAACACTTAGAGAGTATTTTATGTGATTGTAATTGTGCGAAAAATGTTTATCGGTGAGCGTTGAAAACCGATTGCGTAGTTATCTTTTGAAATAGTGGAGATTCTCCTCGAGAGTGGGGAGCGGAGATGTAGATCGGGAGTGACCGAACTCCGTGATAACATTGTGGGTTTGCGATTGTCATTTGTTACTATCTCATTTGCATATACTTGCTCATGTTTATATCGCACTTGTTTTAATTACATATCATTGCTCATAATTTGTTGAATATTATACTTTTTTTTGGTCAATGAAAGTTAATTTTATTCATCAACCATCGAAAGAATGTAAGTACATCAATCTCTCCAGTAAAAACTATCTGAAAAAACCAAACTAATTACACTTAAAATCTCTCAAAAAAACTTCAAATATGCTTCAGAGAACTATCATTCAAAATTTTTGTGAAGACGGTAACCTTGATTGCTCAGAAAAGGGTGGATGGTTCACGAGCTTTTCCTTGGAAAATTCTAAAATTCCACTCTTGCCACAAAAGGTAAACTTCAATGGCAAGGACCATTCTTTTGAGCTTCTTCTTAAATCCATTCCCACTTCAAGTTGTTGTTATACCAATTCATCAGATGAACCCAGTTACAAGATCTCCAGGAGAATTTTAGCCAATCCATTACACTATTCAATACCTGGCCTGAGTATGAACAATCAACGAAAAGGTGCTAAGATGATTCCTCAGTTTGGTGTTGTTCAGGACATAGTACACAATGGTTTGAGCTTAGAATTCTCATTCTATACAGTCTATCTTGCGCTAGTAATCTAGAATGAGAGGCAAGCCAAAGCACAAAAGAATGCTTCAGGTAATTTAAGCTTTCCCAGGTTGTATTGTGCCAAGGAACAGGAGGGGAATTATTACTCAAAGCATTATAGACAGAGGATATTTGAAATTTACCCCCACTATGGCAGTTATTGATGATGTTTATGAGATTGCTCACATTTCCAAATTTATTTTTTGCACTTCTCTCACTTTCAAGAGTTGTCTCCACATCCAAGAATTTGTCTTTCTAGACTGAATTTGCCAAATATCAGTTTGATGTAAATAGTTTTCTTGAACCCATTTTATCCAAAGCATATCTTTTCTCAGATGTATCATCCAAATCAGTTTTAAAGCAGCTGCCTGATTCCAAATTCTAGCTGAGTATAGGCCCAGCCCCCCCTGTTTTTTTCCTTGACATATGCTCTCCCACGAGACTTGATGAATTTTATGATTCCATAAGAAATCTGAGCACATTCCATCAATTTTTTCTAGCACCTTTATAGGCAAGATAAAATTGCTGGTCCAAAAAATCTGAACTCCCATTATAATAGATTTGATTAGCTGCAGTCTCCCCGCATAAGAGAGGCATCTCTTATTTTGCCAGTGAAGGAATCGCTCAGAGATTTTACTTATCAGAGGAGAACAATCAATGTGAGATAATCTCTTTGACATAAGTGGCAATCCCAGATATCTGATTGGCAGCATGCCCTCAGAAAAATTTAGCAATGAGCAAATCTGATTTTTCAGACCATCATCAACACCACTGAAGTATATTGAGCATTTAGCATGATTAGCCTCTAGTATAGACACCCTACTGAACTCTTGAAGACAGTTAAAAAGTTTCATAATTGAATAATCATAAACTTTAGCAAAGAGGAGGAGGTCATCTACAAAACTCAAGTGTGTAATCCCCAAACTGGTTGAATATTATACGTGCTAGGATATAATTATTAATAAGTTTTAAATAGATATTAAATCGGAATAGATTAGCAAATACCCTATTCACCTCCCCCTCTAGGGTCATCTACAAAACTCAAGTGTGTAATCCCCAAACTTTTTGTTGTTTATCGCTTTAGTTTAAATATTTTTCGCTACACATTCTTTTTTTTTTACGAAAAATAATAGTAACCCTATTCATTCCGCACCGCCGCCCCCCCCCCCGATCGCAGGAGTGTTGTGTTTTAGATCCAACAGAATCATCCTATCGGCACACATGATCTCTCGAAATAAAAAAACCCAGTAATTCTCTTTTAAAAGAAGAATTATATGACATGATCACCAATTTCTTCTATGGTTGAGAAGACACCAGCCTCAGCAATTTCATTTAGTCCTTCGAAATGCTGAGGCGCCAGCGTTGCCGACTCCGGAAGGTTCCTTGGCAAAGAAAAGGTGACAATTTGTTTTAGTCTTTTGTCTATAAAGGTATTGTTCACAATCATTAGTCTTTTATCCATAAAGTTGTTAGCCACCCCCTGGGCAGATAAGAACTTAATTGGTAATGTAACGTGATTAGTTTTATATTGATCACTTGTTCATAGAAACTCTCGGGGTTCTTAGAAAAACCAACAACGATAAGCTTCATATAAATTCAAATTCTAACAATTGTATGTATCGGTATGTTAAGCCTATGTCATCTAACTAGCGTCATTTCGTATGCTGCAATTATTTGAAATATAGTGTTCACGGGGATAACATAAAATTTATATTCAAGTCCCCATCTGCAGTTTACTCTGCATTTTCCCCAGCCTCACTTAGTGCTCCTTGGTACAACACAATATGGGGGAAGCTGAATTACCCGAAGCACTCATTTGTGCTATGGCTTGCGGTGCAAAACAGATTACTTACACAGGACAGATTGATGAGAAGAGGTACCACAAATGCTAATGCATGTCTACTGTGTGCAGGTTCAGCTTCTGAAACTAGAAACCATTTGTTCTTTGATTGTTCATATTCAAGAGAGGTGTGGTTAGCCATCACGGACTGGCTCAAAATGAACTGGCAATCTTGTGATTGGGAATTGCTTATGAATTGGTTTAACAACAGACAAAGAGGGAATGGATTCAAAACTAATGTCAGGAGGATGGCTCTTGCGGCTACTGTGTACAGATTGTGGATAGAAAGAAACAGAAGATTTTTTCAGCAAGGAATTAAGGGTGCTATTCAATTGGTTAAGGATATCAAATTAGATATCTTAACTATATGCCTAAATAGCTCTATCATAGATGAATGTAGGGATTGGATAATTTCTTTGTAGTTTCGATAGATTTCTGTTAGAAGCTCTGTTTTCTCAATTTGAGACGGTGATGTACAAAAATTCCATATTTTGGTAAATGAATAAAAGCCTTTTTCATTGACAAAAAAAATGAAGACTAGGCCTTAGTCAATATTTATCGCATAGTGGTTCATCGGTTGCGTGAAACGTAATCACACGTACATTAATTGAAAAAAAGAAAAATTGCATCAACTTAAGCATTAATGTTACGTATATAAAACCAGATTTTGTAATTGGGCTAGTCAAATCCTGTCTGCAGACAACTTGATCAAAAGATAAATTTACTTAACTTGCAAAAGTGTATGATATCTATACTCAACATAGTCAATCTTGGTGATCACGAGTCTAAGTCTGACCGATAAGCTCAGATAGACAGCTAAGGCCCATGACAACCGAAGTCACCTCAGTTTGATACCATTTTTTGCTCTAGCCCGGCTAAATCTTATGCCGCTTTTTCTGATTAGAGATGACTGATTTGAGTCGTATCGTATACTCAACTATCATATTATAAGATATCACTCTATAACAATTCCTTCTGATTGCTAATTATCATAACTGCTCTAATTGTGATACAAATCAAAGAACCGTTCCTCTGCCAATGAGGTCTTGACACAAGGATTTACTTGTCCAACAAGTAAATACCATAACTACCTTGGCTAATAGGATAGTCACACATATAACACCCGATCTTCTTGGACAATCCGTATAAATACATTAACTTACCTCAAGTTAATAGGGAATGGATTCATTCTTAGTGAGCAGTGGCGTAGCTAGGAATTTTGTTTGCCCTGGGCGAAAATTCTCCAAAGCAAAAAAAATTAAACAAACTAAGAGTGCTTTGATTAGATATTGATAAAAAAGACAAAGTTGTATCATACACATTCAAAATATGAGATACACCAGAAACAAAAGTATCTATCTAAGTCGAGCTCTACGAGTATGTCGTGAATCAAACTCCTCTACTATTTCTTCTGTGTCGAGGCTCACTACAACAAAATACAACATTTCCAACGAAACAAAAACGTCGGCAAAAGTTTAAAAAACGTCGAGAAAAATATTTCCCGACGCAAAATACAGCGTCGCTAATGCGTCGCCAAAAGTGCGTCAAGGAAAGTATTTAGCGACGCAAAATAACATGCGTCGATAAAAGCAACACTTTTGGCGACGCTTCATGCGTCGGGAAAAGTACATCTTTTAGCGACGCATAATATTTTGCGTCGGCAAAAGGTATGCAGAATTTTCTCAAATGCAAGGGTGCGTCGGCAAAAGTAGTACTTTTGGCGACGCATGCTGCGTTGGCAAAAACCAAAACGTCGGCAAAAGCATAGCTTTTAGCGACGCAAAACTGTTCGTCGCTAAAAATTATACTTTTGGCGACGCAATTTAGCGTCGGCAAAAGTGTAGCTTTAGCGACGCTTCATTCTGCGTCGTTAAAAGCTATATCTTTGGCGACGCAAGATAGCGTCGCTAAAATATATTACTTTTGACGATGCAATTCACATCAACAAAGAATTGCACCCATTCACAAAAAAATTGTACTCATTCACATCAACAAAGAAACCAAATATCAAATTATACTCCAAACATGTTGCATATTATGATAAACAAAGAATTTACTCCCATTACAAATTAGTAACATTCATTTCCATTTCCAAGTCAACACTCAAAGGCATGTTTAAATATGTCAGTTTGCTTGTAATCCATAAAGGAAAAAAAAGAAACACAATTTGCTTGATCAAATTCGTTGCTTGATCCCGTCTGTTATGCTTCTCTGCCTCATCAGGTGCATAATTCTTCCTTTTGCTTCATATTCCTATTCCCCTATCTACATTGACTCGTGTTGCATGAAAGTGATTTACTGAAATACAACTTTGACCTGTGGAATAAAGGAATTGAATACAAAAAAACATGTCAGTTTCGAAATAAAACAACAGAAGTTTGTTGTAAGGTTCTATTTTATGAATGCATTTAAATTTCTAACTGAAGAAAACCTGAAATTCTTGCGCTATGGGACTTACAGAACCATTCATAGTGAAACTTCTTTATAGAGGGCTTAGTCAATTGGTTGATGGTGTACAATCATTGCTACAACTGTGAGAACTTAATCTGTTTGTGTATTCTGAAACAGGCAATTTGATTTGTTCCAGCTACAGTCACCGTTATCAAGGTGTACATAATACAGTTTCTAATTTTTTCTATTGTATGATCAGAAAATGTGAGTTCAAAATTACAAAAGTATCATCAAAGAAAAAGAATAACCACAATTCATTGAAATCTGACAAAAAGTTTGCCACGAGGAGATGTTGAATCATCAATAATCCTTAGGTTTGTAAGCATTGAAGGTCATGAAATGAATTAGCAAACCAAAACCATTTTCAAGGGCAATGGACTTCTCACACAAGTAACATATCATGTCATTTTGCATTCCAGCAGTTAAAAAATGGTGGCTAATTTTCTCACTCTAGAATGTCCGGTGTAATGATTATCTATCCTACTAATAACAATAGTGAGGTAGTACATATCCAATCACTTTAGTAGGAATCCATATACTAATAAGTATGAACATTTTTAGTGTTTTATCATTCAAATCAGTAATTACAAATTTAATTTGCATCCTAGAATGATATTTAGAATTATATGAAGTTGATTCTAATATGTAATATGGCATTTTTGATGAACATGATTAAATTTCCAGAAGCTGATGAAAGAATCCATATGCTAATAAGTATGAACCTTTTCAGTCTTTCTGATCTGCGATAAATTTCTCTAGGTAGTTTATCACAACAATTTGCTCGGTGTAACTGCAAATGCGGAAATATAATATATTGGCTAGGAAATTGTTAGGATGCATCTGTGCATGACAATTTTGGAAGTGTTTTCGGTGATAGAGAAAAGTGTTCCCAGTATCTATGTTCGATCATATTGCTAATTAGTTTAGAATGCAAAAAATCATATGAACAGAGGTTTAGATGGATATATACCAAATTCAGTAACTTCTTTGCAATGAATACCACCTCCAAGTATGCCATCTAGATCTTCACAACTGGTACTTATGTGTTTCAGAGCTTGTTCTAGGACAGAATATCCCAAGCACTAGTTCCTTCCGATCAGGCGACGATAGTCATCTAAAAGAGCACCTAGAGGATTTGTAGGCACTATCCATATTCTGAATCAACTGAATAGCACTTTTTGAGTTCGTTTCGCAAATAACCTTTCTCCATCCACAATCCCACGCTAAAGAGAGTCCAAAATGAATAGCTTTAAGCTCCGCCACCATTCATATTCCTGCAATGACCCAGATTGAGAATGAAACCAACATCACATCGACTCGTGAAATCTCATATCAGCACCAGCTCTACCTGAAGATGCCTAATTTCGCTTCCCCCATTTGTGTTGACTTTCATCCATCCAGCATGAGATTTGATCCATCCCACTTGCACCTTAGTTTTCTTCTTTGTTTCAGCATCATTTTGCCTTAAAGTTTTCACGACAGATTTTAACATACGGGAGAAGAGCTGCAATGAGTTAGTAGAGCTGCTGAGCATTGTCTTCAGTTGACTCTTCTTGTAGATAAATCAGATACCGTGTTAGAAAATAAATCAGATACTTCATAGAGGTGCATAACTAGTTGTAAATTGTAATGAAGAAACATTGTTTGTCATGAGACATTCACGAGGGAGGCAAACTATCAAGTACAAAATTACAATCCGAGTACATAGTTTTCTGGTACCTGCAAAAGCTCATGCCACAAAAGTTAAAAAGACAACTAAAACTAGCAGTGCCGACATTTGCAAGGTAACTTGCATTTTACTAGTAATTAAGTATCCCCTTGAATTGTATTGTATCTGTGACTAGTGCATGTGTATTGTATATTAATGTAAAAATACTGTACATTACTGAATTGTTTACCTCAATAATTTTTTTTAATAATGTGTTTTTTGGTTTTTTTCCACCTTCTATCGAAAAAGCAAAAACATAATCACTGCTCCCAGTATTTTTCAGTAACCTTCTCCAGTAAGGTAAGCAAAAATTAGATAATCCAAGGAACTTGTCAGCTATTACTGCTGCAAGCATATACAGTGGATAACCAATAGTGCCCTGGGAAAATATTC
>BQKN01065527.1:724157-770707 GCA_022839385.1 Asparagus kiusianus
TTTACATCTTGTATATATCTGGCTCTGTCAGAGTTATCTACAAGAAGGAAATTCTTTCTTCTGCTCAGCAGCTCTACTAACATCTCGATTGTTAAAGTAGCAACTTCGGTAGAGCAGAAGAAAGAATTTCCCTTTCAGCAAGTTCAAAAATCCCACAAAAAGCTCCGCCATCATTTTTCCTTAAAAAAAATTACTACATTGAGTTACACACCCTCATAAACTGCAGATAAAAAATCAGAACTATGTGGCAGGTAGTAATATTAACTAGTTTCTTTTGATGTTTCCATACAATATAAAGTGCAGAAGACTATATAATGAGCTAAATGGTAAAAAATTAACAAAATGAATTAATCTATTCAAATGTTGTGTGCAAAGGAATCTGGTCAGTAAATAACCAATCTCATTTTTATCATCAGTGATATCGGCTTCAACTCAAGGCTTCACATGCAAGCTTCACGAAGTGCATAGCAAAAACTACCAGGGTAATATTCACTGGAAGCACTGTTATCTCTGAATCTTGCAAGGAAACACTCAAAGGAGCCATATATTTCTGATTTGGCTAATTTTCATCATCCCAGAATAAAAACACAAAAATGCTTCTTTTGCATGCAAAAGGACCATTTCTTTCATCATAACTCTATCAAGTATTTCCTAAGTTTTGAGAAGCAGTAGAATCTAAAAGAACAAGATGCAGAATCTCATCCGCATAAAATGCAGTCTCAAATTACAGTTATAAGATGATTACCACTGATGATCTGCAGTCTCAGAAACAAAAATACACAATAGCATACCATTTCACCATTGGTAAGCCAAGGCACATTGGAAAAAGAAGTAACCCCTTGAAGCATCTCCATATCCGAACCTCGCCCAAATCTCATGTGACCCTGCAACATAGCCTCAGCTCCATACTGCATGTCCTCCCTGTTCCTCCCCGCAAAACTGAACTCATTATCAATATCATCGGGCTCACAAAAGTGCATACATATGCACAAAAACTGGCCGAGAACAAACCTGAACTAGCATTTGGGGGTATTAACAACCAGGCCTACACAAACAACCATTCAAAAACTGGTTCTGCATACTTCGTTCAAGTACTCACCAAAGCTATCTTCATATCTACCGAAAATAAAATTCTTGACAGGAACCTGATTATTCACAAACTAATAGAAGTCGATATGAAATGCATTTTCTGGATCCTGAGTAAGTATGCAGAACCAGTTGAAAGTGATTGGAATCAGAGAAAAACACCACAAAGGATGATGACTATACTTTATAACTGATTTCAAGAGAAATACACCAATTAGGCACTAATCATAATCTTAAATGTTCATCCAGAAAACGTAGAATCAAACATTATTAACTAATTAATTATCAAACATTTATTTCTTTTTTATCCACATTCTTTTGCAATTAGATACATTATTAACTAATCAAACATGAAATCCTTTCAGCACCAAGATGACAATCACAAAAATCTCACCTTCGAGGAACTCGGAGACTGCCAGCGTGCAGACCCTCCTCTTCCCTCTGCTCGTCCCTCCTCTCCTCCACCGATAATACCACATCCAAATCCCTAATCCCAAACAATCAAAATCACATCTTTTCAATCAAAAACCAATCTTTTCAAATAAAAGAGGGCAGAAAACAACATACAAATTAACAAGGAGATTTGGGTCAGGGTTATCTCCTCAGCCGCAAACTGCTGCCCTCGGCGTTCGTCACGATCGTCGGCTTCCCTCCCTCCACCGCCGCCACCGCCGAGTTCGTCGTCCCGAGGTCGATTCCGAAAACCTTTTCGTTTATGACGCGGAGAGGGCGGGCAGTGGATCGCCGGAGTCTAAGGTTGGATTTGGAGGGTTTGAAGGAGGAGAAGAAGGGGGAGTTTGAGGAGGAGAAGGGTTTTTTGGAGGAGGGCAGAGGGGAGGACGAGGTTTCAAAAGAGGGGGAGGAAATGAAAGGTAGGCGGGAAATGAAAAAAAGAGGGGGCTTTTTTTGGCGACGCACGTTAATAAAAGTGCGTCGGCAAAAGTATACATTTTGCGACGAAAAGTTTTGCGTCGTCGAATCTATTTTTACGTCGCTAAAAGCTATACTTTTGTCGACGAAAATGAAAAAACGTCGGGAAATACATACACTTTTACCGACGCTAAGTTAAAACGTCGCAAATAATATACACTTTTAGCGACGCTAATTATAAACGTGGGGGAAAATATATGTTCTGCCGACGCTAACTAAAATCGTCGGGAAAAACATAATTTTTGGCGACGTATTTAACCATGCATCGGGAATAAGCGTCGGGAAAAGTGCAATTTGTTGTAGTGGCTGGAAGTAATTTCTTTTTCAATATAAAGTATCATGTTGTTAGCAAGCATTTCAATAGATTGTGATTAGGATATTAAAAGATTGCATGCATTAAGAAGCACATTAAAAGATTATGATATAGGATATTGAAATTGCTAATGACTACCTAGATAACATCTTAGTCTATAAACTAAAATAATTAACAGAACTAACAGAGATGTTATCTAACACTAACAGGCACAAACAGAACTAACAATTCTATTTCATAATTTTCATCCATGATATGATTCTAAAATAACAGAACTAACAATTCTATTCTACAAACTAAAATAATTAACAGAACTAACAATTCTATTCTACAAACTAAAATAATTAACAGAACTAACAGAGAGAGAACTAACAGGCATAAACAGAATTAACAACAGAATTAACAGATACAGAACTAACTAAAGAGAAGACAGAACTAACAGGAAACACCACAGAACTAACAGGAAGCGTCATAGAACTAACATGAGGGTGAGGGAGCTGGAGGAGAAGGGCGCACCAGTCGAGGTCGAGGGGGTTGTTGACACAGCGCTGGGAGGCGAGGAGGACGTTGGCGAGTCGGCTACGGCGAGGATTTGGTCGGGGCGGTCGTCGGAGAGCTTGGGATCGCCGGATCGGTGTCGAGGCTTGAGCGGTCGATTCGTCGAGGGCCAGAGTCTGGGAGGCGAGGAGGAGGTCGGTTCCGGCGAGGATTTGGTCGTGGACTCAAGGCGGTCGTCGGAGAGCTTGTCAGCTTGGGATCGGCGTCAAACAGTCGACTGGTCGATGGCTTGCTCTGGGAAGCGACTGGGGGCGGTCGTCGGAGTCTCGGAGACTGGGGGCGGTCGTCGGAGTCTCGGAGAGCTTTGGGATTTGCGATCGTCGAAGGCTCGAAGCCCTAGCTGTTTTTGGCCAACCCCTTTTCTATTCTCTGCTCAAGTTTGAAATATTGGGATTTGGGGGAGTCGGGAGAAATAAAAGGGGTGGGGCTGAATCGGCTGATACGTGGCCAAAAAAATTAAAAATAATAAAAAAAATCATTTTCTTGCCCTGGGCAGCTGCCCAGGGCAAGTTCAACGTAGCTACGCCTCTGTCAGTGAGACTGGGCACCGCCAACCTTCAATCTATAACCCTAACCCTAACCCTAACCTTAATCTACATGCCTATTGCTTTGCCCTTCATAATCAAGAGTTTAAGTTAGGCATTGAAGGAGCGTCGGGAACAGCGCGCTCACTGTCGTCAATATATTGTTTTTTTTCTCTGCGTTACATAGACAATCCCAAGATCGGATTACCATTACCGATCTAAACAGATCAAGAGAGCTCTCTACATCGAGTCCGATCTTGCGAACTCAACCTATCTACACTTTTCTTACATCAACAACTAATTACTTCAATTAATCCTTGTGGCTGGGTGGCCTAAATGGATATTTATTAATAAAATATGACCGGCAGTGTACGTTTCCACATGTTCAATCCATTAATATTCCGCGTTCCGATCCGATCTCCAAGCACTATTTATACAAGCCCCCCTCAATTTGGTGGAGTAGCGACTCCGTTTTCTGACTAATTATATACTCAGAAAAATTTTCGTAGCTAGCGAAAATTGGTCAAAGAAATCGTTGTTTAAGAGATGGGAGAGAAGAGAGGTAGCATTGCCTTCTTCACAACTTATCGGCCGCCAGTGCCGCTGGACATTTTCTCGTGCCCTGGGCTTCCTGTACCACCGAGGTCGAGGCAAGATGAGCTTCCCATGAGTGACGGATGTTGGCTTGTGCACAGGATCGGCCTGAATCAGATCTGAAACTGAGTTGGAAAAACTGTAAACACTGTAGCAACCGAATTTGAACCTGGCAGTTTTGTGTGAAACTGAGCAACAGCAAAGACAAAGAACTTTTCTGCAGGAGAACTTTTCTGTAGGACTTTTTCTTAGTCTCTGTTTGATGACGAATAAACAAAACAGATGAAGACAGAGGAGCAGGAACCTTTTGAGGATTTTTTATTCACGTTTTTCTTAAACTCATCAATATGGTTTACATATATATATAGGATTAAGATTACAACTCTAATCTTATCCAATAACTAGGAAACCTATCTTATTCTAACTAGGATTCTATCTAACTAGAACTCAACTCACAATTCTACCAGATTAACAACTCACATTCTCCCCCTTAATCTGGACGAGATTCCAAGTCCCTTACTCCTAGAAGCTCCCGCATCTCGATGAACTTCACCCTTGCTAGTGCCTTCGTGAGAATATCTGCTCGTTGCTCGCTTGTGCTCACGAACTCCACTTTAATCTGTCCTCGCTCAACACATTCACGAATGAAGTGAAAACGTGTGTCGATATGCTTGCTTCTTCCATGGAAAACCGGATTCTTCATCAAGGAAATCGCGGACTTGTTGTCGACAAAAAGTGTAACCGGCTTGGGCTCACTCCCAATCACCTCGCTGATTAAACTCCTCAACCACAAGCCTTGGCACGCTGCTGCAGTTGCCGCCATAAATTCTGCCTCGCAGGATGATAACGCCACCGTCTTCTGCTTCTGTGATGTCCAAGTGACCAAGCTGTCACCTAGATAAAATGCCATGCCGCCTGTGCTACGCCTGTCATCAACATCTCCCGCAAGATCACTGTCAGTGAATCCCACCAACTCTTCATGGCCTCGACCTCGTTTGTACACCAATCCGTAGGACACAGTACCCTTCACGTATCTCAAAATATGCTTGACCACCTGTCGATGCAAAACTGTAGGGTGCTCCATGTACCTACTCACAATCCCCACGGCATATGTGATATCGGGTCGGGTGTGAGTTAGATACCTTAAGCATCTGATAATGCGTCTATACTCCGTCACGTCCACCGGTGTTCCTCCAGAATCCTTTCCAAGCTTTAGCTTTGCTTCCATGGGATATTGGGTCGGATTACAATCAATCATGCCGAACTGACCCAAAACCCTCTTCGCATAGGCCACCTGCCTTAGCGCAATGCAATCATCTCGCTGATCCACCTCGATACCAAGATAATAGGAAAGCAATCCAAGGTCGCTCATCTCGAACTCCTTCATCATTTGTTGCTTGAAAAACTTTATCTCATCCACTCTCGAGCCCGCAACGATCAAGTCATCCACGTACACGCCAACAATGAGTGTATCCCCTCTGTTACTCCTAGTGTATACTGCCTGCTCCTGAGTGCATCTTGCAAATCCGATGCCCTTCATGCACTTGTCGAGGCGTGTGTTCCATGCTCGAGGTGCTTGGCGTAGACCGTAGAGTGCCTTTGAAAGCTTGTAGACCTTGTGCTCTTGATTCTTCACAACGAACCCTTCAGGTTGAACCACATACACCTCTTCCTGGAGATCACCATTTAGGAATGCCGACTTCACATCCAAATGGTTCACCTCCCACCCGTTCTGTGCTGATATAGCGAGGATTATTCTGATGGTATCAAGCCTCGCCACAGGTGCAAACACCTCATCGAAGTCCACGCCTTGCTGCTGGACGTACCCTTTTGCTACAAGTCTTGCTTTGTGCTTGAGAATGTTGCCTTCATTGTCCTTCTTCAGCTTGTACACCCATTTGAGACCAATGGGTTTGGAGCCCCGCGGTAACTCCGTGAGTACCCAAGTCTTGTTCTTCTCGATGGCCTCCATTTCCTTCTCCATAGCTGTCCTCCATTCTTGTTCTGTTGCCGCCTCAATGTAGCTTGCGGGTTCTTCATTGGTCAGTAACAACTCCTCTGCTGGGAGATCAATCACCTCCGTCTCTGCATAGATGTCCGCAAGGGATCGATAGCGTACTGGAGTCATCACTGCAGCTTCAGGAGGTCCGGACAGCTCCAATGCAGTGGGGTTTTCTGCGACTACTGCAGTTCCTGAACCTGCGCCGGTTTGTGGATTGTTTCGGCCAGCTGCAGGTTGTTTTGATCGGTCTGTAAACTGCCCAGATTGACCTCTCGTCGGCTCCAATACGGCGGGGAACGCTGCTTCATTGACTGATCTTGGACCAGCAACCAGCTGAGGGCTGGTTCGGACAGCAGCAGCCCGTCCAAACTGGACTGCAATCTGTCCAGTTTGGACTGCAATCTGTCCAGTTTGGACTGCCGGAGATGTGCGGGCTGCTGGCTGTCCGTTTCGGGCAGCGGGTTGTCCAGGGGCTTGCTGAATGGTTCGGTCTGCCTGCTGTCTAATTTGGACTGCAGGAAATGCGCCCGCTGCTGTGCCGGTTGTTGTTGATTCCTCTTCCGCTGCGAACTCCACCCCGCTGAGTGGTTCTACGTCTCCATCCGCGCTCCATTGCCATTCTTTTCCTTCCTCAAACACGACATCCCTGCTGACCTGAATTCTGCCGTGTTGAGGGTCGTAGAGGCGATGCGCTTTGCTTCCTTCCTCTACACCAATATACACCATTGGCGTGCTCCGATCGTCGAGTTTCTTGTGTGAAGGACCTGCAATTTTCACATGCGCCACACATCCGAAAACTCTCAAGTGTTCTAGGTGGGGTTTCTTACCAAACCAAGCTTCGTAGGGTGTGTGGTCGTTCAATGCCTTGGTTGGTAGTCGGTTGAGTATGTACACCGCGTGCCTAACCGCTTCGCCCCACATCGTTCCGGGCATATGCATGCTTTTAAGTAAGCTTCTCGCCATGTCCATCACCGTGCGATTTCGCCTCTCCACTACACCGTTTTGCTGCGGGGTGTACGGTGCAGTGAGATGACGTTTGATGCCGTAGTCTTCACACAACTTGGTGAACTCCTTAGACAAAAACTCGCCACCACGATCCGTCCTCAATGTCTTCACCTTGTGGTCACATGCATTCTCAACCTCTGTTTTGAACTTCTTGAAGGTTTCACAAGCTTGACTCTTAGCCTTCAACATGTATACCCACATCCATCGGCTGAAATCATCAACAATAAGAAGGAAGTATCTGTTACCCGCAAGTGTGGATGGGGTGATAGGACCACATAGGTCAGCATGTAGTAACTCCAGCGGCTTCTGAGCTCTGAAGTTTGCTTGCGAAGGGAACGACTGTCTTGCTTGCTTGGCGACGAGGCATCCTTCACATAGTTGATTCGGGTGCAAGATCTTCGGCAACCCGGAAGCCATCCTCTTATCAGTCATCATCTTGAGGGCGTAGAAATTGACATGCCCAAGTCGAGCGTGCCATAACCAAGCTGGATCGTTAATGTTCGCCATCAAGCACGCCGGCTTGCAAGTCTTTAACTCTATCCTGTACAATCGGTTAGTTGAACGTGTCACCCTCATCAAGAGAGCACCGTTCCTATCAAACACCCTCAGGAACTCGTCAGCAATAACAACCTTACTCCCATCTTCAGTCATCTGACCAAGGCTAATAATGTTAGATTTCAAACTTGGAATATAATATACCTTAGGTAGTAGCCTTTGTTCGCCGTTGTTGCACTGAAAGAGGATTGAGCCTTTCCCCTTGATCTCTACCACGGATCCATCACCAAACTTGACGGTTCCCTTGATGTTCTCGTCGAGCTCCTTGAACTTGTCTCGGTGGCTGGTCATGTGATTGCTAGCTCCGTTGTCGAGGTACCAAGTGTTGTTGTCAACATTTGCCTCCCCCGCTGTAAGTAAATCCGGCATCACCTTCTCCTCATTAAGAAAAACGGCACTTGACGATTCCTCTAACATAGCCATCATCAAGGTTGGCTCCTCGTCATATGCACGGGTGAGATGAGCCTCCTGTTCATTATTGCGGCGTTGCTTGTGACACTCCGACTGAAAGTGCCCGTATACTCCGCAATTGAAGCATTTGATGTAGGATTTGTCTCGACCACCGCTTGTGCTACTCTCCCCCTCCTGGCGAGCTGCACCTCCATGGCCGAAACCACCTCCTGGACGTCCTCCTCTGCCGCCGAAGCCGCCTCGGCCTGCCTGGCCGCCGTGCTCCCCTCCGCGGCCTGCTTGGGCAGCGGGGTGCTGCTGCCCGCTGCCGTGGTGCTGCTGTCCGCCTCGGCCTCTTTGGCCACGGCCACACCCACGACCGGCCCCGCGACCTCGTCCTCGTCCGCTGCCATCATTGGTTGTAGGTGTAGAGAGGAAGCCTCCGCCGTTCTTCTTGCTCCTTGCTTGCCACTCCGCATGCGTCATCAATAGGTGATCGTCGATGTTGTTTCGAAAAACACGTGCCCTCTCCTCGTGGGCTTTGAGACGCCCGATAGCCTCCTCGAGCGTCATGTTGTCGATGTCCCCGAACTGTTCAATCGTGGAGACGATAGTAAGGAATCTCTCCGGTACCGCCCGAAGTAGCTTTCTAACGACGTAGTTCTCCTCCATCTCGCCGCCTAAAGCCCGGATCTTGTTGACGACTCCTGTCAACTTCGTCAAAAAATCATCGACGTTATCATTCTCCTTCATCCGGAGAAGTTCGAACTCGGACTTCAAGGTCTGCACCTTCGCGTTCCTCACACGATCCGCTCCTAGGTGCATAGTTTTCAACGTCTCCCATGCCTCTTTTGCCGTTTGCTTCTCTGCGATCACCATCAAAGTCTCTTCAGGAATCCCCTGGTAGATGGCCGCCAACGCCATCTGATCCTTCCTGTGTTCCACGGACACGCCTGCCGCGGGCTCAATGGCTTCCCACACGTCTTGAGCCTTCATGTAGACTTTCATCTTGATTGCCCACGAAGCATAGTTGTCCCTCGATAACGTCGGGTATTGAAGAGTGAGCGAACCCACCTTGGTCGTCATCTTCTCCGAACTCGTCATCTCTTCAGATCTTGGTTGGTACTTAGGCATACACCGCTCTGATACCACTTGTTGGCTTGTGCACAGGATCGGCCTGAATCAGATCTGAAACTGAGTTGGAAAAACTGTAAACACTGTAGCAACCGAATTTGAACCTGGCAGTTTTGTGTGAAACCGAGCAACAGCAAAGACAAAGAACTTTTCTGCAGGAGAACTTTTCTGTAGGACTTTTTCTTAGTCTCTGTTTGATGACGAATAAACAAAACAGATGAAGACAGAGGAGCAGGAACCTTTTGAGGATTTTTATTCACGTTTTTCTTAAACTCATCAATATGGTTTACATATATATATAGGATTAAGATTACAACTCTAATCTTATCCAATAACTAGGAAACCTATCTTATTCTAACTAGGATTCTATCTAACTAGAACTCAACTCACAATTCTACCAGATTAACAACTCACAACGGAGACTCCTCCAATTACAACGGCCAAGCAATTCCACCGGAGGCTCTCAAGACCATCCTCATGCACCCAAAATTGGCTTCGGAAGGCCTCTTCAAGGAGGCCGATGTAGATTCAGGTCGTCTCTCGGGCATGGTTTTTGTCTCCTAGCGAGCAAACCTCGAAACGCTTCATATAGCTCTCCGCTTCAATGACAACGGCCAAGTCAAAGTCTTCAGCTTTGCTGATGTTTTTGGAACATCCGATGGCATTCGCATGGAAGACAGTGGTTGCTTCGCCAGTGATTATCTCGTCTATGTCAGCACTAAGGAACCCGCTGCCGAACGCCGTCAGCCCTGGACTGCCGTTTATAAGACCAATCTTAAGACGGGAAAAACCGACCGTCTAACCCCAAAAGGTTCATTAATTCTTCTTAATTAATTTTAGAAATTTCTTAAGGACCCAAAATATGGGACCAATAGGAAGGACAAGTAAGGTGTCCACCTCCTATTGGATAATAAGTTGGCCATCATTAATGATGGTCAACTCATTATCCAATAGGATGGGGATAGCTCACTTGTCCCCCCTATTGGTCTCACATTTTGGGTCGCTGTATTCAAGCTCTTAATTTTACTGCCTACCTACCAGCTATGTATTAATTATATGTGCTTTTAGGGGCTGTTTGGTTGTAAGTTTTTACTATGTAAAAGGATGAAAAATGTAAAAAAATGGGTTCCAAGATCAGCTTTCCTCATTTTTAATTGTTTGTTTGTAGTTGTGAAAATAGTGTAAAGTGATTTACTATGCTGATGTGGCATGGATTCACAAATCCCTTCAAAATGGTCTGGTTTTAAAGAAAAGCTAACATATGTGTCAGAAGTGAGGGAGCTAGACCAATGGAATCATTTGAGTAGGGACCACACAATAACCACTTTTACACTTTCCAAACAAGCAATTAAAGTTATATTTTACAAACCAAACAAGCAATTTATGATTATAATGGAATCAAAAACAAACAAAGAGAAGTTGCTGAGAGAAATTGATGAGGTAGACAACAACTTACTAAGTTGTGTCATAAATACACAATTTTACCAACAACAACCAAACATTCCCTTATAACTTGTAATTAATATTCTACATAGCTAGCTAGCTGTTGATGGATGCATCGATATCATCATCATCATCATCAACTGAGTATTAATTATGTTTGTACAGGGCAAGCTGATTTAAGCCCCTCAGTGTCGCCGTCTGGCAAGAGGATAGCTGTGGCGTCGTTCCAGAGAAAAGCTGGTTGGGACGGGGAGATCGAGGATCTGAACACGGCCATATTTGTGATGAACGTCGAGGGGCGATTGGAGCGCAAACTGGTTGTAAGGAAGGGTGGGTGGCCCACATGGGGAAGTGAAAACGTGCTATTCTACCACCGCCAGGATGTTACCGGCCGTAAAGATAAAGATGGGAAGGAGATCAAGAAGTGGGGTGTGTTCCGGGTCGACGTCAGCACTGGGCAAACGTCTCGTGTGACCCCCGAAGGAATTGATGCGTTAACTCCGGCAGCCATCAACGCCACCACAGTGGCAGTTGCTACCATTCGTGTTAATTTTAATATGGAAACAGAAAAACGTTCAACAGCCGAAAACTATCGGCACATTGAGATCTTTGATTCAACTCGACCACAACAACCAACACCACTCACTCCAAACACCACACCGATGGCTGACCATTTCAACCCCTTTCTGATAGATGGTGGGAAGCGAATCGGTTACCATCGTTGCAACACTGAACACCTCAAGGTACGTATCCACGTACCTGCCAATTTTGATTTCTAGCCAGCTGAGCTGTAATCGTTTGTTACTTGCTTCGTTGCCTGCTGGCTTGCTTGTTGCGGTCCACAGAGTACTGGAGGTGTTATCAAAAGAAATTTCCAAAAGCTCGAGTCTCCAAATCCCGGTGTAGGAGTGTTTAGGGTGTCTGGAGTTTTTCCGACATTTTCCAAAGATGGCTCCAAGCTCGCTTTCGTTGACAATGAGTTGAGGGCCGTGTGGCTAGCCGATGACCAAGGGTTGCGCATTGTTCACCAGGTATGTATGTATTATTATTTTCAACAATAAGAGTAGGCTCTAAGTAATTTTTGTAATTAATTTTAGTAATGATGATAATAAAGATACAAAAATCTGATGTGATCACTTTCCTTAAATAAATATTCGCCCCACTTAGTCTAACTTTGCTTTAAGCTACGCGAATCATCTTTGCAGAGTACAGAATATATGAAAATTTCAGAAAGCAAAAATAAAATTCTTCACTAATTTTAAGTGAAACAAGTTTGTAGTACTGCATATTTTTTAGAGAGAAAAGTATGAGAAAGAAGTGAAGTTTGATGTCTAAAATTATAGACTATTTATATATAGGATTGAAAAATTGTCCCCAACAGTCATAAATTTTGAAAACACCCCTCGCAAGAAAAAAATAGTCATTTTCCAATAATCAATTTCTGATAGCCATTTGGCTATTGGTTTTATCATAATTTTGAAAATTAAAATGACAATAATAACAATAAGTAAAATAATATATTTAAAAAATATATAGTAAAAAAATTAAAGTATTTGAGCCAGAGCGGCAAGCGTGCATAGTGCTAAGTGCATCTAATAATTGCATTATTCATGCTACCTACAAACAGGTTTAGAAGTCTATACTTTGATCTTATCATTAAAAACCAAAAATAATTAAATGCTTTTAAACTTCTAAAGAATGATCAAAATATTCAATGTGAGCCTAATTTATTTATACAAACAAATACTAACAATGAACGAATAGAATTGATCTACATGTCGCCGCACATCTCTGTGTGGAAAAACCCCAAAAAATAATATTTTGAGCGCGCATTTGACTAGAACTTTCTTTTATATTTGTGGATAAATTTATTCTGAGAGCTGCACTATAGATAATCTAATGTGGAAAAAGAAAAAAAAACATAAAATGGGTCAAATATTTGATTTATATATTTTGTTTTTTATTTATTTATAGATAAATATGTTGCTAAGGTAAGTTATTGTAGAACATTTAAGCATCTAGTCATTGCTAATGTTTCTAGCAGTTAGCACGATAAATAAATTCGTGTAGAAAAAATAAATAAAATAAATATTTAAGTATTTGACATAAGTTTCTTCTTAATTTTCGGATTAGAAAAATATTTTTGGGAATTTTACTGTAGATAAAACTAGCATTAAAGATGTAAAAAAAATAGTTTAAATATTTAACTTAGAAAATTTATTTTTAAATTGTGGATAAAGATGTTTTAAGTGTAAATTATAGTACTTTAGATAGCCTAGATTTCCTTTATATTTATGTTCATGTTTACAGATATATACTTATATATTAAACAACTAACACTACTTTAAAGTGTTGTCGAACTCCTAGCTTGTTCAATAAATATCAATTTGTACATTTTCTTGTACTATGTTTACTTGATGGTGATGTGGCATATCATCTTTGTGGTGGTTATTTTACTAGAACTCATGAACACTCAAAAATATTCAAAAATTATAAAAGAGCTCCTGAAAATTGCAAATTATAACCCTAAAAATTATAAACAACTCCTTGAAATTTTGAAATTACAAACCTTGAAAATTTCCAAAATTTATAAAGAAATACCTAAAAAATTTTCCATAAAACAGCCTTCAAATTCTAAATTACAAAAATTTTCAAACAACCCCTTGAGAATTTGAAAAGTGCGAAAGACATGAAAATTTTAAAATTTATAAAAAACACCCAATGGTCAAAAATATATAAAAGTATTCTAAAAATTACAAAAAAGAACATAAAAGTTAAAGTAGTAGTCCTTAAAAATTTAGGGTGATCTTGGTAATTTTTAGAGTTTTGGGGTATTTTTTGTAATTTCCGAAATCTATGAGGTGGTTTTAATAAATTTTGAATTATCAGGGATCGTTTGTAATTTTTAGGTTTCCAGAGAACTGTTATTAAATTTCAAAATTTCTTGCTATTTTTTGTAATTTCAAAATTTTAGGTGCTTTTTGTTAATTTTAAATTTTACATCAGTCGCTTGTAATTTATAATGTTCAAAAGTTTTAGGTGTTTTTTTATAAATTTTAAATTTGTCTTAAGGTATTTTTTGTAAATTTCAAACTTTTGAAGGTTGTTTGAAATTTTAAAAATTTTCGTTAAGTATTTGACAGTTGTTCAACAAAAAGACCGCATTGAGCAAACAAATGTACGTAGTTTATTGGGTTTAGGGAGGGATAGACAAATTGATATTTTAGAGGGTAAAGTTGAGAGTACAAGAATACTTCAAGGAGGAATTAATCATTGTGTCCTATTTATATTTATATATATATATATACATATTTTTATCAAACCTATCAAATTAAGGCAAAACAGTATTTATTGCGTCGTGGTTATTATAAGATCTCATCAAGCTACGGTTCATGACTAGCTGCAGCACAAGTGACCCAACTGGTCAATTATCTAAAGTGGTTATCTTTAAATTATTCTTAGCAAATATGATTGAGTTCATCCCTTGAGGAGATATAAGGGAGAAATATTTTTCTGCGTATTGGGCAAAGATGAGGGAAGTAGCAGGTTATTCCAATATTTAAATAATTATTTGTGTCTTTTACATATTGGTCTCTCAAATCTTTAATAATTCTATAAAAGTACTTCCACTATTTTTTTGGTAAATAAAAAGATTTTATTCATCCACCAATGGGAAAACTTGAAAGTACATCAAGAATCTCTTACAATTTGAGATATCCAAAACCGAAACCTGTAACTAAAGCTCAAAGAAACAAATTTATATATAGAGCTTTACAAGGATAGTAACCATTCTCTATTCTCAACTGGAATTTGAGTGTTCAGATTTGTGATCACAATATCCATCTTTATGTCTTTAACCACTTCACGCTTCTGTTTTTTTTTTTTTTGAAAAATCCCGGCACTCCTTTCAATCCATATACTGTAAACTGTAGTAGAAAAATCCATGCGCTTGATGCCTTGTTTAAAACCACTGCCCCTCAGCTTTGTGCAAAAACCAATCCAATAGAATCCCCTACTCACATGATTTCCAATTGAATTGGAGCCAATTCATAATGCAATTCCACACCTCTTTTGAGAACCTGTAGTCCAAAAACAGATGATTTCAGCTTTCTAATCCTTCACCGGCACACAAACTGCAATCATTTGTATTAATGACTCCCCACCTCATCAATCTATCCTGTGTGAGCAGTCAGTTATGCACAACAAGCCAGCAAATGAATGAGTGTTTTGGATAACTCATTCTTTCCCATACAGTGTAATGCCAAGGCACTCTTTGAGCAGTAGGGGAGAGAGCTTTGTATAAGGATGAAACCTGTGATGTAGATTTATTAAAACAGGAGCTTAGAAGCTACAGCAGATTATCTACCCCTCCATAGGAAATCACCGATATATCTCTCTTTTCCAACATTTGCTTCCACATTCATGAGTCACCATTTTTTGGAGAAACATGCTAGAAATCATATTGTCCCAAGTAATGCCCATGAACCCATTTGATCCAAAGGGTTTCCTCATTTGTATGAATGGACCATAAGTTCTTTAGAGTTGATGCCAGATTCCAAGTTGAAGAAGAATAAACTCCTAGACCACCCTGTTTCCTGTCTAGACAGATAGTGTCCCAAGCAACTAGAGGAGTTTTTGAAGGTTGATAAGTTTTTCCCCATAGGAAGTTCCTACATAATTCATTAACTTTTTGTGTTACTTTGACAGGCAGTATATAACTTGAGGTCCAGAAAACTTGCACATCTAGAATTACACTTTTTATAACTTGTAGTCTCCCTGCATATGTTAGCTTTTTGGGCTTTTACCATGTGATCGCTAGCTTGATACTTTTTTGATAAGTGCATTGCAATCCACATATGATAGATTCTTGCATATGAGAGGAACTCCCAAGTATCTGATTAATTGGGAGACTGCCTTCTTTGAAGCCTAGAAGATTTAATATAGCAGATTTGAATGTATCATCAACTCCACCAAAAAAAATTGAACATTTATCTTGATTTACTTAAAGCCTTGATGTTTCACAAAATTTGTTGACACACTAATACAAATTTTGCACTGAGTATAAGTCACCCTTCCCAAATAACAGCAGATCATAAGCAAAGATAAGGTGTGTGAGCTTGAATTTAGCACATTTAGGATGAAATTTAAATTTCCTGTCCTACATCAATGCATCTAGCTTCTTGATAGGTATTCCATACCCAAAATAAAAAAGTATGGAGAAAGAGGATCACCTTGTCTCAAGCCTCTCACACTTGAAGAACCCATGGAGAGAACCATTTAGAGAAATGGAGAACTTTGGGCTAGTAACACAAGCCATGATTCTGTCAATCATATAATCTGGAAATCCCAGCTCTTTGAGCATAGTATTAAGAAAATTCCAGCTTATTGTATCAAAGTCTCTCCACTCTTTATATTGCTTGTTAGTACTTAAATCCCATGAGCTTGCAAATAAGTTATTTTGGTTAACTCGTGTTAGATTCAAGGGGAATATTCACTCAATTAATTCTAACAGTTTGAGGAGAAAGTTACTTTTTTTTCCCTCTTTTTAAGTTCTCCATCTTGTCTCTTAATTGGTTTAAACCCTACTATCTAGTTAAAACAACAAAAAAACACGTCCTCCATTAGTTAAAAAACACTCTAACCCATTTCTGTGCTTCCTAAGGTCATTATCTCGACCCAAATCTGTTTAATACTCTAACTGGGGGGTACTTTGGTAATTGAGGTTGTTTGGTCAGAGGTTAACCCAACGTATATGGTTTAATTTTTATATGAAAATCTAGCAAAAGAAGATCTAAGGGACTAATAAACAATTTCAAAGATTTAGGGTCGAATATAGAATTACCAAAGATTTGAGAAGGACTAATATTAAATTAAAAGAAAAAAACCTAATTACTATTTATATATGAATATGCGTGATGCATCCTATCACAAGTGCTATCAATTAACGCACTTGTTTTCATCGATCCTTCTATCCATCAATGCCTAAATATGTATGCATGAGAGAAAAAATTGGGTTTCACTACGGGTGTTTTATGGTTTTTCTATACCCCACGTATACTAACATTTTTAGGAGCTATATAGTTCTTATCCATGTACATTTGGACTTCCCGAAAATTTTAGTATATAGTACATAATAATAATTATATAATACGCCAGGGCCGGCTGGTAAGTATGATCCTTCCTTCCTTCCTTCATTCATATACTGTACGGATACTGCATATTGAATTGAATATTTATTTATTTATTTATTTAATTTTTTTTTTTATATAACGTAAGACGCCAGGGCCGAACAAAATCTTCTCGCCCGTTTGGAACCAGGATGCAGAAAAGGATATACTGTACGTATGCATGGGACCTTCTTTCGAGGCTAAAACAAAAGTGACCATCTGCCACATCCCAAACGTGTCAAGTGGTGGAGGCCATCGCAAACAGCTCACAAGAGGCCGCTTCAACGATGCCTTCCCGTCCACCAATCCAGACGGTAATTAACCTAACCATATACCTACCCAGTTCTTCTCACGCAATTGTTTACAAATCTGCTGGCTTGCAGGGACGAAGCTGGTTTTTCGATCTACAAGGGCTGGGCGCAAAGGGGAAACATTTTACAAGAATCTATACATAATGGAGAATGCTTTGGAAGGGGAGTATGGGGAAGGGGTAATAACAAGGCTAACGGAGGGGGACTGGACCGACACACACTGCCAGTGGTCCCCGAGGGGAGATTGGATAGTGTTCTCATCAACCCGCGACAAGCCTAAAGAAGGCGTACCCGAATCGGACAATGGTCTTGACCCAGGATACTTTGGGGTGTATCTGGTGAAGGCGGATGATAAGTCGGTCGTGGTAAGGGTGGTAGCAAGCGGAGCTGATCTTGCAGGGCATGTGAACCATCCCTTCTTCAGTCCTGACGGAATGAGCATCGTCGTGGCTTCGGATCTCGCTGCGGTTTCTGCTGATCCAATCTCTTTGCCCATCTTCCTGCACTCCGTCCGGCCTTACGGGGATATCTTCACCGTCGACATTGACCCGGATGACATATACAAAAATGAGGATGTGAAAAACTTCCAGCGCATCACCCACAGTAGATACGAGAACTCCACGGCTACTTGGACCATGTTCCCAACTGACGACCCGAATGCAGCATGGAACCTTCAGCTTTTAGAGGGCCAATCCTACACACCATCATGCCCTTATCTACATTCTGATGGAAGCGAAAGTATTCACATGACCGGCCACCTTTGCATCCCTAAAAGATGTTGTTGACGATTCCATGCGCGGCTTTGCGCATAATTATATGTTCCTCTATTTCGGTGTACCTGTCATTTCTTTTTCTTTTTTCCGTTCCGTGTGCCCGCTTTCGTTTGAATCCCGATGTTCCAGTAATAATATTTCCATCTTTTTGTTTTCTAACTAATTACGCAATTTCAATGTAAGAGGCATGCATGAATGCCTACCTACAGGATTGTATAAGCATTAATTGCTTGTTCACTACTACAAAAGCACCAATCAAGCTACGGCTCAGTCCTTATAAAACAAGATGTATTGTTTGGTAGAAAATTTGTAGTAAATAAAATGAAAGAAATCTGATTTGTATTCTCTCGATCTTAATTACAATTTGAATTCCGATTATAAAAGAGAGAAGAATTGATCTGAATTCTCCCCTTTGTTTAAGTCTGGGTTCTTCACGGTGGCGATGGAGTGTCTCCCTCGAATGCTCGCGTCGAATTTGTTCTCCGTTGACGATCCGAATGTCTTGTTTCACTGGAACGGTATCCCCTCCTCACGATTTGACGTTATGAAGAACTTGCAAAGCAAGTTTTAGAACTCTGAACGAGTTTGAAACTCTATGAAAGAGTTGATTTAACCGAAATTGGTTTGTAAGCCAAGTGAATGCTCCAAGAACTTTGTTGTTGCAAGAAGTTCGAAGATGATCTGCTGCCGAGAAGATGATCCAAAGAAGTCGATCTCTAGATCTCCAAGATACTTCAAGATCTCCCCCTTTGCTGCCAAGGAGAAGAATCAATCCCAGAGCCTGAACTCAGTTGAGTTTTCTCCTATTTATAGGACATTAAGGGGTATAACCAACCCCTAAATCCGCTCCAACGTGGGCGAGAATCCCTCAAAACGTGGGAAAAATGGTTCTAAAACCGTTCGACTCATGTTTGAAGCTGATTGACGCGCGCGAGCTGACTGTTGGGCGCGTGTTGATTGATGTGCGCGAGTTGATTGACACAGATGAGCCGATTAGCGCGCGCGTGCTGATCAATGCGCGCGAGTTGATACTGAGTGGCACGTGCGTGTATTGACCGACGCGCGTGAGCTAGTTGACGCACGCATGTTGACGGACGCGCGGGAGATGATCGACGAGCGCATGTTGATTGGTGCGTGCGAGCTGATTGATGCGCGCATGTTGATTAACACACGCAAATTGATTGACGAGCGCGTGGGCCACTCGGTTCGCCGTTTCTCTTCATGCGCTTGTCGGTGTCAGATAATCCTCTTAGACTCGGATAGCGACGTTCGTCGTCTTCTCTCTGTCTCGAGCAATGTGCGGATACCTATAGGTATTTTTAGACGCCTATAGTGATAGTTTTGTGAACTTGTCATCCTATTGAAGAGTATTAATAAGGTTATGGACTATCAGAGGTAACTGTTAACGTGATAGTTTTGGTGGACCCGTCATCTTGCTTAAAGAAGATTGGTGGGGGAATTTGGGGGAAATGGACTATCAGAGGTGTATTATTAACTTGATAGTTTTGAAAGATTTTGTGGTTGACAAAGGTATTCTATTGAACATGACAACTCAGAAAATTTATTACTCATAATCCACTGAACTATAAATAAACCAACCCCCGGTCTTGAACAAGTACATGGGGAAAAAGGGTAGACATGACACATTGCCTAGTGGGCCACTATCTAACGAGTTTGACAATTAGAGTTAACTGTTAACATGATAGTTGTAGGACCTGCCATCCTACTGAAGATGATTGGCTCCAGTGGCTATAGTATCTTTCCCTTCTGACTGAGAAGATTGGACTTGATCTGATTGCTCAGGTTGATCCTGCTTACTTTGTTCTTAAGCTTTGACCCTGGCAATGATTTTTTGAGCATGTTCGCCTTGAGAAATTAGTTGTCTCCAGGAACGACATTCTACAACCCTCATTTGTGCTAGAAGGTCGGTCTGCAAGTTGTGCCGACAGGTCTACACTAAGGTAGACTGTGTCATACTTGACGAACATCGGAGAGCCATGCTTCGGAACCTCTTGACGAAGGCTTTGACGGGCTCCCTCTTCTTCTGCTTAGTGGCGAGAAGGGAATGGATATATACTTCTGTATCGTCTTCAAAGAATCTTGACAGGAAGAGTCTCTCTAGATCTGCCCACTTTTGGATATATCCGACAGGCAGTTTCTTGAACCATTCAAAGGCAACTCACTTGAAGGTGCCAATGAACAATCGAGCCAGTATGGCATCGTTTGATATCACATTTCCAGTCTGTGACTTGAAATGATAGATATGTTGGTTCTGTTATCCTGTGGCGTCAAAAGTTTATAGCATCAGGACTTCGAACTTTGATGGATAAGGGGTTGCATCCCATTCGGCAGGATAAGGCCTAACAACTCCCTCGTCTTGGAGTACGCTCCTGTTAGCAATGGCATTAAGATGGACTTCCAATTCTTCTATTTTGGCAGATTGGAGATTCTGTTCATTCTCAGTCTCTCTTCCTTCATCAGAGGAAGGTTCTAGGTTGTGGGCTTCTTGGTCAGAAGCAGTGTCATCAACCACTTTTCCCTTCCCTTTGCTTGTGTGAGGTCGGGATGAAGATGCTTTTCCTCTCCGAAAAAATTCTTGCCTAGGTGGCGAATCTGTCTTCTAAGATTTGACCTTGTCTGTGACGATTTGAGTCAACAGGGCCAGGAGTTCATTGAGGGTCTTCTGCTGTATTCGGAGCATGGCCTCCTGCTCATCAACCCTCTTTGCAAGATCTTCAGAATTTTCTGCCATGTGGGCGAAGCTCTCATGTTCATCCTCAGAATTATTTTCTCTGACTAACCTCCGATAGTTGACAGGGGGAATGGCTCTCGTTTGAGTCCGAGTGTGTCGGTAGACTCCTTCGAACTTGTTAGCGATTTCTCTGACGGTCAGTGAATGACTTGTCTCAGAGTCATCAGAACTAGGACCTGAGGCTTTCCCTCTGCCGATCACATTGATAGTGACTCTAGGATACTCGGTCTCTGGAGACTTCTTCTTGTGCGAACGTCGTCATTTGTTAGGAAAAGCAACATTCATCAATCTGTCAAACACAAATTGCCGAGGTTCAGGTGTACAACAGTGGCATTCTGAAAGGACTGCTGAAATAAGCCGCTCACATTGGTAGGAATGAGCTGCTCATTGTGTTTGTCTTCTTCCCGACAACAATTCCCGTAAATCAGACACTTGAGAGGAAATTTTCACCGACATGAAGACGGAGATCGAACCCACTGCTCTTGAGTGGGTAAAGTTGGTTCTTGTCGAACATGAACTTTGAATCCATGTCGACTCCCTTGAACTTGGCGGACCACGTCACGTTCTTAAGAAGAAACGTGAGGGTCGCGTTTTGATTTGTAAACACTAGGCTTAGGCCTGTGTTTAGTTGATGAAATAGACCCCTGAGGGTTATGTTTCGGTTGAACGCATTCATGAGATTTGCATTTTTCTTTAGCTGTGTTTTTCTAAGGGCCGCTTTTTGGATGAATAACGCGCCATTGAGGGTCGCGTTTCAGTTGTATCACCCGAGGCTCATAATTGGGTTCATTGCCATGAAGCATGTGTTCTGGAGTAGAAACGCATTGTTCGGGCAGAACCTCAAAAACGCGATCCTCACGTTAGGCAAGGGATCGGCTTTCTCGAAGATACGCCCGTCGTATGGATCTTCTCCGTCTTCGAGCGGCGTTCTTTTTGGCTTGTTTTAAAACCTTGGCAGCAATGTCATCGGTGTTTATAGAGCTCGCCTCCTCTATAGGCCGTTTGAGACCCGTAACACGTCGTGTTGACGCGGACGTGGAACATTCAACTTGTTGGACGAGTTCGGCAGAGGCTGAGCCCACTCCTTCGAAGGAGGGACTGTTTGAGCACTCTTGGTTAAAGGAGAAGGCTTCCTTCGGCATAGGAGCAACAGATGAAGCTTTAGTCTCCTTGGAGACTTTGTGGATCTTGTGAATAGCCTTAGGGCTAAGGGATCCGAAGGAGAGTAACTCCTCATAGTTAGCTTGATCGAACTCGATAATCAGAGTTTCAACGGTCGTTCCAGTGAGATGAATATCGGATTGCACCACCACTTCTTCGTCAGAGAAGCTTTTCCCCAGTAGAGTCGCCATCTTTTGTTTGGTGGAAAATTTGTAGTATATAAAATTAAAGAAATCTAATTTGTATTCTCTCGATCTTAATTATAATTTGAATTCCGATTACAAAAGAGAGGAGAATTGATCTAAATTCTCCCCTTTGTTTAAGTCTGGATTCTTCACGGTGGCGATTGAGTGCCTCCCTCGAATGTTCGCGTTGAATTTGCTCTTTGTTGACGCTCTGAAATCTCCTCCTCATGATTTGATGCTGTGGAGAATATGCAAAGCAAGTTTTAGAACTCTGAACGAGTTTGAAACTCTATGAAAGAGTTGATTTAACCGAAATCAGTTTATAAGCCATGTTAATGCTCCAAGAACTTTGTTATTGTAGGAAGCTCGAAGATGATATGCTGCCGAGAAGATGATCCGAAGAAGCCGATCTCTATATCTCCAAGATACTACAAGATCTCCCCCTTTGCTGCCAAGGAGAAGAATCAATCCCAGAGCCTGAACTCAGTTGAGTTTTCTCCTATTTATACGACATTAAGGGGTGTAACCAACCCCTAAATCCGCTCCAACATGGGCGAGAATCCCTCAAAACGTGGGGAAAATGGTTCTAAAACTGTTCGACTCAGGTTTGAATGAGTCAAACACCCAAGTTGGCATTCAGGACCCTAACTCCGCATTTTAGACTGGAGACGCAGAATTGGGCACCTGCTGGATATTGAAAAATGCGAGGGCCGCCTGTGTTTTGTTTGCTGAGGGATGGAAATGCGGGGTGTTGGCCTTCTTGTTTTGATGATGTTTAACAAACAATTTACCACTAATATTGTTTGTCTAGTATTTGTGTTTTCTTATTTATTATAGACAAACAACGTTATTGGAGGTTGGATGGAATAGAGCTTCAACGATCATATCCAAAGGAGGGTGGCGGAATGTCGGTGAAGATTATGCAATTCAAGTTAAAGATCAAGTTCAAACTTCATCCGCGAGATTACCAAGAAGAGCTTATTGAAGATTAAGATCTAGCTTGGGTAACTTAGTTTAGGTTTTATATTATGTGTGTTAAATACCTTAAGCTCAATATCATATACACACATACACGTTTTGGTTTTATATATATATATATAGTTATATATATACATATATGTTTTGGTTTGATAGTTTTCAAGTTTTACTATGAAACAATTGAATATAATTAGAAAAAATATTTTTGTTTCATACTTATATGCATATATATGATTTCATCAATATCAATTTTAGTTAGTTCAATGAAATCATGTTTCAGTGTATTATATGTGTATTTTTATAAAATACTACATTCATTACTTATAGACTTCATAACAATAGTTTACATATTTATTCAAGTCTATAAAATTATTTTGTAAAGTTTCAAAAGTTAGTTTAGGTCAAAACATCAAACTCATGATATTTTGTAACATGATGATATTATCATGTCTACAATCATTCCCCAAAGTTTTATATTTTTTGGAATTTATTTGATATTTTTAAACAATGTTTTAAAATCAGCAAATAATTTTTAGAAACTGGATTTTCATATATCAGTTATCGGTCGACCGCACCGGTCGACCACACCTATGTTCTTTCGTCAGTGGGCAGCAGAGAGTTTGTCGGTCGACCGTCGCGGTCGACCAAGAGCTCGAAATTTTCATAGGTTGACCGCACCGGTCGACCGAAGAAGTCTCTGCTTATTTTCTCAGATTGGGATCTGGATCGCGGTCGACCGCGAATTTTTTTGGTCGACCGCCGCTTTGTCAGTTCTCTTTCCAACGGCTATTTTTGTTACCGTTGCTGGGGCTGTTTTAGTCTTTTGTTTGGGGTTTTTGGCTGAGGTTTTGGGAGGCTATAAATACCCCCATTGATCTCAGTTCTAAATTGAGCCAAGAAGTTTTTAAAATAAGGTTTTAAACAAGGGTTTAAGCTTGTTTAGTTTTGGTTTAAGTTTGTTTTGGGTTTGCTGTTACAAAGAGGAGTTTACATCAGCTATTGAAGAGTTCATCTTCAACATTTCATCATCCTCTCTTTATATTTATAGAGAAGTTTCCTTAACTCTATTTCCTAGCATTTTTACTATTGAATTTCATATCAATCTTATTGCTAGTTTTTTTTTGAGTTAAGTTTTATTGAATCTCATTGTTACACACACCCACTTTGAGCTTATTGTATTTGCATTCATAATATATTTGGGATTGTGAGAGATAGTAACATTGAGTTGAGCCTAATTGAGTTCTCACCTTGTTAGAGAGAATAATCATTTGTTATATTGTGCTTATCGTGAGAATCACTTTGTAATACACTTGTACACCGAGTGAGGAGTGTGTGGTGAGAGTCGGGGATCGTTCCAAGAGGAGTGGCGTCGGTTGACGAACCTAGGGAGAGGTTGTAACCGAGAACTTGAGGGAGACACGGCTAGGTCCAACACTTGTGTGGGTGTAGAGTGTGATTTCATAGTGTTTGTTGTGTGAGAGTTTTTGGTAAACTTGTAAACCGAGTGTGTAGAAGTTCCGGCTTCCAAACCGGGTTGTGATAGTGGATTTCCCCCCGAGAGTGGGGAGCGGAGACGTAGGACGGAAGGCCCGAACTCCGTGATCATATTGTGTGTTTGCATTGTTTATTTTATACTATCACATTTGTAGTTTGATTATATCACCATTGTGTTAGTTTATATATCCTTGCACATATATTGCTTATATCTCTTTGCTAGGATATTTCTTGTTGTTCATATTGCTTATCCTAGCTTATATATCTTGTTGTATTTCATACTTGCTAGGATAGATTGTTAATTAATTTTAATTGGCATATAATCGAATTAGATTAGCATAAGACCCTAATCACCCTCCCTCTAGGGTCTAACATGTGGGTCGTCCACGTTTCAAGAACTGAAACGCGAAGGTGAATTCCGCGTTTTAGAAGGAGCTAATGACTTATAGTTTCTTCTGTAGAGCGTTGCAAAGACCATTGTTTAGTAATCTTCATCTTAGCTCCTTGAAAATATGAGAGTCGTCAGATTGTAACTCCCGATATTGATTGTGAAGGCTGTTGATTAGAGCTTTCATCAGTTGTTGTGAAGGTCGTCAGATTGTAACCTTCATCGATCTACGTGAAAGTCTTTAAATTGTAACCTTCTAGAAGTTATCAAATTGTAACTTCCATCATTGGTGTTTGATGGGGATCAGCTATCCGTTGTGATTTTTAGACAGCCTACATGTATGTTTTGGCAGAGAATTTTCGGATGAATTTAGATTTTGCAGGAAATGTGATGATTGAACTGTAAATTGCCCTTCCTAAGCTTAAGTAAGAGTAGAGCATATACTACCACCCGTTTAACTCATGTAATCAAGTCATTGTCCTCCTTATTTAGCTACTTTAACTCGTTATATTGTTTGCATCGGAAATTGATTTCTTTGCAGAGGCCACTATAATCGTTTATCGACACAACAGAATCACAAGAGTGAGCCTTTTTATAAGACTTCTCTTTACAAAAGAAACACACGCAGAGATTGTTTATCAATCGCTGCTTGTGTGAGATCTTTGCCTATGCCGGGGACACGTTAGCCCGTGGATGACCGAGTCACAGATCTAGATTAATCGTGAAGAAGGCTCGGTGTTCTTGTTTCAATGAGGAAACTAGAACAAAAGTAAATATCTCAACGAGGTGAGTTAAGTACTCTTCTAGAGATCAAAGCGATGTTTAATCTCAAGGAAAGGGGTGAAGGCCTATAGATCTCTCGAAATCTTCCTCTTTATGCACGAAGTTCGCCAAGATCTCGCCTTTCTCTCTGAAATCTGTGGTTCTCTGCTCTCAAAATGTCAGCACCTCGCCTCCAAAGTCCAGATCTCTCCGCCCTTTGCACAAGGGTACTGGGGGGTAGTTATAGGCTTCGGACGCCGTGTTTATGGATAAGAATTCATAATTTGGGTGTTAGTTAATAACGACTTTTCCATGTTTAGGGATGTTCTCAAAGCAGTTAGGAAGCTAATGGACCACACAAATCCCGAGGAATCGACCAAAAAAACGCATTTTTAGGAGTTCACTCTGTGAGACACACTTGTGTGTCTTAGCCTGCGAGACACATTTGTGCATCTCAAAGTGCGAGACACACTTATGTGTCGCGGATTTGGAGACACTTGAGTGTGTCTCCTTTCGTTGTTTTATCGTCTCGGCGCTTCGTCATTTCGCACGTTCCTTTGCTTCCTTTGGCATCGGATGATCCTCTTTGACTTAGATATCGATGTTAATCATCTTATCTTCATCTCGAGCTGCATTCAGGAACCTATAGGTAATTTTTAACTCCTACAGATACCCTCCAAAGCTTTTATCCTCCTCAGTATTTTATCAAGGAGTTTGGAATACTTTGGACAAGATAGGCCCTGCCTTCTATCTCTTTAGTATTTTGTCGAGGAGACCATGTAGAAGGACCCGTGAATGGCTTCAATTCTTTAACTTCTTTAGCTTTCACTCTATTCTGTATTTTGTCGAATAGTCTAAAATATTTCTGGTGCTACGTTTATCGCTTGACCGTTGTCAAAATCTTAAACTGAAACTGATGCGTTGATACCTGAATTAGCTTGTGTCGTTGAGTCGACATTGAACTAACCATCTTCGTCGTGAATTCACATCTGATTTGCGATTGAACTCCTGGGGATAATAAATTATCAACACCTGATTTTGGCAAAATTGTCGAATTGTTGACCAGTGTTGACCTCCGCTACGGTGTAAATACAGTTTATACTCGTACGTAACTGGAGTCTACACAGTTTAAGGTCTTAAGGCGTTGGATCAGGGAGAAATATTTTATACTCATATACTCCTCAGAGTTTTGGAGAACAATTTAACCTCATATACTCATTAGCGGTTCAAGGAGATGTAGTTTATACTCGTATACTCATCGGAGCATGAATACATACATCAAAAATAAGCGAAAATGGGAAAATCATGCACGAAAGCACTCGCGGGACCTACCATACGTGCGAGACACTCTCACATGCCTCGCACGTGTGTAAGGTAGGTATACCTATCTCGCGTGCGAGACATATTAGAGTGTCTCACCGAGGCAGCCAGGGTTGGTTCTTGGGAGTTCTCAAATCACAATTCCTCTAATTTTTTCAACATTTTCTCCCCCTCTGAGTTCAAAAATCTCTCCTCAACCCTTTAAAAGGACTTCCCTCAACCCAACCCTTCTCTATCTCCTTGATTTCATCGGATTTTTTCGGCTAGGGTTTTGGTCTTCAAACCTCGGGTTCGAACACTTTATCACGATTCTTCTTCACCGAGCTCATTCATATTCTGTTCTAGGTAAACTTCCCTCTCATGGCTCCAATTTCTGTCAAATTTTGAACAAAATTGGTCCTTAATTATCAGTTTTGGTGGAGGGCCGAAACCTTTGTTTTAGTTTTGGGGGTTTCTTTGCTTTTTGTGCAAATGGCTCAAACTCCTTCCTCTTCTTCTTAACAGGAACACTATTACAGAGGCTAGTCCAGTTGCCCCAGCGATGAGACCAACTGATGAGGCTGGTACATCCATGATTGTTACCTCTGTGTCAATTCTAGCGGTACATGAAGTTGGGTCAACGGGGTCAAATATAGAGCACCAAGTCGAAGGATCATCTGCCAGCATTAGTAAGCTCTATCTCGTGATTCCCTACCGAAAATTGACCGTACTCTTTAACAACCTTCAGAGTACTTATCTCTTCTTCTTTTCTTGCAGAGCTTTCCTCAACTCTATATGACTTCGTCAAGACGTTGTTGTCAGATAATGACCCGGATAGAGCCATCTTTTGCATGGAACTAAGCCACTTCTTCCCGTTAGTGAGTGAGATGATTGACAAGCTCCTTTACGAAGGCTTTTCCTTCAACCAGTTTAGGCGATCTCTCGATCGTTAAGTGGTGGTAATTAGAGACGAGGGATATCCAGACTTAGCGGGTTCTATTGGTGTAGATTTGGGTCATTTAGAGCATGAGCTTCAGAAGCTGAGGGAGTTTCAGGCTATAGGTGCTTCCTCATACGTGGCCACTCAGATGGAATCCCGGCTACAGGCATGGCGTGATATTAGAGCCTCCGCTAAGCTTGAGGTTCAAACACAATTGGGTCACGTAAGATAAGTGGCCATGCAGCAAATGAGAGAAATACATGACCAGCAGATCGCGGCGCTGACAACTCATCAAGGAGAATCTAGCCGTCGCAATAATCTTAATCAAGGTGATGATGAACGGGAAGTGGAGGATAATGCCAACATGAACACCCCTCCCGTCAACAACAATAATGGGGGTGGCCCTTCGGATGATAATAATACAAAGGAGGACTACGTTACTTCTCCCAGGAATCACTCGAAGACGGATACAAATGAGGATAAGAAAATGAGGGACTTGGAGAGCAAAATCAATGCGTTGATGAATGCTCAAGAAGTGAAAAGGTCCGGAATACCATGTTCGTACCCAAGGGAATGGGAATCAATTCCATATCCGGCGAAGTTCGGTTTGATCAATTTCACACCGTTTGACGAAAATGGTTCACCTACCCAGCACCTAATATACTTTAAGTCACACCTGGGAATAATCTCTGGGAATGAACCTCTTATGGTGCGGTCATTCGTTGGCACTCTTCGCGGAGCAGCCTTCGATTGGTATCGCCTTCTCAAGCTAGGGAGTATCAGCAGTTGGGACGACATGGAAGATATGTTTTTGACGAACTTCTTTGACGACGACACAGAGATCTCAATCGGCACATTATTCGACGAGAAACAGAAGAATGGTGAAACGGTTGAAAACTTCATCAAGAGATTCCGGAATAAAACAATGAACTGCAGGGATCCAGTCAGTGAAGACTTCATTCTCGAAACCTGCCATAATAATCTTTCGTTGGACATTCTCGAAGCTATGGGAATGGCACCACCAAAGACCTGGAAGGACTTGAAGGTGCGAGGAGAACGAGCCGAGCGATTCCTTAAAAGGAAGAAGGCTGAAAGAGGACAAATGGCACATAATCCTCCACAACAGAATTTTGTCTCTAAGGGTAAGGGAAAGGCACAAGCGAATGCAGTGGATACGAACCAGACATTCGAAGTGCAGACGCAACCGCAGCAACAGCAGCAGCAGAAGGCGCCTCAACAATCAAGGTGGCAACAACAGCCCCAGAAGCAAAAGGCCTCAGAGCCGAAGTTTCCGAAGGTCTATTCGTTCAAAGAGGATGAAGTTCCCGGTATTTTTAAATACCTTATTGAGAACAACAAGATCAAGTTGCCTCCGATCCAGGATCAGGAAGACGCTAAAAGGGTCAATGAGCCAAAGTATTGCGCGTTCCACAGAGCGGTGCACCATCCTACCAAGGCCTGCTACGCCCTCAAGGACAAAATCCAAGCTTTAATAGATGTCAGGGTCATCACTATGAAGCAACCAAAGGAGAAGAAAGTGGGTGCGAATGCAGTATCGATTAGCTTCGGTTCTGTTCCTTTGAATTGGTTCCAACATGAACCAGTAATAAATGCAGCAGTGAAGATGGTAAACGATGATCCTCACCAGCAACGTCAGAAGGGACTTGTGCCGCACATAGCCTCGAACGGTGAGATTCTTTGGGTTCATCCAGATTTGATTGGAGATGAACAATGGACTGGAACCTCTTCCAAAAAAAGGTCAAAAGGAAAATGTAAGTCTTGTTATGGAGCTTCTGCTATTCCAGGAGAAGATGACGACAGGATTCCAGCCTTCCCGCTTTCTGAAGATGAATAGGAAACCTTTGTAACATGAAGTGGGAATGAGTATCATTACAAATACCCGGATGCTTCCGAGCAATTAGCCAAGCATGGGGTAACCAAAACCGTCCCTTCCAAGACATTAACGGAACTGGGAATCATCACAACTCCCCCAACACCCGTAGCTGCAGAGAAGGTCCAACAAAAGGAGAAAGGGAAAGAGCCTTTACGCCAGGAAATCCAAAACCCGAAGCATCTCAATTCAATCATCCGATTGGGAGAGACAAATCGGGAAGTGTAAGCTCTCCGCCACATTTCGACATCATGGCGCAGTTAGCTAATATACCGGCTAGGATAACCCTATACGAACTGCTGCGTCTTTCAAAGGACACAAGGAAAGCATTACAAGAAGCCTTGAGCGACTCCGAAGCTTTCCTGACCCGAATCAAGCCATCTCCTGGAGAACCATAGCCGTCAGTTCAACACTGCAATCTCGCGACACACCATTTCCCCTGCATTTCCTTCACCAAAGAAGACATGCAAACGATGAATTCAAAGCACGATCGACCTTTGTACTTCACCGGGCACATCGGCTCCAGCGTGGTCAATCAGATCCAAGTAGATCCGGGTTCCGCTGTCAGCATCATACCGCTCCGATTGATGTATAATCTCGGAATACCGGCAAGTAAACTAGCTTCCACGGGCACTACGATCTACGGATTCAACACCAGCGGGTCCAGACCCTTGGGAAAGATTCGAATCAAATGCCAGATCAGGGACTTGAAGTCAGAAGTTACCTGTTACGTGATTGACGCGGAAACATCCTATAACTTACTGTTGGGTCGACCTTGGATCCACAGTAATCTTATAGTCCCGTCAACTCTTCATCAGTGCCTCAAATATGTGGACACTAATAATGAGATCAAGATGGTGGTCGCGGATAAGCAACCGTTTAAGGGATTGGAGAACTATTTTATCGATTCCCTTCTATACGGTGTAGAATCCGATACTGAACCATCGGCCTAAGGAACGGACAGCGGGGATGAAGCTGATACCGAAGCTGGGTTTTATTATGATGGCGTTTTTGTACTTAAAGACATTGTACCCATTGTAATCAATCTTGACGATGATGAATCATTGGAGAGTAGTTGTAACTGGCAGCTTGCCGAAGAGACATCAATAAATGAAGATTTAGAGTACTCGTCGTGTCTTGATAATATCACTAAAGAACTGTATGATAACTCTGACTTGTATATGCCACTTCTATCATTTTACATGACAAAAAACAGGTACAGGATCCATTCGGAACGACGCTCATCATTCCCGCAAAGACAGTGGGTGAAAAGGAAGTCGTCTACGGTAAAGGAAGGGAATCTCCGCTACCAGACCACTTCGTGGAAGAAGAAAGCGAGGACGATAAACCTGCCCCTCATCTATTTAGATATAACGCAAAAGCGCGTGATCTCATGGAGAAGTATGGATATGACTTCACGTTCGGAGAGGGTCTTTGCTTTGGTCGAGGTCCGCGAGTTCCACCTCGAATGGCCTATGTACCAAAAGGAAAGCTCGACGATTATTATCGTCACAGAAGAGGCTTAGGCTATATCTCCTCATCAGATGACGAATGTTGCTGGCAAGTTATCGATCAAATTGTTAACAAAACTAAAAATGGGTACTCCTCTGATTCTTCAGCTTGGGATTCCGACACCAGACTTGGAGAAATGTTTAAAAAGCTAATGTCGAACATGGTTACGGTTGATCCTGCTACGATAGAGGATGACGATCAAATGCCAACTTGGGAAGATCCTTGGGTCCATCACCTAAACATGCAGTACGGCGATAGGTTTGAACAAAGGGAACCTCCTATCGAAGATCAAGTGGTCCAAGTGAATATGGGTAATGAGGAGAATTCGAAACCAATATTCATTTGCGATAGCCTCCCGCCGAAAGAAAAAGAAGAGTTAATCTCCCTTATCAGGGAGTACATTGATGTGTTCGCCTGGAACTATGAAGACATGCCAGGACTCAATCCAAACGTAGCAGTGTATCGTCTTAATATTAAGCCGGATGTCAAACCTATCAAGCAACAACAAAGACGGTTTCGTCCGCAGATGATGGAGGCAATCGAGGCAGAAGTTAAAAAACTTATTGACTCGGGCTTCATTAGGGAAGAGCAACATCCCGAGTGGCTCGCTAATATTGTCCTGGTCCTTAAGAAGAACGGGAAGATCAGGGTTTGTATTGACTTTAGAGACCTCAACGCTGCTTGCCCGAAAGATGATTTCCCCCTTCCCATCACAGATGTCATCATCGACAATACGTGTGGGTTCGAGAGGATGTCTTTCATGGATGGTTTTTCTGGTTATAACCAAATAAAGATGCATCCAGATGATGAAAAGCATACCGTGTTTAGAACACCCCTCGGTGTTTTCTGCTACACGGTTATGCCCTTCGGCTTAAAGAATGCAGGTGCTACATATCAGATAGCCATGTCAAAGATTTTTCAGGAGCATCTCCGAAAGACTGTCGAATGCTACGTGGATGATCTGGTTGTGAAAAGCCGTGACAAAAATGACCACATTAAAGACTTGAAGACCATGTTCGATCTGATGCGGACCCATCAATTGAAAATGAATCCTACCAAATCTTTCCTCGGGATGTCCAGTGGTAAATTCCTTGGGTTCGTCATCACCACCAAAGGTATTCACATCGACCCCGATAAAGTAAAGGCAATTAACGAGTTACAACCTCCGAGAAAACTTAAGGAACTCAGAGGTTTACAAGGGCGGTTGGCGTATATCCGTCGGTTTATCTCGAACCTCTCAAGAAAATGCTAACCATTCTCTAGGCTCACAAAGAAGGGTGTGTCGTTCATATGGGACGACGCTTGTCAAAAGGCGTTCGAGAGTACTAAAGAATATCTCTCGAAACCTCCTGTACTCGTTGCACCGAAATCAGGCAAACCGTTCTTGATTTATGTTAAGGCGACGAGCCACTCATTAAGTGCACTACTCACACAAGATGACGATAACGGTCACGAACAGGCAGTATATTACTTGAGTCGGACCTTGGTAGGTGCCGAATCCCGATATCCCATGATCAAAAGAGAATGTCTCGCCTTGGTGTTCGCAATTCAGAAAATGCGGCATTATCTAGTGGGATAGACTATTTATGTTATCTCCAAAGTTAACCCAGTCCGAGTATTCATGACACAACCAGCTTTCATGAACTGGCGATTAGCAAAATGGGCCTTGCTCTTAACCCAATACGACTTACATTTTAAACAACAGAAGTCAGTAAAAGGACAGGCTATTTGTGATCTCCTAGCGGCTAATCCAACTACAGATACCGCCGAGATATATGACGACCTACCCGATGAAACTCACGAAGTCAACGTAACTTCCCATCAACAGGTATGGAGTTTGTATTTCGATGGTGCCTCTCGGGCAGCTAATATGGCAAGTGCTCCTGGATGTTCTAAGGTTTCCTCCGGAGTTGGAGTTGTGTTAGTTTCTCTAGGAAAACATGTGATGCCTCGAGCCTACTCGTTAACCGAACCATGCTCAAATAATGTAGCCGAATATAACGCGCTGATCATAGGACTCAATTTCACTAAAGAACTAGGGGTTAAGTATCTTGAAGCTTTCAGCGATTCTCAGCTAATAGTCAAGCAAGTCCAAGGGGAGTATGAAGTTCGAAGTCAGGATTTATTACCATATCATAAGATGGCAGTGGAAATAGCAGAATCATTTAAAGGATTCTTCATCGAGCACGTTCCGCGGTTACAGAACACCTACGCAGATGCGTTAGCAGCATTAGCCGTATCTTTGGCACAGCCTCCCGGGACGGAACAGTTTGTTACGATAAGAACTCACCAACTCTTAGTGCCACTTTATGATGAAGATGATGAAGAAGAAGAGGTTCAAGAGGTGCACGCAACTCAGGCCAAATTCGAACCCCAAGATTAGCGTTTCCCCATCATCGACTACGTCTTGCATGAAATCTTACCAGAAGATGTAAAGGAAAGGGATTCAATTCGACGAAGAGCATCGAGGTTCTATTATAATACAGAGAGTCGAACGCTATACCGTAGGGGGTATGATGGCTTGCTGTTACGTTGCTTATCGACAAAGGAAGCTGAAGAAATCCTTAAGGAAGCACACGAAGGGGTTTGTGGTGCACACCAACCCGGTCCTAAGCTTTATGACCGTATCAGAAGAATGGGATATTTTTGGCCTCTTATGATGAGCGACGCAATCGTATATGCCCGAAAGTGTCATGCATGTCAAGTGCACGCGAATTACATGCACCAACCTCCGGAGCATCTATATCCTTCGGTTACATCATGGCTGTTCGAGACTTGGAGAATGGATATTGTTGGTCCTATAAATTCCCCTTCGGTCAAAGGTGATCGATTCATCCTGGCAATCACTGACTACTTCTCCAAATGGGCTGAAGCAGTGCCACTCAGAGAAGTTAAAACCAATAACGTTATCGCATTCATCAAACACCATATTATCTACCGGCATGGTGTTCCAAGATGAATCATACATGACAACGGTCCTCAATTTGTCAGCAACGCCTTCATTAGGTTCTGCGAGAAGTTCAAAATTCAGGACGTGTCGTCGACAGCTTACAATCCCACAGCAAATGGATTGGCTGAAGCCTTCAACAAGACTATCATAAAATTGTTATCAAAACTCGTGAAAAATAATAAACGAGACTGGGACGATAAACTCGGCGAAGCACTCTGGGCTTATCGTACCACCATACGCACACCTACGGGAGCTACCCCATATTCGTTGGTATACGGATGTGAAGCTGTGCTACCGTTGGAAATCCAAATCCCATCCCTTCGGATCGCGCTCGTGACGGAGATGACGACGGAAGAACAACATCGGAAACGTCTCGAAGAACTCGAAATGTTGGATGAAAGGCACTTGGAAGCTCAACAACACATTGAGTTTTATCAAGCCAGGATATCTAGGGCTTTTAACAAGAGAGTCCGACAAAGAAGCTTCAAGGAAGGAGATCTGGTTCTCGCTGCTCGCCGACCGATAATCCTCAACTCCAAGAAGAAAGGTAAATTCGAACCCAAATGAGAAGGGCCATTTGTGATAGACACAGTCTACTCAAATGGCGCTTATCGCCTAATTTCTCTAGAGGGCGTCAGGCAATTAATGCTAATAAATGGGAAGTTCCTGAAAAAATACTATCCCTAGTATATTCAGGATAACCCATTTATCGGGAAATTCCTTGAAGAATATTACACTTAATATTCTAGAGGATCACCCAAAATCATTTTTTTTACCACCAAAATCCCTCACTGATCAATTTCAATTGACAGTGAGTCCATCAAAAATGTCTTTCTGGTCTAATTCACCAACAAATTCCCCTCTTGATTCTTTCCATGAACAAGAGGTCCATTTTCAATTCAGAGCCTCCTTTCGATAAACGAAAGAACTCTCTTCTTTTCTCTTTGATTAAACCTCTTCATGGTTATAACCAAAGTTAAAATTCCATTTCGATAAACGAAAAAACTCATCTAGATAACCAATCCTATAAAAGGTAAGCTTATCTAGATCTTCTGGATTCTCGAAGTGGAGATCCCACTTCTAGTTTCTTTCTTGCACTGAAAATAGAATATAAAATTCTTCATTTCCAAAATCAAGGAATAGAATATAAAATTCTTCCTTCCTTGTTCGGGGAATAGAATATAAAATTCTTCCTTCCTTGTTCGGGGAATAGAATATAAAATTCTTCCTTTCCCACATCAACCCCTTTTCCAAGAATTTATCAAATTTAGGATTCATCCTAGGAAGTTTATCCCGAATCCTAAGCAGGGATAAGTCTGCGCCTAACATGCGTTGTCGGTTTAGTCTTTTTCTGTAGAAAAAGATACCAGAGTTCGATTCTGGGTATCCTATTCTGAAACCTAAGCAGGGATAAGTCTGCGCCTAACCCGCGCTGCCGGTTAGTTCTTAACCGTTAAAAAGAACACCCGCCCACATATTCAACGTTGTGGCAGGTTGTTATTAATAACACCAAAATCCATGCCTTACACGCATGGGGAATTTCATCCTGAATCCTAAGAAAGGATATGCCAACGCCTAACACGCGTCACCAGGTTAGTCTTTTACTGTCTAAAAAGATACCAGAACATAATTCTGGGGACCTTTAACCCGAAGCCTAAATAAGGATAAGTCAACGTCTAATACACGTTGCTGGGTAGCCTATTCCCATAACAATGGCAAAGTCTATGTATTCGAAGTCATAGCACAAAGTCTCAGAGAATTCACTCTCTTAGCACAACGTTACATGCGGAACGGATTTAGACAATCCGCATGCTAGCCCGACTCAAACGGTAGTCAGTAAAGGCTAATTAAATCCGTTGAGGGCTGGGGGTTAGCCAAAAATCCTAAAATCAACACCTAACACACGTCGCCGGGTAGCCTATTCCCGTAATAAATGGTGAAGTCTACGTATTCGAAGTCATAGCATAAAGTCTCAAAGAATTCACTCTCTTAGCTCAACGTTACATGCAGAACGGATTTAGCCAATCCGCATGCTAGCCCAACTCAAACGGTAGTCGGTAAAGGCTAATCAAATCCGTTGAAGGCTGAGGGTTTGCCAAAAATCCTATGAGTATTATGGTCAATCATTCCAAACAGAGTGAGAAATCATAATAAATATAAAGATAAAACCATGTCCACTAAGAGGATCAAAAGTCAAAGTATCCAGCAAAATAAATCATACATCAAGCCCATGGCTAAAAATCTGCTGACTAATCTCAGACAGCTTTTTATCATAAGCTTGTCTAAGCTCATCCTCCAAATCAGCTCTGAGGGACTCTTCAGTGGTGGCTAGAGTCTTCACAGCAATATCCTCCGTCTTAACCAGCTTCTGCTTCAAGGACTTCAACTCTGCAGATAAGGCAATGTGGGCTTGCTGATCCTGTACCTTCGTCATCTGAAGAATACTCAAAGTCTCCTCTTCTTCACGAAGCTCTTTTCTGAGCTGTTCTATTTTGGTCTCGCAAGAGGCAATAGAAGAGTCAAGCTCGGCAAGGGAAGATGATCTAACAATAAGGTTGGTCTCCACTCGATCTACCCGATCCCGCTGCACCTGAATCTCGAGCTCAGTAAGGACTCGGGTATCGCGCCATGTCTGTAAGCGAGTATCCAACTCAGCAGTAATGAATGAAGAAGCACCTGCATCACGGAGCTCACGAAACATCTGAAGCTCGTGCTCTAGACAATCAAGGTCATCAATAATAACCTTCGCCAGATCCGGATAGCCTGCATCCCTTATTGAGTTTATTCTGGAATCAAGGAATGGCTTGAATTTGTGAAGGAAGAGTCCGCCATGGAAGAGTTTGCCAATCATGGCGTTCACGAAGGAAAAGAAGGAGCGAACTTCTATACAGATAACGATCTTCTCAGGATCGTTGTCTGATAACAACTCCTTAACGAGGACATGAAGCCGAGAAGAAAGCCCTATACAAAAAGAGGGAAATCTGACAAAGAAAAGCCTTGATGAAGAAATAGATAACATTTCTTAGTTGCTTAATTTATACCTTCTTCCCCTTGAGTCACTGGGGGTAGCGGAGGTGTAACCACTGTTGATGTATCAGCTGGTGTAGCTGGTCTCACAGTCGGTTCAACAAGATCAGTCTCAACAAAAGCTTCTGTCAAACACAAAATGGAATTTTCAGATTCGTTATAGTTGCATTAGTCACAAAATGGCTGGTCCTATAATTAACCTGAGAAGAGGCACGTACCTTCAAAAGGACAATACTCGGGATTCTTAGGGAGTGTAGACTCAGGAAATATATCTTCAGGCAGTTGGTTATCAATCTGAGGGGAGCCATACATGAAGTGGAGCATAGGGGTGTCCACAAGCAAACCCTCCTCATCGAAATCATCAGTCGAAAAATCTGACACAAGAAGATATGAATACAAAAGAAGAATAAAGAGACTACGACTGATGGAAATGAGTTACCTCTTATGGATGTAGTAGCCTCTCTATTCCCGAGGTCCACGTTTGCCTCCTGCAATTCATCTAAAAGATCAAGAAGCATAGAGACAATTAAGGGAAGCAAGAATTCTGAATGGTTCAACTCCTTTGTATGCCATCTAAAGGATATGTTGTCAATGGTAGATGTACCTGGATTCGCTGAATCAGGTCCTACGTTAATAGTCTCCCTAACGTCGGTAGCTTCTGTAGGCTTTTCTACCTGGCCAGGCTCATCAAAATCATGAGGAGCAGGATCAAGACTCATCTCTCCCTCCTCACGTTCTCCTATATAGAGATGGAAAAGCATAAGTCCTAAGTTCTGAATGATCAAAAGAATGGTCTATAGGGTAGATACTACCTCCATCGCTAGCGGGATCATCACTAGCCAAATCCATCTCAAATGCCCGTGAATCTGCACGCGGCTTGCGGGCTAGTCTCTTCCACCTAGCGGCTGGGATAACAATCGAAGGTCTCACCTGAGTAAAAGGATGGAATTCTTCTTCCTCATCAGCCACTGTCCCTGAAACATCAAACAGTTGTTAAGATTAATAATTCTAGAGGATAGAGAGAAAAGAAAAGTAGCTAACCTCGCTCAGAACAGTCCTCGTAATCGTCAAGATATTCGCCTGAAGCCTCATCAGCAGAATGGAAAATCTTCTTTCCCTTTTCGTCAATCCGATGAGTCTTGCTCCGTTCCCTCTGTGACCAAGCATTTTCCCAAATCACACTAGAATCAGCCTGAGAAGCTTCCTCGGCCACTAGCTCTGCAATAGGCTTCACGGGGACAGTTTTATTAGCTGCTAACAACTACCTGCAGCTTAAGAAGGTGAGATTCAACTGCCGCTCAGCACTTGGGAGACTAAACTTAGCACCAGTGCAACCCGTGACGGTCCACAACCATGCTCGGAGACCGTCTACCAAACCGCCATGAGTCCGAGGCTGCTGACGTGGATTCCCGACATAAAGCTGATCATAACCAAACTGGTGGGCGAATCGGCAGGGGAGATATGGCTCTATGAAACACTGATTCCTTACCCGGAAGGTCAAATAACCTGGCCTAATATTCATTAGCCAGTTAAAGCAGCCGACATCTAAATGAGTTTGATACTCCTTCGGCCTCTCTTCATCAGTCAAACACTCGCCATATCGGCTGAAGAGCTACGGAAAGCAAGTGGAAAATGCCCAACACTTATGAACCTGTAGCTGCTTTCTGATATCAGAGAATCCTCACCCCTCCCACCTGCCATTCTCAAGCAACTGTAGTAGGGGAACAGAGCGGTCTGCGGTGCTAGGTACCGATATCATGTCAGGACGATGAAGAACGAACCAAGCCATCAAATAAGTGTATGGGAGCTCTACCCTAGAAAGAGGAATCTTAGCCGATGGTTCATCTTCTTTCTGTGTGAAGGTACTAGAAATCTGTCGAAGCCCTCGATGAATGTTAGCTACCATCACCGGAAGAATCGAAAGTTCCTTCTTATAGGCAAGCTGAACCGCTGGGTAGAGCACTTCCAATGGCATAATGTCACCAGTCTGATACGGGACCACGCACTTCTTTAACCAGATAGCGAGGTAACCGGCGAGGAGGGTCATCGGCTGAATCGATGCGGTTGCATGCCATAAGAATGATTTAAACTTGGTCCCTGCAGGAAAGCCACCCTTGGGACTGTTAATGGTATAAGAGTGAGCGTCAATCTTCTTCAACAGACCATTAACCTCTGAAGGAGTAAGCGTTGCTAGTTCGCAAATAGCCTCGCCAGAATTGCTCTCTAGGTTCTTGAACAAATAACACGCAAACTGCTTCAGACTCACATGTGACTTAGTCCTCTTCGCTAAAGGCTCAGACTGCGCCAAAGCAATGTGGTAGTGACATGTGAGATCCCATAAAGTCTCGTAGCGGTCGGGCATGCGATCCTTCAGCCGACTCAATTCATGATTGGAGGGAAAGTATTCCTGATATATCATCTGACCCATGGGCAAACCAGAAATCTTGTGCATCTCATGGAGAGCCAAGCCCAACTCTCCGTGCTTAGTCAGAAAAGTGTTCGAATCTGGGTTATAGAGCTCGCACAAAGCAAAAAAGTGCCTCGCGCTGACAGGTAAGCCGTACATGGTGGAACGAATGGCTGCATATAGGCCACAAGCGTGCAACTCCTTGCTCCATCGGCTTAGGACATACTTCGTCATACGAGCCCACCAAAGCTTGTCCAAAGAATGGACCCAGCCATAGAATCTATGATGCGTCGCAGGCATCTCCCGTCCTAAGGCAGCGAGGTGATTCCTCAAAGTAGAAGCAGAAGAAAGAAATTCATTACGCGGCGGTGCATCCAGCCCCAATACCCCAGGACGCAATCCAACAATATGACTCCTGCTCGAACCTGGAGCTGCCTGATGGGTGATATAGCCACAGTGAACGCTTTCATGCTCCTCTATCAAGCGCCACGACATCTCCCGTGTAACAGCCTGACGCCTGAGCTCAGTCAACGAGCGGTGTCGAGGAATCTTCGGCAAATATAGGAAACCACAGCCATTTTTATGAAGCCACTGCTCGGCGTCAATGAACACTGCATCAGGATCTCTGACAGAATCGCCAAATAAAAAGTCAGTCTTCCTGAGAGGCTGAACAGAATTGGCATCCTTCACGAAAGGCGCATCCGTGATCAACTGTCGAAGAGCTCGATGTCCACCTTCCTTCACCACTTGGGCAACCTCTGTCGACGTGCCCGGAGCAAACTGAAGAGTAAGCGGAATAGGTGAAAAATCATCGGACGTCGAATAATACTCGTCACGACGCCCGTTCACTGCATGAGATGGGAACGCTCCAGAGGGATATTCCACTGAAAACAAACAATTAAGTGTCTGTTAGTCTCAGTTATAAAAGAAAGTTGAACTCATCTTACAAATGGGTAAGATAGAGTCACTGTCTTATAAAGGGTGAGACGATTTGGCCGCATTATGCACTTATAAAGTAGGATATATCAAAAAAAACATATTCCTGCCTTATAAGGCACAATGCAACGTCAAAACGCCCCCTTTATTAATTTTGAGATATGGTTTTGACCAAGCAAAACCCATCTTTAAAGCGTCGATCCTCACCAAGGAGAATCATGGCTCTTCCCGATTGTCTCACCAAGGAGAACAACGTGGGGAAAAATGACTAATTTGCAAATTTCCAAGGGAAAAAGGACTAATTTGTAAATTTCCAAATATGTCAAAAATAGCTCACCAGCGTACGAGGGAGGCACGCTATCAGCCGACGCAGTAGGGGATTGACCTCTCGGGGTATACGACATGGTGATCTGCAAAATAAATCAGGGGATCAGATCCAGAAAAAATTTCCCCTCTTTATTGCAATTCTCCCCCCTGAAAGATGAGCTCGGGGCGCCAAATCATAATCCTAACCCTCATATGCAATCCTACAAATTCATAAATTGAATTAAACACGAGCTATGCCGAAATTATGAAGGATTTACCTGAAGAAAAGCTCGAGGATCCGACAAAAAAATCAGATCTTGAAAGAAGCTCGAACCACGTGCTCGAGGGGCCTGAGAGAAACTTTTTATATGAAGATTTTGAAGGATTTTTCAGTTTAAGATCCAAAAGAAAGGTAGATCTTAGATGAATTTTAGGGTTTGAAGGAGAAAGGATGCACGAGAGAAGAAAAAAAATCCAAAAGAGGGAGAAAGGGGGGCCGGCCCTAGAGAGGAGGAAAAGAAGTTCTTTTATAGGTGAACCAGCCTTGAACCAGACCGGACCAGGTTGAACCGGACCAGACCAGTCTAAATCAGTTCAAAGGATGCTGAACCAAGCCAAACCAAACTAAACCAAGCCAAACCAGACTGAACCAGACCAGACCAGGATGAACCAGTCTGAACCAGTCTTGAACCAGTCCCGAACCAACCTTGAAACAGGTTGAACCAGTCTTGAACCAGATTGAACCAGTCTTGAACCAGATTGAACCAGTTTGAACCAGATTTGAATCTGAATTCAAATTGAAGCTGAATCAAGTATCGAAACGACTTCAAATCAACCGAGGGTTTAGTCCCTTGTAAATTCTTTCCCGTCCCACACATTCGGAAGGGTCGGAAGATTTCTTGAGCCTAATTACTACCCTTTTGGGTCATTATCAGGCCGGTTCAGCTCATTCGAGCACGAAAAATACTCCAATAAGGTATACGAGTATAAACTATTCCCTATTTTTGGTTGAGAAGTTTCTGGAGAATATTTTTCTAAAAAAAATATTCTTAAGGATAACTCAACAATACTACGCCGGACAACGCGTTGCAAATAAGAACTCAACACCAACAATCGATGGTCAGTTCTATGTTGAAACAACAAACACGAGCTAAAGATCAGAAAATCAGGAATTAGCTTCAAGTTCAAAATTCTGACAACGGTCAGACAATAAATGCAGCACCGGAACCCTTTCAAGCATTCGACAAAGCACCGAATAGCCTGAAGGATTGAAAGAATCAAGAACAGAAGCCATTCCAAAGTCCCGTTACACCGATTGAAGGTTGGGACAATCATATCCAAAGTATTCCAGACTCTTCCATAAAAAAACGAGGCTGGAAAACTTTGGAGGGGATATCTGTAGGCATATAAAACTGCTTATAAGTCCCTTAACACAGCTCGACAAGGTGATTCGACAAACCAATGAACCATCGGACGGTATATCCAAGCGTGTTCGAAGCTAAGTGAGATGCGATGAAGCGGGTTAACGAAGCGACGAGGTTAATGAACCATACACAAGGTAACGGGTCGAGGAATCAACGAGTCATCCAACCAAGAGCGGACTCGAACAAACCAAGATCGAATCAAGATCAGTTTCGGACTCGAACTCAAAAATAGAATTACTGCCAAATTAGGATTCGGATTTACTGCCAAATCAGGTCAACGAATGAAGTCCGGATAAATCAACCACAGAACCGGAAAATGGCGAAAGAAACCAACACCAAGAGAGACTCGGCTGAAACCGAGCCACCTCTTGGTGGCTCGGCCAAGGCCGAGCCACCTTGAGGTGGCTCGGTGGCCGAGCCACCTTGAGGTGTCTCGGTGGCTGAGCCACCTCATGGTAGCTCGGTGGCCGAGCCACACTCAGATCTGGGCCCAGATCTGGGCCCAGATCCGCTTTCAGAGGCTATAAATAGAGGGGGATGGCTCATTTTTCAAGGGTTGGAGATTTTGGAGCCGAAACTCTGCTGGATTGAGAACTCATCTTCGGATTTTCAAGCTTAGAAGACTCGGACTCTCAGATCTGGTTCTTGGCGATCATCCTCGCTAAATTAGGTAGGAGTTCGAGAGAGATCAGATCTGAGATCTACACGGTTTCCCTCCGGATCAAAGCTTGGCCTTTGATCCCGAGAAGAGTCTCGATTTCGCTTGGTCGATTTCGATAACTTGGGCTATTATTTCCTTAGTGAAATAATCCCCTCGGCTGTTATTTCCTTAGCGAAATAACACCCGCTATACCGTGTAGATCCGACCGGATTTAGATCGCGCGGTGGTCCACGGATAAACCCCGGCGCAGGCAAAGAACCCACACAAGCGAGTGACCGTAAAACAGGAGCTCGTGATTCGTTCGGCATAAAAAGGAAAGTTGTAATTTTTTATTTTCTTTCTTTGATCTCGTTGTAACCAGATCTTATAAAAAGACCGGATCTTTGTAATTGATAAACAATTGTCTAAGATAGCAATGGCATCAATGAAGAATACGATTTTTCCCGCGAACAGAAGTAGCTTACGCCAGTAGGCTAGCAACCCATCACAACCTACATTCATCTCTCGAATCAAGTAGTGCAGAAATAACGCAGCTTGAACAAGAGCTCAAGGCAGCGAAGGATGCTCGGGTTATCTTGGAAATGGAGATGGTTTGTGCGGAACTGGCTCGAGCTCAGGTTCTTGGGAAACTAGAGCTCTTGAGAGAGAAGTTAGCCAAGATGGAAAAAGAGGCAGCAAAGGCATTGGCAACTACCGAAGACTCCCTCAAGGCTGAGTTGAAGAACGAGCTCGAGCAGGCTTATGCAGAGAACTCTCCAGACTAGATCAACAAGTCTGTAGCCATAAGCTCTATGTAGATTGATAGTACTATCTCTTGTATCTTTCATTTCTATTTTATTAATAAAACAAAAAATTTTGTTCAGTGCGTTTTTATTATGATTTCTCATTCTATTTGGAATAATTAACCATAATACTCATAGGATTTTTAGCAAACCCTCAGCCGTTAACAGATTTGATGTGCCTTTACCGACTACCATTTGAATCAGGCTAGCATGTGGATTATCTAAGTCCGTTACACATGTAATTGTGGGGTGGTAAAAGTTGATTCCTTCTGAAAAGAGAGAGATTTGTATTGATAAGAATGACTTATTACAAATCAAGAATTGAAATTTACGACAGAAGCGAAGAGAATGCTCTTCTTGTTTAACGTGGGTTCTTCGGTAGCGATAGGGTGCCTCCCTCGAATGCTTACGTCAAGTTTGCTTCCCTTGGATGATATGATTGAAATTATGGTTTGAGCTTCAGTACGTAGTAGAAGTTCTTGTGTGATTGAGTTTGATTATACCCAGGCTTGATGAGTATCAAGGCCGAAAGCTTAGAGAGGTCTACAATACAAGAGTTTGCAGAGAGCTAATGAGTCTCAGATCTTACAGTTCAGATTGAGTCTACTTCAACAATCCAAACAAAGAGCTAGGAATATTTTACCAAGCAAGCCAATGAAGATCTCTGTTTGAAGAGCCTTGAGGGAGCCAATTAGCTAGTCCCCAAAAAGGAGAAGCCAAGAGCCTTAAGAGAAAGTCTCCAAATGATATAGCCTCTGGTTGAAGAGTCTTGAAAATGCCAAGCTTCTCAATCAAATTGTTAGCAGAACCTAAATTGTTAGCTCACCCCCATTCACGTTAGCAAAGGGGTCTTATAAATAGACAAGGGACGGTAAGGGCTATCCCTTGATTTGTGGGATATGACCACTAATAGAAGTAAGGAGTAGCATACTCCCTCTATAGCTATGGGGTGTGACCACTATAGGGGTGATGAGAGTCATGCCTCATTATCCAAGACGTGGGAAGTGGGTGGGCCCATTCTCACAAGCTAGCAGCCGCTTGCACTGTTCAGGCGGACTGACAAGCTTGCAGGCGAGCTTGAAAGCTGCTTGAACTTTCCTGCAAGTTTGCAGGTAAGCATAGCTAACAGGCGGGGTCGGCTGGCGGGCCCCTCAAGCATGTGAGCTAGTGTTCGTTGACAAGCTGAGTTCGTGTGGGCGAACTCACTACAGGCGGGCTTGACTCGTGCGGACGAGCAAGGCGTTCAGGCGAGATCGAGCTCATGCTGGTGAGCTCAATAATCAGGAGAGCTTGACTGGTGCTGATGAGTCAAGAAAACGGGCGAGGTTGGCGAGGTTTGGCACGTGTAGGTGAGCCAAAAAAACATGCGAGGTTTGGCTCGTGCAGGCGAGCCAAATAAACAGGCGAGCATGGCTTGGCCTCACGCGAGCTTGACTTGTGCTGGCAAGTCAAGCAAACAAGCGAGCTTTTTCTTGACCTCTTGAATGCAGGCGAGCTTTGCTTGCTTTGAGCACACAGGCAAAATTAAATAGGCGAGGTTTGAGCTCTCTTGTGTAAAGGTAATTTTTATTACCTACAAGACCTCCTTCAAAGTTTTTAGACCTAAATCAGGTTGCATGTGGTCTGGAACACTTTGAATGAAGAGGATCACTGTTCATTGGCTTGGGAGAATTTGAGCCCCTTGGTTGAGTTGAGCTCTTCAGGCGAGCTCAATGAACTGTAGGCGAGCTTGAGTCTTCAGGCAAGCTCAAAGCATTGGCAGGCGAGCTCCCAATGTGCAGACGAGCTCTAAACGTCATCAGGCGAGCTTCATGCTTGCAGGCGAGCTGGTTCATTGCAGGTGAGGCCCATGTCAGTAGCAGGCGAGCCATTTGTCTACTGGCAGTTTTCTTGCGCTTGCTAGCTAAGGTGACATGGTCTCGTCAGATCGCATTAAATGTGATCTGACAAGGCGGTCTCGTCTTCATGCGCTCGTTCTGAGCCATAAAATTGAAGGCGCCTTTGATCTCAACCATTGTCTTGACGAGAGATCCAGGCTGCTAATTTTAACAATTTGATCTCGGCCGTCGATTTGAATATGAACCACCTTACCATTCGAGTTTCGAATTTAGACCGTTCAATTCAAGGCTTGACCTCAATCATTCGATTTGAACTATCAACTCTGAACCGCTACAGGCAATCTGAGCCGTTGGCTTTGGTTGATATATTGAATCTCAACCGTTGAAGCTTCGTCTATATAAAGCCTTCATCTCCCTCCTTAGGAGATTACTGTGCTTTTGAAAACCGTTCACATCATCGACTAGAACAGAGCGCTCTCTCTCCTCATTTCCTCTTGACATCGAGATGGCTCCCAAATCGAAGAAGGGGAAGACATCCTCTTCCGCTGGCGCCGCTGTTACAACCACCTCTAGTGTGGCACAAACCCATTATGGTGAGTTTAGGGGGACCGCAGGAAGGGACTGAGCCCATGAACGAATAAGACGAAGAAGATGAACGGTATTTGTTCATCTTCTAGGGCGAGCTTCGTCTACTCAGGAGAAGTTCTGCTATTGTTTGGTAGGAAAATTTGTAATAAGACAATTGAGATTATGTTTTATTCTATTATATCTCTAACTAGCTTTGTAATACCCCAACCCTTGAGAGGGTGATGTGATTAGTATTGATAGATTTGATCGGAATACTCATATCACCAAGATGCATCTTCTTTTCGGAAACCCAACTCTTAGAAACTCCAAAGTTAAGCGTGCTTGGCCTGGAGAAATTCTAGGATGGGTGACCCCCTGGGAAGTTTTCTAAGGAGCGCGTGAGTGAGGATAAAACGTGCTGAAAAGACATGTGGTGGTTTGTGAGGCCAGTCCATCATATCTAATAGCGTACCGACTCCGGGATTCCGGGGCGGGGCGTTACAAA
>BQKN01065527.1:776232-808487 GCA_022839385.1 Asparagus kiusianus
CTTTTCACCATGAGTTGATGACCTGAAAAGGAAAAATAAACAACAACTACTAGAAAACAAATTAGCTGTAAATTGTTTGGCGAATCATCATCAAAACCAAAGGGCCAACATAGTTTTGGTGGACCCGCCATTCTATTGAAGAGGATTGGTGGGGGGGATTTTGAGAAAATGGACTATCAGAGGTAATCATTAACGTGATAGTTTTGGTGGAACCGCCATCCTATTTAAGAGGATTAGTTTCAGTGGCCTTAGTATCTTCCCCTTCTGATTGGGAAGATTGAGCTTAGTCCCATTGCTTAGGTTGATCCTTCTCAGTTTGTTCTTCAGCTTTGACCCTGACAATAATTTTTTGAGCCTGTTCGTCTTGAGAGATTAGTTGTCTCCAGGAATAGTATTCTGCAACTCCCATTCGGGCTAGGAGTTTGGTTTGTAAGTTATGTCGATAGGTCTCCACTAAGATAGACTGTGTGATACCTGACGAACATCGAAGAGCCATGCTTCAAAACCTCTTTACGAAGGCTTTGACGGGCTCCCTCTTCTTATGCTTAGTGATAAGAAGGGTATGGATGGAGACTTCTATACCCACTTCAAAGAATCTTGACAGGAAAAGTCTCTCTAGATCTGCCCACTTTTGGATACATCCAGCAGGCAGTTTCCTAAACCATTCAAAGGCAACTCCCTTGAGGGTACCAATGAACAATCGATCTAGTATAGCATCGTTTGATATCATATTCCTAATATGTGACTTAAAATGATAGATATATTAATTCGGTGATCCCGTGCCATTAAAAGTTTGTAGCGTCATGACTTCAAACTTTGGAGGATAAGGGGCTGCATCCCATTTGGTAGGATAGGACCTATCAACTCCTTCATCTTGAAGCTCACTCCTGTTAGCAATGGTATTGAGGCGGGCTTCCAATTCTTCAATTTTGGCAGATTAGAGATTCTGCTTGTTCTCTATCTCTCTTCCTTCATTAGAGGAAGATTCTATGTTGTGGGCTTCTTGGTCAGAAGCAGCACCATCAACCACTTTTCCCTTCCCTTTGCTTGTGTGAGGTCGGGATAAAGACGTTCTTCCTCTTCGGGAAGATTCTTACCTTGGCGGCGAATTTGTCTTCTGAGATTTAGCCCTGTCTACGACATATTGAGTCATCAGGATCCTGAGTTCATTAATGGTCTCCTACTATGCTTTGATCATGGCTTGTTGTTCATCAAGTCTCTTCATGAGATCTTCATGGTTTTTCGTCATATAGGCTGAGTGTTCATCCTTGGAATTGGTTCCTCTGGCTAATATTCGATAGTTAACTGGAGGAATGTCTCTCGTTCGAGTCTGAGTATGTTGATAAAGTTCATCGGACCTATTCAGGAGGTCTTTCGAGCCAGGAGACTGGATTTTCTCTGACTCATCGGAGCTAGGAACTGATGGCCTCCCTTTACCGACCATGTTGGAAGTAACTCCAAGGTATTCATCCTCCGAAGTATTTTTCCTGTGCGAACATCGTCGTTGGTTGGGTAAAGCAACGTTCATTAATTGGTCAAACACCAACGGTTTGGCTGCATGTGTGCAACATTAACATCCCAAGAGAACCGTAGAAATCAGTCATTCACATTGGCATGAATGACCGACTTTTTGCATTGGTCTTTCTCTCGACAGCAATTCCTACAAGTCAGAGACTTGGGATGAACCTCTCATAGAGCGTGAGAGTCAAAATGGAATCCCCTATCCGTCAATGGATGGGACTGGTTCTTGGCAAACATGAATTTTTAATCCATGTTGATCTTTTTGAACATGATGAATCACATCGCGTTCTGAAGAAGGAACACGAGGGTCATGTTTAGCTTGATTAACGCAAGACCAAATTCTGCATTTTGGTGACGAAACGCAGTCTTGAGATCTGTGCTTTAGTTCTGGAATGCACACTTGAGAGTTGCGTTCGGTTTTGGAAACGCTTCTTTGAGGGTTGCATTCTGCTTGAATAACACGCCCCTGAGGGCTACGTTTTGATTGTAAAACGTGCCTCTAAGGGTTGCATTTTGGTTGCATAACGTGCCACTGAGGGCTGCGTTCAACTTGGTTCACACGAGATTCTTGTTTGGGCTCAAGAACGCATGCCTCATGTTTCATAGTAGAAACACAGAGCTCAGAGTTGCGTTTTAGCTCACAAACATGAAGCTCACTTTGATCGAAAGATCGGATTTCTCGGATTTGGTCCCGTCATCGGAATCTTCTCCTTCGTCGAATGGTATTCTTCTTGGCCTGTTTTAAGGCTTTTGCAGCGATGTCATCAGCGTTGACAGAGTTGGTCACCACAATGGCCCTTTTGTTACCCGATGCCTGTCGATTTGGTGCGGGTGCAAAACCTTCAACTCGGTGGATGAGTTTGGCCGAAGCTAAATCTTCTCCTTCAGAGAGGGGACTATATGAATAGTGCAACCCCCAGGGAAGACAGTTCTTTGATGAGTCGGCCACAACTGGAGCTTTAGTCTCCTTAGAGACTTTGCGGATCTTACACATAGCCTTGGGGCTAAGGGATCCGGAGGAGAGTACCTCCTCATACTTGGCTTGATCGTTCCAGCGAGCTTGATGTCGGATTGCGTCACCACTTTGTCGTTAGAGAAGCTAGTCCCCAGTAGAGTCGCCATCTTTTGTTTGGTGGGAAAATTTGTAATAAGATAATTAAGAATATGATTTATTGTATTATCTCTCTAACTGGCTTAGACAAAGAATGAATACAATTCTCTCAATGCAATCTCTCTCTAACAGGCTTAGAAAAAGAAATTACAAACTTCTTGTATCGGATTCCCGATTTACAAAAGAGAAAAAGATCGATGGAGATCCTCCCCTTTGTTTAATTTTGGGTTCTTCACGGTGGCGATGAGATGCCTCCCTTGATGTTCGTATCGAGTTTGCTTTTCGTTGACGATCCGATCACCTCGCTTTGTAGAACGTGGTTGATTCCTCTTGATTAACGTTGAAGAGAACTTGTGTGGCAAGTTTGAAACTCTGAACGAGCTAAAGAACTCTGAACGAGTTTAGAAGAACTTGCAAAGATTAAAACACCAGCTTCAGCTCAAGATTTCAACAACGGTCAAGTAATAAATACAGCACCGGAAGAATTTTAGCTATTCTACAAAGCGCTGAGTAGACTTAAAGATTAAGAAGTCAAGAGTTGAAGTCGTTCACAGGGCTTTCTACATGATCTCCTCAACTAAATACTAAAGGGATTGCAAATAAAGACCTATCTTATCCAAAGTGTCCCAGACTCTTCTATAAAAGAATGAGTCTGAGATACTTTGGAGGGGGTATCTGTATGCATCAAAAAATGTTTATAGACATCCAAATATAGCTCAAGACTAAGAAAAAAATAGTGTGCATGCCCGTGACAAAATACACCGACACGTGTTAACATAAAAAACAGATGGTGACGCGCATAGGCACGGTAGCGAAGGGTGACGCGCGTATGCGCGACGGTGAAGTGTGACGCGCGTATGCGTGGTGGCGAAGTGTGACGCGCATATGCGCGGTAGGGTATGGTGATGCGCAAATAGCAAAGTAATCTCCTATGTGATTTGCTGATAGTTTTTAATATCTTTTGAGAGTCCACGTGGCGGTATACCAGAAGAAGAACGTGTGCTAACGTGGAGGGGTAGTTACAGGCCGAGAAAAGTGGCATTTCGTGGGTTTAAAGTCGTGGGAAGATAGTTATAAACGTGGCAGAACGTGGCTGGAACCGTCTCTTCAGCCACGGTAGTGGATACTGACACGCTAAAGGCCGCGTCAGTGATGGCTGCCGCGCCCAAAGAGAATTTCTCTGGTTGGTTATATTGCTTCTATTTCCACTGTTATGCACCCCTATCCCAATAAATACCCCTTTACACATGAAATCAAGGACAGAGAGCATATTAGAGCAGAGAGACTTGAGCTTTTGGTGAATTTGAGCAAGAAAGAGAGTCTTCATTCTTCACAAACATTCTTAAGAAGCTTTCATTGATTCCTAGAGATTTAAGCCTTGACTTAATCTTTGGAAGAGTGAACACCTTACATCGATAAGATATTCGCTTTAAATTCTAACTTTGATAAATGAAGAAAGAATGCCCAAAGCCTTCACAATTCAATCAGAATCTTGTGAATCGGTGGTTCACGGGCTAACGCACCTCCGGCACAGGCAAAGTTCCCACAAAAGCAGGAGTTGATAAACGATTTCTGTGTTATTTTCTAGGAAGTTGTAATTTTCTTTTTATTATGTAAGCGAGGTTTTATAAAAAGGCTATCTTCTTTTGAATTCATTATAAACAATCAAAAATATAATGAATTCCACAATGAGACCAACTTTCGACGAAAATATCTATCAAATGGATTCGGTGTTAAATAATGGTTGGACTAATCCTTTTAATATCAAACATAGTCCATCCAATGGCTTTTTGATTTTCTCTCAAAATAGCTAGGAGAGCTTCCTTTTGATTTGGTGTCAAATCAGAAGGAATGATGACCGGTAAACTCGCATTCTCCTCTACGTAGGCATATTCTTGATTTTTAGGTAAATGTTTGAGCTTTAACTTGGGGGGCTCCTCTATAAAAAGGCAAAGTTTACTTGGGGTTCTATATCCAATGGATTAGGTAGTCAACTTAATGCAGATACATGATTTACTGACAAATCTAACTCTTCTAAAGCCTAATTTCCTCATCAAAAATCTCCTCAAGGCTCAAATCAAATAAACAAAGATCCGACTCACACTCTCCTTCTTGTTGTTTACTATAAATTCCCTGCATAAAGTTCACCTCTAGGAGTTGATCAAATGGATCAGTGGGCTGTTTTTCTAGGTTGAAAATATTGAAATCAACAGTCATGTTACCAAAAGATAACTTCATTTAACCGGTTCTATTATCGATCAAAGCATTTAAGGTTTCCAAGAACAATCTATCTAAGATAACTAGGATTTGTCCTTTGAGATTAGAAACAAACTGCTTTTCCAAGACTACGAAATCAATGGAAAATATGAACTCTCCAACCTTAACCACCACATCCTCTACCTTTCCCTTGAGAATTTTTACAGATCTATCATCTAATTGTCGGGTGCATCTGATCTATTTTAGTTCACCTACTCTTAGCTATTAATAGACTAAATAGATAAGAAGATTTACACTAGTGCCTATATCTAAAAGTGCCTTATCAATAAAGGTATTTTCTATGTCACATGAAATAGTAGGACATTAGGGTTCTTATATTTCAGGGACATGGGTTTTGAAAGCATGCCATTGAGGTTAGAAGCTAGAAAATATTTTCCTAGGAACATTAGTGATTTTTCTTAGTGCACAAACCCTTCAAGAATTTTGCATAAGAGTTAATTTGTTCAATTGTATCTAAGAAATGAATGTTGACCTTGATTTGATTAAAAGTTTCTAGGATTTTCTCTGCCTAGGGAGAGTTTTTCCTAGGTCTGAGTCTATTTGGAAAGAAAGCAACATGCTTATACATATCTATAGTAGTTTCAGTCTCGGATTCACCTTCTTGGTCACCAGAAAGTGCTGATTTATCAAAAGGAGTGTCAGATAGGAGAAGAGGAAGAAATTTGATCCGGAGGCATTCTAATTTGGTTATTTATCTATTTCCCTAATCACAAGGTATGAACTGCATTCACTTGAGCTAGGTGGGACTTGATCCCTTACCCTTAGCATTTATAGCAAGTTGACTCAAAAAGATTCTTTTTTCTCTTTCACTCACATCACTAGCTGGTTGACCAAGTTGTGTTTCTAACCTAGCTATTGCTTGAGTGTTTAAGTTGAGCATTTGACTAGTTATCTGCATGAAGGAATTCAGAGTGTTGGATGACTAAGTCAACATATTGGTGGTCTGTAAAGAACTTTAATCATAGTCTCTACACCCTCTTCTAAGACACTGAGACGTTTATCATGATTAGAATTCGTAGGAGTAGAATTTATAGATTGATGATGATGAGGCCAATTTGGATAAGGTAGATTTGTTATTGAAAATTAGTTGGTGAGTTGAATGGAGCTGTTTTTCCTTTAGGAAATTAGTGGGCTGAAGTGGGAGTGAGGTTTTGATCTTTAGAGAAGTTTTCCTAATTCCATATAAATTTTGGATGATTTCTCTAACCTGGATCATATGTTAAAGAAAACGGATCATTTCTAAGATGCTGAAATGTAGCGTTCATCTGTTCTAGTGGTGATTATTTCCTAAGAGATGACATTCCTCTGAAACATGGGCAGGAGAAAGATAGTTATAACATCCTGAGGCAGAAACTTGATTGATTTGAGCTGAGACTCCTTCTTTGGTTTTTAAGATTTCTAACCTACACATGAATATAGTCATCTTTACTTCAGAGACTATGTTTGACTCTAGGGAAAGACCACTAGATTTTATTGGGGGGACTGATGAAATTCTTTTATCATAGTATTCATATTGCATGATTTTCTTAGATAAACTCTCTAGGAATTTCCAAGCTTTATAGACATATTTCTTCGTGAAATCTTTTTGACACATTGATTCTAAGAAAGTTTTTGAAGAATAAAGAAATCCTTCAAAGATGATTTGGCATAATCGCCACTTTTCTAGACCATGATGAGGACATTTGATAAGAAGATCCTTAAAGATGTCAAAATATTTCCAAGAAGTGTCCCCTAGAACTATCTAGAAATTTTGAATGCTATTTTTAAGCTTAACCCTTTTATGGATTAGAAAAAATTTCTTTAGAAAAACAGTAATAAATTCATCCAAGATTGAGATAGAATTTGTGTGTAAACTATACAGCTATTTCTTGGCTTTGTCCTTAAGAGCAAATGGGATAAATACAAACTTAATCACATTATTAGATAATTCTCTATTCATAATCATAAGACAAAGTTTCTCAAATTTGGAGATAAAAACATAAGCGTCTTCAGATTTATTTCCTAAGAATTTTAAAAGCATATTTATGAACGGTGGTCTATGCTCCAAATTAGCTCAATTAACATCGGGTAGCCTAATTAATGCAAGATGAGATTGCATTCTTAGTGGGGATAACACATGTTTTGAAAAATGGGTTGATTAGGATTTGTCATTTCTTTGGTTTTAAAAATTAGTTTAACATGAACTAATCAATTAGCATTATCCCTAATCCAAACTTATATGCACCAAAATAAATTATTTTAGAAATTGTTTTTTTTTATTTTTTAATATAAAAAGAAATTAGGAAACTATCTAAGAAAAACAAAAGTTAGTTTTTTAATTTTTTTAGAGAAAACTAAATGATCTAAAAGATAATTGAGAGAAAAAGGATAAGGATAAAAGAAAAAAAACCTAACTAAAATAAATCAAGAGCAACTACTTTAAAACAATCACCTTTAATTCTTAGGTTAAGCCTAGACTCAACTGAACTAGCTTCTAACCAAAAATTCTTTGAGTGAAAAGTTTGAAGTTTACTCGATCACTTAGTGAGGTAATGATAGTACAAGAGGGAGACCAAGGGCCAAGTAAGTATATCTTTCCTTACATAGTGCTTTATGCAAACCCCTGAACTTAAAGACCAACATATTTAAGTAAGCTTAAACTGGTTCACTTAAATATTTATTGTTTCGTAATAGGCTTGAGTCCTTAATGTTAGACCATAGAGGGGGTTGATTAGGGTTTTATGCTAATCTAATCCGATTTTATGCCAATTAAAACTTATTAAAGAAATATTCTTGCAAGATAGATATACAATATGATATGAGCAAGAATATACAATATGAATAAAGAGATATATCCTAGCAATGAGATATATAGTGAAGTATATGCAAGGATATATAAATTAACACAAAGGTAAACAATCTAAACAAAAGATACAATGTGATAGGGCAATATAAACAATGCAAACACACAATATGATCATAGAGTTTGGACCTTCCGTCTTACGTCTCCGCTCCCCACTCCCGGGGAGAAATCCACTATCACAACCGGGTTTTCTATGCTTACCCGAAAAAGTGTTAGGAATTACAACCTCTCTCTAGATATTACTACCTACCCCACTCCTCTTGGGACGACCCCGTCTCTCACCACACACTCCTCTTGGTGTACCAGTGTAATACAAAGTGATCCTCACAATTAAGCACAATAACAACAATTGATTTGTTCTCTAAATAAGATGAGAACAAAGTTAAGCACAACTCAAAGTTACAATCTCTCACAACCCCAATAATACTATGTATGAATGTACTATAAGCTCAAAGTAGGTATGTATAACAATGAGATTTATCAAATCTAAATTCAATATAAAAACTAGCTTTAATGAATGATAATCAAACAAATATGTAAAAGTAAAGCTAGATATGAGTTTAGAAAACTTCTTAATAGATCAAGAGAGTGAGGGAGAAGAGTTGGATGCTCAAACACCAATGGATGATCTTCCTCAAGCCCTTGTGAAATTGTTTTTACAAAACAAACTCTCAAACGCTTAAAAGCTTTTTAAACAAACACTAAACAAAACTTCAAACCCTTGTTAAACCTTCTTAAAACATTCTCTTATTTTTTTTTGAAAGATGAGAGCAAGGGGGTATTTATAAAAACCCAAAACATCAGTAGAAACCCAAGCAAAATGACCAAAAAACCAAATCCCACAAAATCTGGAAAGTGCAGAAATATAGCTATTATTGATCGGTGGTCGACCGTAGTGCCACTGGCAGTCGACCGCTGTAAAACCCTGATAATTTAAGAATAATATAATTAATGTGTGATAAATTATGATATGTGGATATTTAGTATGATAAATATCATTAAATGGTATATAAGTATAATACCATGTGTTTTGAGTATGAACGAGTTCATATATGTGAGAGAAAAGAGTCGAAACATGCACAATGGCCAAATATATGCGGAACTGGAAAATTCTAGTCCGGTTGACCGCAGTCCGGTCGACCGTCAAGGTTGATCGCGAAACCTGCTGTTTGTTTTTCTCCTGTTTTGAGTTGGTTTCGGATTTCTAAACCCATATCCGTTTTCCCCTGATATATATATGAGTTTTTCACGTTTTTCTCAGTCTTCCTAAGAACCCTAACAGCCATCCAACCTCCCAAACCCTAGTTTGATTTCTTGGAGAAGATTGGAGGCTTTCTAGTTGGGTTTTTTTGTTGATTTTCGGCTTTTGGAGTGGAGATCTCTTTCGACATTGCATCAAAACGTTTTCCCTACAACCCCGGGCGTGTATCATCTCTACCAATCCCCCTCCTAGTTTTTAAAATGTTTTTAAAGAGATTTAAACATGTTTTGTAGAGCCTAAACGAATAGATTATGTATAAAGGATAAATTCTTTTGTATTATATGTATAAAGATTAGGTCTTTCCATGCTAAAAATGTTAAGAACGTTTTTACAGATATAATTAAGATCTGATGATGATTTTTAAACGTGATTAATCTAAAGAAAGAAGTTTAATTTCTTGTTTTGAGCTTTTATGCATGTTTTAGGGGTTCGAATACAAATCTAATGCATAAAATCATGTTTATAATTGTTGAGATGTTTCCATATGTTCATATCTGTTGTGGCATGTTTGCATAAAAGTTTCATGAAGAATTTGACATGTTTAGATCATAAAAACACTACGTGAACACGACATACATAGAGAAATTGAGAATCTGGAAATCAGGGTTCACGGTCGACCACCACTGTCGACCGCGTGAGGACAGAGGCTAGGTTAGCCTCTGGAGGCCGTCGTGGTCGACCGCCATAGTCGACCGCCAGTCTGTTTCGGCAGTGCATGTTTATTTGAGTTTGATTTTGGTTGTCGAATGGATTTCTCGACCTTATGATGATAGACTATGATATTAGTGATTGTTAAACACCTGGGATGATGGTGAACTTTCAATGTGGACACGTACACCGAGATTTGTACATTTATGCTAAATTGTGTTAGATTGACACACTTTCAACACGAGTTAAGTTGATAAACACATATGAATAATGTTGTTCTATACATATCCGGAAATAGGGAGATGAAACCTATTTGCCGCAGAATGATTGAGTAAGAGTATTACAAAAGTTTTGTTATTACACGTATCCGAAATAGGGAGATAATAAAACCTATTGCCGTAGAACGATTGAGTAAGAGCATTATAAGAGTATCGCTATAGCACAAGATGATGCACACATAGATTTTTGATCAGATATAAGTTTTACTTCCATGATAGATTACCCGTGAGTAGGGTATTTATTTTAAAATTTAGGCACACCCGTTATGGACGGCAGTTATTTTTCGTTTTGGTTTGGTTGGCATCCTCTTATATTAGAGCAGGGTACTCGGATGTACTTCGAGATGAGATATTTATTCTTTATGTTGGAGATTGGAGTATGTTTCCTTGACTATTTGTTTTTCATTCATAGAGAGCTATATGAATGATTTCATATATGTATGTACTGAATCTATTTTCTTACATACTCCTACCCCTTCCCCTGGGGAGAGGTAGTGATGATCTCGCTAGCGCTTTGACGCTCATTATTTTCCCCCTATTTTCAGGCAGCGAGTCCGACATACGGAGAGTCGCAGGTTGATGGGACATCTTAGTTGTCCTTTTAGCTATTTACTATATTTTGTAGTTATTACAAAACTCCACATGTAATTGATCATTTCCAGACTCTAGATTTGTATTTTACTTCATAGAGTTGAGAGCTATTGTGAGACTATGGTTATTTGACTCATTGTATTTGATATTCAGTTCAGACTCAGAGATATATTCTTTTTCATTCCAGTTGGGCTCATTATTAATATATCTTATACTTCTTCTGTGTATATTTTCAGTGTTGCTCTATTTCGATTATTTACCTGTCTGTACCTTCATCTATTTATTGTTTCCACTAGAGATATAACGATTGTGATGATGAAACATGTCGTAGCATGGTGTTTGGTGCTTAGCAGGTTTGACAATCCGGGTTTTACCTGGGACTGCAGCCTTGTGTGAACCCTGGGACGTCACAGTTGGTATCAGAGCTCTAGTTCTAATATCCTTAGGATCATTCCTATGTCATATTATGGAGTTAGGATAGAGTTTCCTAGGGATCATGTATACAGTCCGCTAGGAATCCCTAGTATGAGTGAGGGCATATTATATATATGTACGCGGAAAATCTACCAAATTTTTTTTATGAACTATTTGATTGACTAATAAAGCATGATATGACATATATGTGATACGATTTACTTATATGTTATATGCTTCATGCTTGAGATCCTATTTACTGCGTAATAATCTTTACTTTGGAATTATAGATGTCAGGAAGAGGTCGTGGACGCCGAGTTACTCGTGCTCAGGGTGTTGAGTAGGAAGATAGGGAGCCCGAGCCACAGCAGGCTCCGCAGTACTTAGTGGATCTCATAGCACCATTAGCAGCTAGTATGGCAGCTTTTGAGGAGCAGTTAGTAGCCCAGGTTCGTCAAGAGCCTTCCGTTCATGAAGAGGCACCCGTTCAGGAGTTATCTATTCGGGAAGAAATACCAGAGAGGGCACCAGTGGTCACACCGACACGACCAGTTAATAACGGAGCAGCTGATCAGGAGGCTTGGCTTCGTTTAGTTAAGAGGTATCAGAAGTTGAAAGCAGCTGAGTTCCACGGTTCCACGGATTCTATTGCTACACACAAGTGGAAAAAGGATGTGAGCAACATCTTGGATATGCTGAATGTTAATTCGGTACAGAAGTAGAGGCTAGCGGCTTTCAGCCTCAAGGGCGATGCGGGAGGATGGTATCGACTTCGTTTCACCCCAGAGCAGAGCATGACGGTTTCATGGGAGACCTTTATATATCTGTTTGATGAGGAGTATGTTTCAGCTGCAGTGAAAGCCAGAAAAGAGTTAGAGCTGGCTCGGTTAGAGCAGGGAGATATGTCCGTCATGGACTTCGAGAGTAAGTCCATGTCATTGCTTAGATTCACCGGCATGTGGCACACAAAGGAGCGACAAGCTCAGATGTTTCTGATGGGATTTTGTCCAGGGTTGCGTCGGTATATAGTATCTCAGAGGTTTCGGTCAGTGCGGGAGGTAGCAGATGCTGCCATAGCTCAGGAGACGGATACAGCCATATTCAACAAGGGCAAGGACAATGGAAAGTCAGGATAGTCCGAGGACAAAGGAAAAAGAAAGAGACCATTTGGAGGCTCAGGAGGACCCCAGCAGCAGGGTAAAGGTCCGCATCATCAGGGTCCTCACAAGAAGGGCCATAAGCAAGACCAGAGAGCGCAGCAGCAACATCGATTCCAGGGAGCTTGTTACAATTGTAACAAGATTGGGCACCGAGCAGCCGAGTGCCATAGCGCACCCGCAGCAGGCCAGCAGGGCAGGACTCAGCAGCATCAGCAGAACCATGCTCAGGGACGCGGTTAGGGCTAACAGCCTAGGATTGAGGCACCTCCAATAGTTCAGAGGATAGAGGGACAGGTTCGAGCGATCCAGGAGATGCAGCAGAGGCTGGTAACACCATTAACTCCGGGCAATGCAGAGCAGCAGATCGGTAGAGTGTATGCAGTGGTTCCTCGTGATCATGGTGCGAGCGGAGCTGTGGTGGAAGGTACGTTCCGTGTGAACTCCTTTCCAGCACGTATACTTTTTGATTCTGGCGCTTCACATTCTTTTATCTCCTATGATTTTTCGATTAGACTTCGGCTTGTAGCTCAGCCATTAGATTTCCCATTATCTGTATCTACTCCATTGGGAGATATGTCTCTGTTAGAGAGTGTTTGTAGGAGATGCATCATCAGCTTGGACGATTCTGAGTTCGTGATTGATTTGATCGTGTTGCATATGTTTGAATTCGATGTGATTCTTGGTATGGATTGGCTATCTTCCTACCATGTGAGTATCGACTGTTTTACAAAAATAGTCAGTTTGAGAGCATATGCTGGATCAGAGTTAGTAGTAGCTACCTCTAGAGGTAACCAGTTTGCGGAGTCATTTCTGGCGTACGTAGAGGAGGCGATATTACGGGATCGGAGTGCAGATTTGAGTGAGATGCGAGTAGTCTCATATTACCAGGATGTCTTCCAAGATATACCAGGATTATCTCCTGTGAGAGAGGTCGAGTTTTGCATAGAGTTGCAGCTAGACACCGCACCGATTTCCCAAGCTCCTTACCGTATGGCGCCTACTGAGATGAGGGAGCTACAGATCCAGATCGATGAGTTGTTGTCTTAGGGCTTCATTCGTCGGAGTCATTCTCCGTGGGGAGCATCGGTCCTCTTTGTGAAGAAGAAGGACGGGGGTATGCGATTATGTATAGATTATCGCGAGTTGAATAAGGTCACTATCCGTAACAGGTACCCATTATCGAGGATCGATGACTTGTTCGACCAGTTGCAGGGAGCGTAGTATTTCTTGAAGATAGATCTTCATTTCGGTTATCATCAGTTGTGAGTTAGGGAGATGGATATTCCCAAGACCGCTTTCTTGACTCGATATGGGTCTTTTGAGTTTCTTGTCATGCCGTTTGGGCTAACCAATGCACCAGCAATATTCATGGATTTGATGAATCGGGTTTTTCGTCCATACTTGGACCAGTTTGTGATAGTCTTCATCGACAATATTCTTATCTACTCGAGGTCGAAGGCAGAGCACGAGCAGCATTTGGGGTTAGCATTGCAGATATTGAGAGAGCACCAGTTGTATGCTAAGTTTAGCAAGTGTGAATTCTGGTTATCAGAGGTCAGATTTTTGGGCCATGTTATTAGCCGGGAGGGCATTGCAGTGGATCCGACTAAGGTAGAAGCCGTACTTGATTGGGAACCACTGAAGAAAGTTACCGAGATTCGTAGCTTCTTAGGCCTGACAGGCTATTACAGAAAATTCATTCAGGACTTCTCGAGGATTGCCACACCACTTACACGCCTTACTAAGAAGGGTGTACAGTTCATTTGGAGCATAGAGTGCCAGAAGGCATTTGAAACATTGAATACTAAGTTGACTTCAGCACTAGTATTGGTTATTCCTAGCAGTGATAAGACTTTTGTTGTCTACACTGATGCATCCTTATCGGGTCTTGGCGGTGTATTGATGCAGACCCAGAGAGTAGTAGCCTATATTTCGAGGCAACTGAGGACTCATGAGTAGAATTATCCCACGCATGATTTGGAGCTAGCCGCAGTGGTCTTTGCACTGAAAGCATGGAGACATTATTTGTACGGAGTGCAGTTTGAGTTATTCACAGATCACCAGAGTTTGAAATACCTCTTATCACAGAAAGAACTCAACCAGAGGCAATGGCGATGGGTAGAGTTTATTAAGGATTATGAGTTCGCTATACAATATCATCCGGGAAAGGCGAATGTGGTAGCAGACGCGTTGAGCAGGAAGCGTCGTCACGGACTAGCAGCTTTGAGGTGTTCACTATATTAGGATCTTTATACCCTCAGCCATTTTGATTTCAGCCAGAGATTGTTGGGAGCCGTGTGTTCTTAGGAGCGTTATCTGTACAGCCATCTTGGAGAGATAGAGTAGTCGGAGCTCAGTTAGAGGATTCTTGGATTCAAACCCGCAATGGGGAGATCTCCAAAGAACCCAAGGATAATTGGACTATTGGAGTAGATGGAGACCTGAGGATGAAGGGCGGGATTGTTATGCTGAACAATCTACAAGAGGGAACTTTTTGATGAGGCCCATCGTAGTAGATATATAATGCACCCAGGCACGACAAAAATGTACAAGGATCTGAAGCGACATTTTTGGTGGAGTGGTATGCGCAGAGAGATTGCAGATTATGTGGCTAAGTGTTATACCTGCCAACAAGTTAAGGCAGAACATCAGAGACCTGTAGGAACCCTACAGCCTTTACCCATTCTCGAGTGAAAGTGGGCAGATATTTCCATGGATTTCATAGTAGGGTTGCCCAAGTCAAAGAAAGGAAATGATTCTATTTGGATTATAGTGGACAGATTGACTAAGTCCGTACATTTCTTACCTGTGAGGACGACTTAATGGCAGACATATGCGAGGATCTTCATTCAGGAGATTGTTAGATTGCATGGAGTTCCGGAGATGATTGTATCAGATCGGGGCTCAGTCTTCACATCTCATTTTTGGAGGGGTTTCCAGGATGCTTTTGGCAATCAGTTGTCATTTAGCAGCGTTTTTCATCCCCAGACAGAGGGTCAGACCGAGAGGGTGAATCAGATCTTAGAGGACATGCTGAGAGTGTGTGTTATAGATTTTTAGGATAGCTGGGAGGATCACATCCCACTGATTGAATTTTCATATAATAATAGTTATCAAGCTACCATCGGAATGGCACCATATGAAGCTTTGTACAGGAGACCTTGCAGATCGCCTATATGTTGGGCAGAGCCAGAGGATAGTCTATTAATTGGTCCAGAGTTAGTTAGACAGACCACAGAGAAGGTGACATTGATTCGAGAGTGCATTCTTGCAGTGCAGAGTCAGCAGAAGAGCTATGCAGATCAGCGGAGACGACCTTTAGAGTTCTAGGTCAGAGACTCGGTCATGTTGAAAGTATCACCGATGAAGGGCATTCAGCGATTCGGTAGACAGGGGAAGCTTGCTCCAAGATATGTTGGTCCTTTCAGGATCATCGATGTCGAGTGTACACGATATCTTTCATGTCTCGATGCTTAAGAAGCATCTGCGGGATGATGAGCAACAGAGAGTGATTGACTCACCAGCGATTGAGATTCAGGATGATTTGACTACGTAGAAGTATCGGTATGCATACTTGCTAGAGAGAATAAAATGCTTAGAAATAAAGCCATTCCATTAGTGAAAGTTCAGTGGAACCGGAAAGGAACCGACGAGATTTCTTGGGAGCGCGAGAAGGATGTTCGTCGCGACTACCCGCACCTGTTTGGACAGTTATGATGTTAATATGCTTATATGACTTGATAGTTGTCATTATCTATGATTGTTTAGTCACATTTATATTTATCTTTAACACTAGAATGGGGATATTTTTACCTGATCCTTAATCAATTAAAGTATATGGTATATACATGAGGGTTTTCTTGTTTGGATTATTTCGCTCGACGTACCAATTTTATTTAGTTAAGGATTTAGGTAAGAATGTTTGCATTCTAGGTTGTTAACTTTAAATATCATTGTGCTAACACTATGTAAAGTGTGCAGAAGGAATTCTTAATATGAATTACACCTTCTTAATGTGTTTTCCTAGTTTTTGAGCTTTGAGATGCGACTTCAGAATTTCGAGGAAGAAATCCTCTTAAGGGGGGGTGAATGTAAAACCCCGATAATTTATGAATAATATAATTAATGTGTGATAAATTATGATATGTGGATATTTAGTATGATAAATATCATTAAATGGTATATGAGTATAATACCATGTGTTTTGAGTATGAACGAGTTCATACATGTGAGAGAAAAGAGTCGAAACATGCACAATGGCCAAACATATGCGGAACTGGAAAATTCTAGTCCGGTCGACCGTCGCGGTCGACCGCAGTCCGGTCGACCGCCACGGTCGACCGCGAAACCTGCAGTTTATTTTTCTCCTGTTTTGAGTTGGTTTCGGATTTCTAAACCCATATCCGTTTTCTCCTGATATATATATGAGTTTTTCACGTTTTTCTCAGTCTTCCTAAGAACCCTAACCGCCACCAAACCCCCCAAACCCTAGTTTGATTTCTTAGAGAAGATTGGAGACTTTCTAGTTGGGTTTTTTTGTTGATTTTCGGCTTTTAGAGTGGAGATCTCTTTCGACGTTGCATCAAAACATTTTCCCTACAACCCCAGGCGAGTATCATCTCTACTAATCCCCTTCCCAGTTTTTAAAATGTTTTTAAAGAGATTTAAACATGTTTTGTAGAGCCTAAACGAATAGATTATGTATAAAGGACAAATTCTTTTGTATTATATGTATAAAGATTAGGTCTTTCCATGCTAAAAAGGTAAAGAACGTTTCTACAGATGTGATTAAGATCTGATGATGATTTTTAAACGTGGTTAATCTAAAGAAAGAAGTTTAATTTGTTGTTTTGAATTTTTATGCATGTTTTAGGGTTTCGAATACAAATCTAATGCATAAAATCATGTTTATAATTGTTGAGTTGTTTCCAGAGGTTCATATCTGCTGTGGCATGTTTGCATAAAAGTTTCATGAAGAATTTGACCTGTTTAGATCATAAAAACACTACGTGAACACGACATACACAAAGAAATTGAGAATCTGGAAATCGAGGTTCACGGTCGACCGCCACGGTCGACCGCGTGCAGGACAGAGGCTAGGTGATGCGGCATAAACATGTACCAAAAAGGTTGTAAGTGCACAACCGTGTCAAGTTATAGTATAAAGATATCGATCCCACAAGGAAGGTGTTTTTGTAGGAGAAAATATAAAATTGGTTCTTATTTTGTGTGCATGACAAATAGGAGTGATGAGTAAATGTGATTGTGGAGAGATAATGAGAGTGAAAGTGATAGTGTGTGAAGCAGCGTAAAATTTAAGTGAGAGTGGATGTGACAAAGAATGAGCGTGATCAATAAGGTGAGAAGGAAAAATGAATAAAATTAAGAAACAAATAAAAAATCAAGAATGAAGAACAAAATTCTAGAATAAAAGAAAATGCAAGAAATTAAAGATGGTGGATTCAATTATAGATATGAGTAATCTAAAATTGAACATACTTCTTAGAAAAGGGTGATTCCCTAGAGGGTTCTAGCCTAAAGGTGAATCAAACAAAATAAAAAAAAAACTAAACCCAAGAGGGTTCTAGCCTCAAGGTGAATAGTGTAAGAAATTAAAATCTAACTACAAAATAAATTGCAAAATCTAAACTACAAAATAAATTGCAAAATCTAAACTACAAAATAAAATTGTAAGAATTAGATGTAAGAAAATAAATCTACTTTATAAGCATGAAATAAATTTAAGGCAAGAGGATTCTAGCCTCTTGGCTATTTAACAAGAAAATAAAATCTAACTACAAGCATAAAAATAAATTTACACTAATAAGCAATAAAAAAGAAATAAAAGAGAAATGCAAACCTTCAAATAATTCTTCATCTTCATCTTCATCTTCATCATCCAACAAAGAGAAGAAGAAGAAAATTTAAAGTGGTAAAAAAATTATTATTATTAATTATAACAAAAAGTTACAAATTTGAAAGGCCTTCTCAATTAAGAGTAGCCCTCCTCTCCAAAAGGAGTTACAAAAATTTTTACACCCTTAATCCCTCACTCTCTACCCCTATTTATAGTAATCATTAATGAATATGAGCCATTGGATTTGTCTTGAGCCCCAAGCAACAATCTCCACCTTTAAATTTGCTTTTTGTTCTTCTCTAGCCCAACATAGGAGGCCCAATTGATTTATTTGATTTTCAAAAGAAAATCAAAACCCAATCAAGTCCATAGCAACCAAGTCCACTAGAAAAAATCAAAGTCTAAGTCCAATGGAGCTTCAAAAACCGAAAATGACATCTGCAGCAAGCCCAATCTTCATTTGATTTTCCAAAAAAAAATGAACAAGCAGTCCAGCCCATAGCAGTCCGGTCTCCTTCATGAAGTTTTCATTTGATTTCGGTCCATGAATATTTTGAACTCCGGCCCATTCAGCTTCATTTGATTTTCAAAAGAAATCAAGATCCAACAGCAAGTCTCCGGCCCATTGATCTCTTCTTCAGTCCGGCCAACTTTCTTGGCAGCAAATAAGTCCGGTCATTTGGACTTCATTTGATTTTCAAATCCAAATATGCAGCTAAGTCCGGAGAAATTAAGAATCTGCAGCAAAGTCATCCAAGTCCCATTCAAAGTTTTGCAACTAAGTCCGGAGAAATTGAGAATCTGCAGCAAAGTCATCCAAGTCCAATTCATAGCTTCCTTGGTGTATTTTTTTGATGGGCTTTGCTCTTTAGGCTTCAATCATTTTCCTCTTTTAAGCTTTTGCTTCATGGGCTTCTAAAATGCTACAAAATAGAGAAGAGAGATTTTGAGGGGTTTTTATATTTAATAATATTTATTTATATTTTCATTCATTTATATGCAAACTAAGCTAACAACAATTATTAATTGTATATTTATTCATGTAAAATAGATAATGAGGATATAAAATTGTAATAAAAATATAATTATTAAATACCCCCACACCAAAACTTTTGCTAGTCCTCTAGCAAAGAAAATAAAAAGAAAATCCTAACTCACTTTCGCAGGAATCGCGGTTGTATTTAGCGCATACAACAAGCCTTTAAACCCCTAAGTTTCCCTAGTGGACGAGTTGTAGTCTCGTGAGGGTTTGCAGTGAATATACCCATAAAATTCGATCAACTTGCCAAGTTAAAATAAGTCAGTAAATAACTAAATTCACTTGATAACTTTTAGATAATCTTTTTGGAGCCAGTTATCACTCAAGAAAACAATTTTATATATAACTCTAAGGTATATTTTCAAGAAAATCTTCTCATTGTAGCAATACAAAACCAAGCCAAACTTAGAAATTTAATTTAAAAGTTTTGAAAAGAACATGCTAACTCTTTGTTTTAAATAATTTTCAAGTTGTTTGATTTAAAATATTTTCCAAGACCATATATACAACTATAAAACATTTATTAGTTTTTTTAATTTTTTTTAACTCTTTCTTCCTTGGTGATTTTTTTTCTACTTTAACGGACTTTCTAAGTGATCATTTAACGAGTTTTGGGCCAATGGATCCCAACCCAAATGGGCTTAGGTCATTAAGTATGGAAATACTCATTTGGCTTAATTACTCGGTCAGCTTAGGCTTTATAAGATAGAATCACCTCGAATTCAAGAGTTTTTTTTCTTTTTGGTGCCTATTTTTCACACTCTTCTTTTGCAAATATATATATATCTATATTTTTTTTTGTATATGTATATATATTTTGAAAAATATGTAAATCAAGACACTTTGAAAAATTATTTTTAACTCTAAGTTAGGCATGCAAAAATTTCATTATTTTAAATAAAAGTCTATGTTAAGGCTTAAGTAAAGTATACTACTTTGAAAATCATTTCTTAAGAAATTTATTTAGAGTTATCATAAAAGGTGAACTTAAGTAAATAACCAACTAAGGATTAGAAAATTTCAAATTTATCAAATAAATCAATTATTACATAACTCTATTAATTTGGCAAGTGACGATATTTTTTTATTTTTTTTATTTTTTAAGAAAAGAAAAATAAACAAAAAATATAACTAAAAATGTAAAATAAAGAAAAAAAAAGCTAATTCCCACCCCCACACCTAAATTTTGCATTGTCCTCAATGCAAACTCTATGATGCATAAAGTAAAGCAGATAAGAAGTGAAGCACTTATATTTGGTCGGTTGATAAAAATCTATAATTACCTTTGGTCTGAGGAGGAGGAAATCAAACATTTATTATTTTCTTGTTTTTTTCTTCTTTTTTTTTTTTTCTTTTTTTCTTTTTTTTAACAACTGAACAAGAAACTCTCAAATGAGAGAATAATAAATTCTTTTTATTATTCTGAAATAAACAAAATAAACAATGTAGAATAAAATATTCAACATGAAGAGTTCCTGTTCTATATTGAATCCTACCTTACTGTTGAAAATTCTTCCCCGGATTTTAAACAAATTCAGAATGATATAATCAATAATGTGAATTTCTAAGCATTTCAGGGTGTTCAATAATTCTTGCAACAAAGTAAGGTAGGTATTATTGGTGTCATGCATTTTACATTTCTTAATGAACTTAGACTCTTGTACAACCAATTCTTCTATGAAGTTCTGAAATTTTGGTTGTAGATTATTCTGCAAAAATCTAAGTTCATCAAAAAAGAGTTCTTCAAAATTTAATTCAAAGCAGCAAATGTTTAACACAGTTTTATTATTCTCAAAGACCTGATCTGCTTCTTCTAAAAACTCTAACTCTTCATCAAAAATTTCCTCAAAACTCAAATCAGACTCTTCTTCTTCTTCTTCTTCTTCTTCTTCTAATATTTCCTGAATGTAATTTATTTCTAGAGACTGATTATTTGGCTGGTCCCCTGGATTAAAAATGTTAAGATCAGCAGTCAAATTCCCAAAGGACAGCTTCATTTGACCAATTCTACAGTTGATGAGAGCATTAGAAGTGGCTAAGAAAGGTCGTCCTAAGATGACAGGTGTCTGTCCTTTGGGATTGGAAACAGGCTATGTTTCCAAGACTACAAAATCTACTGGAAAAATAAAATCTCCAACCTTAATCAGAACATCCTCTAACTCACCCATAGGGACCTTAACAGATCTATCAGCCAACTGTAAGGTGCATTTGATTGGGTTCAGTACACCTAGACCCAATTGCTGGTAGACTGAATATGGAAGCAAATTGACACTGGCCCCTAAGTCTAAAAGCGCCTTATCAATGTGAGTATTATCAATGATACATGAAATGATGGGGGAACCTGGATCTTTGCGTTTCAAAGGTATGGAATTTAATAGCATTTCACTGATATTGGCGGCTAAAAAGACTTTCTTTGGAACATTTATTCGCCTCTTCTTAGTGCACAATTCTTTTAAAAATTTAGCATAAGATGGAATTTGTTCAATTACATCTAAGAGAAGAATGTTGACCTTAACCTGCTTAAATGTTTCTAGGATCTTCTCCTCCTGAGGAGAGTGTTTTCTAGACCTGAGTCTATCTGGAAAGGGAGCAACCGATCTAAATCTATTAAAAGCAGGCTCAGGTTCGGGTTCAGGTTCTTGGTCATCTGAGGGGAGTGATTGTTGAATAGATTCATCAGAAGGAGAAAGAGAAGGAATTTGTACATGATCAAGAGTTTGACTTGGAGGAGTTCTCACTTGATTATCGACCTGTCTACCTAACCGAAGTGAATGGATTGCATTCACTTGGGCTTCATAGGATGAACTGCATCCTGTGTTCTTAGGGTTGACCATGGGTTGACTTGAAAATTTTCCTTTCTCTCTTTCACTCACAGCACTAGCTAGTTGACCAAGTTGGGATTCTAATCTAGCTATAGCTTGAGTGTTGGAGTTGAGCATTTGTCCAGTGGATTGCATGAAGGAATTCAGAGTGCTAGAAGTTTGAGTCAACATATTCGTAGTTTGAGTGGAGGCCTTAATTATGGTTTCTAAACCCCTTTTCAAGATATTGAGACGTTTATCCTGATCTGGATTGTGTGGAGTCTGAATTACAGCTTGATGAAGAGGAGACTGATTTTGATACGGCAGATTGGGTTGTTGTGAATGAGAATTTAAAGAAACTGTGTTTCCCCTAGGAAAATGTTGGGTCGAAGCGGGAGTGAAGTTTTGAGTTCCGGGAGAATTTCCTTGATTCCATGCAAAGTTGGGATGATTTCTCCAACCTGGATTATAGGTTGGAGAAAATGGATCATTTCTAGGGTGCTGGAATGCAGCGTTCATCTGTTCTAATGCATTGTTGTTTCCTAGGAGAGGGCATTCCTCTGAAACGTGGGTAGGAGACTGACAATTGTGACATCCTGGGAAGGAAACATGATTGAGTTGAGCTGGAGCTCGTTCATTAATTTCTAAGGCTTCTAACCTCCGCAGAATTGTCGCCATCTTCGCTTCAGAAGCAATGTTTGACTCCAAGGAAAGACCACTAGACTTAGAATGGGGAACTGATGAAACCCTGTCATCACAGTGTTCCCATTGCATTGTTTTTTTAGAAAGACTCTCTAAAAACTCCCACACTTCATCAGCGTTTTTTCTCATGAAATCCCCGTGGCACATTGATTCCAAGGAAGTTTTTGCAGAATAATCTAATCCCTCATAAATTATTTGGCACAATCGCTATTTTTCTAAACCGTGATGAGGACATTGGATGAGAAGATCTTTAAATCGGTCAAAATACTTCCAAAATGGTTCTCCCGGGATAATTTTAAAGTTTTAAATGCTGTTCCTAAGCTTTACCGTTTTATGAATAGGGAAAATTTTCTTAAGAAAAACGGTGACAAATTCATCCCAAGTTGAGATGGAATTTGTGGGTAAGCTGTACAGCCATTTTTTAGTTTTATCCTTAAGAGCAAATGGAATAAATCTAAGCTTAATCGCATCTTCGGTTAATTCTCTCATTTTAATCATAATACACACTTCCTTAAATTCCGAAATAAAAATATATGCATCTTCTATTTCATTACCAAGGAATTTGGGAAGCATGTTTATGTATTGCGGTCTAAGCTCAAAATTTATTCCATTTGTTTCGGGGAGCCTAATACACGAGGGGATTACATTCCTAATGGAATAACACATATCATGAAGAACGGGTGGATTAGGATGCTCCATTTCTATGATTGGTTCAAGGCGAATTAATCGACGTGTATTATCCCTAATCCACTATTGCATACACCAAAATATTTCTTTTTATTTTTATTATTATTTTTTTAAAGGAAAAAAATTAGTTTTTTTATGAGAAGAAAAGGATAAAGAAAAATCTTAACTAAAACAAGCCAAAACAATCACTTTTCAATCACTCTAATTCTAGGGTTTAGCCTAATTCACTAGACCAGCTCCTAACCAAAAACTCCTACAGTGAAAAGATAAAAGTTTTACCCAGGTAGTTAGCCAGGTAAGGATAGTACTAGAGGGTGATCAGAAATCAATTAAGTACCTCGTTCCTTACGGAGTGCTTTACGCAACCCCTAAACCTTGCCTTAGACACCAACTAATCCGAGAAAACATAAACCGGTTCACTTAAGGATTTCTTGTTCCTTATTGAGCTCGAATCCTTAGGGGCCAACGTCTAATGAGTTTTATTAGGCTTGGGTTTGTGAAGTGAGGAATCAGTGATTTTTGGGCTAAGAAAAGGGTGATGAAATCCCTCACCTTATCTTGATTATGGGGTTTTGCCCTTAAAAATATTTTTAAGTGTGTGCCAAATCAAGATGCTCAGATCACTTGGTGAATTCCTACTATCAATATGAAATGCAACCCTATGAATTAAAAGCAACTAAAAAGGATGGAAAAGATTTTTTTTTTAATTTGGGTTAACAATCAAACAAATGAGAAGCGGGAATTTGTTTGAATTTATTATCTTGTTAGTAAATATCAAAGTAGAGGGTGAATTTTATTATGGTCAATAGAAAATAAAATCTTTTTTTATTATCCTAATTGTCTCTAATTGTGAAGAAGTAGCTAAAGGGTGGAATTAAAAACTAGAAAGAAGACTTACCCGGAAGCAAATCTTCAAATCCTAGTTCTCCAATCCGCGATCTTCAAGCTCCAAGCGTTTCCTTCATAAAAAACACACAAGTTAAAGAACCAAAATAATTAAAACCTACTTAAGCACCTTCTGTTAGGTCTCATGTTATGAGCCTACATCTTCTAATCTTGTTTTGATGATTACAAATAATTCCTAATATTGTTTGTCTAGTGTTCATGTTTCTTATTAGGTATTCTAGACAAACATTGTTGTTGGAGGATGGATGGAATTGCGCATTCATGATCATATCCAATGGAGGTTGGCGGAGTAGTGGTTGAAGCCTTGCAATTCATGTTAAAGATCCAAGTCAAGCTTCATCCGCAAGTGTACCAAGATAGAGCTTCGTTGAAGATCATCAAGCTTGGGTAATTTAGTTTAGGTTTTATACTATGTGTGTTAAATATTTTAAGCTCAATTATATACACACATACACATTTCATTTTGGTTTTCGTATATATATAGTTGTATATATACATATATGTTTTGGTTTGATTTTTTAGATATGAAACGAATATATATTCATATATATGTTCATATGTTTCATATTCTATCATATTTGTGAAAATATTGTGTTTCTAGTTTATAGACTTCATAACAATATTTTATATTCTTTATTAAGTCTATAAGAACGTTTGAAAATATTTTAAAGTTGTGTTTATGTCAAAACATTAAATTTCATGTATATCATCTTTTCATGTTTTGGACATATTTGAAAAATGATGAGTTTTCACTATTGGGGAATGTAATTCCAAAAATTCTTTTTGTAACATGTTTATTATAATGTTTATAAACATTTTCCAAAGTTTCATAATTTTTGGAATTTATTTGTTATTTTTAAAGGCACTTTTAAAATCAGATTTTCAGCATGTACAGTGCCTGTGCACGTTTATAAGTCGACTTATCAGAGTTGACAAGTCGACTTATGAAATGCTCTGGAATATGCAAAAACTCTCTGTCAAGTCGACTTATCAGAACTGTCAAGTCGACTTAGACTAAGTCGACTTATACCATTTTACAAGTCGACTTATGTGCTGTGTTTTATGTGTTATTTTCATCTGGCAAGTCGACTCATGTGAATTTTCAAGTTGACTTATAGCAAGTCGAATGCAAGTCGACTTATACCAAGTCGAATGCAAGTCGACTTATAAATCCGACCGTTGAACAGTAACGGCTATTTTCCAGATCTGTTTTTGTGTGGGTTTTTGGTCATTTCCTTGGGGTTTTGGCTGATGTCTTGGGTTGTTATAAATACCCCATTGCATTTACCTCTCCCACTAACTAAGAGAATTGTTTAAACAAGTTTAAGGGTGTTTTGTGTTTGTTTAAAAAGAGTGTTTAAGAGTTTTGTTTGTGAAGCAAATTTCACAAGAGCAAGTGGAGATCATCCTTGGTGTTTGAGCATTCATTCTTCTCTCTCACTCTTGTCATTTATTGGAGAAGTTTTCTAAACTCAATCTAGCTTTACATTTTATTGTTTGATTATCATTTTATTAAGCTAGTGTTTATATTGAGTTTAGTTGATTTTATTTATCTCTTTGTTCACACACAACCTAATTGAGCTTATCGTATTAACATTCATAGTATAATTTGGGGTTGTGGGTTTGTGACATTGAGAGTGAGCTTATATTGTGTTCTCATCCATTATAGAGAACAATCTTTTGTTGTGAGCTTTAACTGTGAGGAACACTTTGTATTACACTAGTACACCAAGAGGAGTGTGTGGTGAGAGACGGGGTTGTCCTAAGAGTAGTGGCGTCGGTAGCCTAGAGAGAGGTGATAATTCCGAGCACTTGAGGGAAACACGGGCTAGAGACCAACACTTGAGGTGGTAGTTAGTGTAGTTACATTGTGTGGATTGTAGAGTTTTCGGTTAGCTAGAAAACCGAGTGTGTAGAAAAGTTTCGGCTTCCAAACCGGGTGTGATAGTGGAGATCTCCTCGAGGTGAGGAGCGAGGACGTAGGTCAGGCGGACCGAACCTCGTAAACATATCGCTTTGTTTGTGTTTGCATTGGCGCACTTATTTTCATATTTATATTGCCTTTGTCTATTGCACATTGTTTATTTTCCCACTATCTTATTTTGTTTGTTTTACCATTGTATTAGTTGTATATCCTTGCATATATATATTGTCATATATCATACTTGCTAGGATATTTGTCAATAAGTTTTAATTTGGCATAAATCGGATTAGATTAGCATAAATCCTATTCACCCCCCTCTAGGGTTCCTTTCTAGCGGCATTAGGGTACTTTCAATTGGTATCAGAGCTTGGTGCTCTTTGATTTAAGGTCTAATCGCCTTGAGTTAAAGATCCAAGTTATCTTTTTGTGCTAATCTAGTTTTGCGATTTTTTGATTACATTGTTTGCATATATATATAATTATGGCTATGAATGATGCATCTTGTTTAGGCTATGATCCTAGTGTTGCTCCCAAATTCAATGCTTTCCCTTATGCTCAATGGTGTTTTAGATTCAAAATATTTGTTCAATCTAAAAATATCGATTTATGGGAAGTTATTGATTGTGCTTATGTTGTGCCCACTTTGGCAAAATCCAAGTGGAGCAAACATGATAAAAAGATGTTTACTATGAACAAGCTTGTGTTAGAATTTTTATTAAATGCATTTGATTCATCAATGTCTAACAAGCTTGATTCTTTTGATAGTGCTTATACATTATGAAAATTTATAGAAGCGCATCAAGGGAACTTAGAGGCGATCCGACGAGCTTTGACGGTTTCTTCTTCAAGTTCTATTAGAGCATCACCATTATGCACACGACCATTAGGCGATAGCCCTAGTGTGGTAGGCGATTCGGAATCCGATGATGATATATCTATTAATGAACTCGCTTGTGCATATGATAGATTAGCGCATGCCTACAAGAAATTACAAAATGATTTTATTGATTTAAAAAGCAAGCATGTTAATTTGAAATCCGATCATGAGAAGCTAGTGTCCAAATTTGATATCATTGAAAAAGAAAATATAATGCTTAAAGAAAATAATGATATGTTAAATTTGGAAAATAAAAAATTAACCTCATCCCTTTCTAGCTTAACTCATGAAAAAAAAGATGTCATGCTAGAAGTAGAATGCATTAGAAATGAATTTGATAACCATACATGCTCTACTTCTATTATCAATGATGTTGTGCTTAATGATGATTTGAATCTTGTTAAGGAACGCATATCATGCTTAGATTCAACTTTAAAAACATGCATTGATAACCATAAGAAACTTATGGACAAGTGTGCTAAATCTAGTGCTACTAAACCACCTACACACTATGCACACTTGTATAGCAAAGTTTACAAATATTTTATTTGCGGCCGAAAAGGTCATTTAGCTAAATTTTGCTATGATGCACATAAACCTAAGAATACTAATGATTCTTGTGTATCTCATAAGGCTTCTTCATCACATGTACACACACATGCACAAAAAGTACATCATAAGCATGCTAATGTGTATCAATGTGATCTTTGTGGTCGTTTTGGTCATTTGGCCAAGTATTGTTTTGATTTGAAAAGAAAATCTAGTTTGCCGAATGTTTCTAGTAAACCACAAGTGTTTGAATGTGATATTTGTGGTAGATTTGGTCATTTGGCTAAGTTTTGTTATGATTTGAAAAAATGTTCAACCTTGCCACCTTTGTTTAATAAGGTTTGCCATTTGCAAAATAAATCTAGAAGACAATCTTTAGTTGCAAATGATTTTCGTGCACGCCCACTTGGTCAACACAAATCATCTAACCCTCTTCATTGCACCTATTGCAATCGGAATGGTCATGTGTATAATTTTTGTTTTGACCAAGCTAGTGCGCCCAAGAGGGTTCATAACCCTAGGACTTTGAGCTTAAATGATAGGGGTCATGTCCCTAAATCTTTTGGTACCAAGAGTTCTTGGGTACCAACACAAATTTAATTTTTAAACCAAGAATTTTAATGTTTTTATTTTTCTTTTTTCTTGGTTTTGAAAATTATACTTTAAAATCTTTTGGTTATGAAAACAAATTTTTCTTTGATTAAACTCTTTTGTTTTCATGATTATTGGTTTTTGCTTTCATGAGAGGTTTGTATGTATATAACCCTCCGGGTTTATTGGGTGTTTATTCCCAAATCATGTTTACCGGATGCTAGAATGATTATATGGGTTAGAACAAGCTTAAGAGCTTGATATATTGTTGCCTCTCTTGAAATTCTTTTGTTAAAGATTTTATTTTAATTTGTTGCTTTGAATTCATTAGATTTCACTTATATGATGATATTGATATGTTTGTGCTCATGGATCATCTATTCGTGCCTTATAATGTATTCCATGAGTGGTTTGATCAAGTTATGTAAAGAAAATTTTCTTTTTGATCAAACATTGTTTTTGAACTTAAATGGTTGATTTATGACTTCATTTGGTTGATTTGTTTTCATTCGAAAACTCTTTTTGCATGATTCTCATGTTTTCTCTCTTTTGATTTCATAAATCTAATTTCACATGGTTTTTATTTTTTTTTGTTTTAATGAGACACTATTTTCATAATGACATATCATTATGTATTCTCATTATCTTGTTTATATGTGAGTGATATCTAGCATATCTTTCATTTATGCTTGCTCACATTTGTTTGCCATGTTCATAATTGCATATTTTCCATATGGCATTTTGATAGGGGGAGCAATCCCTATACTATGTGTTATACTCACCCATGCTTATTGATAGGGGGAGCTTTTGCTCTCTTATTATTTTGTTTTCCCATTTTTGATGTTGCCAAAGGGGTAGAAACAAGTGGTTTGTGAGTATATTTTAAGAGTACTATATTTTATTGTATATCTTATATACTCTTTGTGTAGATTGTTTGTCATCATTAAAAAGGGGGAGATTGTTAGGTCTCATGTTATGAGCCTACATCTTCTAATCTTGTTTTGATGATTACAAACAATTCCTAATATTGTTTGTCTAGTGTTCATGTTTCTTATTAGGTATTCTAGACAAACAATGTTGTTGGAGGATGGATGGAATTGTGCATTCACGATCATATCCAATGAAGGTTGGCGGAGTAGTGGTTGAAGCCTTGCAATTCATGTTAAAGATCCAAGTCAAGCTTCATCCGCAAGTGTACTAAGATAGAGCTTCATTGAAGATCATCAAGTTTGGGTAATTTAGTTTAGGTTTTATATTATGTGTGTTAAATATTTTAAGCTCAATTATATACACACATACACATTTCGTTTTGGTTTTCGTATATATATAGTTGTATATATACATATATGTTTTGGTTTGATTTTGTAGATATGAAATGAATATATATTCATATATATGTTCATATGTTTCATATTCTATCATATTTGTGAAAATATTGTGTTTCTAGTTTATAGACTTCATAACAATATTTTATATCCTTTATTAAGTCTATAAGAACGTTTGAAAATATTTTAAAGTTGTGTTTATGTCAAAACATTAAATTTCATGTATATCATCTTTTCATGTTTTGGACATATTTGAAAAATGATGAGTTTTTACTATTGGGGAATGCAATTCAAAAAATTCTTTTTGTAACATGTTTATTATCATGTTTATAAACATTTCCCAAAGTTTCATAATTTTTGGAATTTATTTGTTATTTTTAAAGGCACTTTTAAAATCAGATTTTCAGCATGTACAGTGCCTGTGCACGTTTATAAGTCGACTTATCAGAGTTGACAAGTCGACTTATGAAATGCTCTGGAATGTGCAAAAACTCTCTGTCAAGTCGACTTATCAGAACTGTCAAGTCGACTTAGACGAAGTCGACTTATACCATTTTACAAGTCGACTTATGTGCTGTGTTTTGTGTGTTATTTTCATCTGGCAAGTCGACTCATGTGAATTTTCAAGTCGACTTATAGCAAGTCGAATGCAAGTCGACTTATACCAAGTCGAATGCAAGTCGACTTATAAATCCGACCGTTGAACAGTAACGGCTATTTTCCAGATCTGTTTTTGTGTGGGTTTTTGGTCATTTCCTTGGGGTTTTGGCTGATGTCTTGGGTTGTTATAAATACCCCATTGCATTTACCTCTCCCACTAACTAAGAGAATTGTTTAAACAAGTTTAAGGGTGTTTTGTGTTTGTTTAAAAAGAGTGTTTAAGAGTTTTGTTTGTGAAGCAAATTTCACAAGAGCAAGTGGAGGTCATCCTTGGTGTTTGAGCATTCATTCTTCTCTCTCACTCTTGTCATTTATTGGAGAAGTTTTCTAAACTCAATCTAGCTTTACATTTTATTGTTTGATTATCATTTTATTAAGCTAGTGTTTATATTGAGTTTAGTTGATTTTATTTATCTCTTTGTTCACACACAACCTATTGAGCTTATCGTATTAACATTCATAGTATAATTTGGGGTTGTGGGTTTGTGACATTGAGAGTGAGCTTATATTGTGTTCTCATCCATTATAGAGAACAATCTTTTGTTGTGAGCTTTAACTGTGAGGAACACTTTGTATTACACTAGTACACCAAGAGGAGTGTGTGGTGAGAGACGGGGTTGTCCTAAGAGTAGTGGCGTCGGTAGCCTAGAGAGAGGTGATAATTCCGAGCACTTGAGGGAAACACGGGCTAGAGACCAACACTTGAGGTGGTAGTTAGTGTAGTTACATTGTGTGGATTGTAGAGTTTTCGGTTAGCTAGAAAACCGAGTGTGTAGAGAAGTTTTGGCTTCCAAACCGGGTGTGATAGTGGAGATCTCCTCGAGGTGAGGAGCGGGGACGTAGGTCAGGCGGACCGAGCATCGTAAACATATCGCTTTGTTTGTGTTTGCATTGGCGTACTTATTTTCATATTTATATTGCCTTTGTCTATTGCACATTGTTTATTTTCCCACTATCTTATTTTGTTAGTTTCACCATTGTATTAGTTGTATATCCTTGCATATATATATTGTCATATATCATACTTGCTAGGATATTTGTCAATAAGTTTTAATTTGGCATAAATCGGATTAGATTAGCATAAACCCTATTCACCCCCTCTAGGGTTCCTTCCTAGCGGCATTAGGGTACTTTCACCTTCCCCGGCAACGGCGATAAAAACTTGATGTGGCATAAACATGTACCAAAAAGGTTGCAAGTGCACAACCGTGTCAAGTTATAGTATAAAGATATCGATCCCACAATGAAGGTGTTTTTGTAGGAGAAAATATAAAATTAGTTCTTATTTTGTGTGCATGACAAATAGGAGTGATGAGTAAATGTGATTGTGAGAGAGATAATAAGAGTGAAAGTGATAGTGTGTGAAGTAGCGCAAAATTTAAGTGAGAGTGGATGTGACAAAGAATGAGTGTGATCAATAAGGTGAGAAGGAAAAATGAATAAAATCAATAAACAAATAAAAAATCAAGAATGAAGAACAAAATTCTAGAAAAAAAGAAAATGCAAGAAATTAAAGTTGGTGGATTCAATTATAGATATGGGTAATCTAAAATTGAATCTACTTCTTAGAAAAGGGTGATTCCCTAGAGGGTTCTAGCCTAAAGGTGAATCAAACAAAATAAAAATAAACAAAAAGAAAAACTAAACCCAATAGGGTTCTAGCCTCAAGGTGAATAGTATAAAAAATTAAAATCTAACTACAAAATAAATTACAAAATCTAAACTACAAAATAAATTGTAAAATCTAAACTACAAAATAAAATTGTAAGAATTAGATGCAAGAAAATATATCTACTTTATAAGCATGAAATAAATCTAAGGCAAGAGGGTTCTAGCCTCTTGGCTATTTAACAAGAAAATAAAATCTAATTACAAGCATAAAAATAAATTTACACTAATAAGCAATAAAAAAGAAATAAAAGAGAAATGCAAACCTTCAAATAATTCTTCATCTTCATCTTTATCTTCATCATCCAACAAAGAGAAGAAGAGAAAATTTTAAGTGGTAAAAAAATTATTATTATTAATTGTAACAAAAAGTTACAAATTTGGAAGACCTTCTCAATTACGAGTAGCTCTCCTCTCCAAAAGGAGTTATAAAAATTTTCACACCCTTAACCCCTCACTCTATACCCCTATTTATAGTAATCATCAATGAATATGAGCCATTGGATTTGTCTTGAGCCTCAAGCAACAATCTCCACCTTTAAATTTGCTTTTTGTTCTTCTCTAGC
>BQKN01065527.1:808497-832313 GCA_022839385.1 Asparagus kiusianus
CAACAATTATTAATTGTATATTTATTCATGTAAAATAGATAATGAGGCTATAAAATTATAATAAAAATATGATTATCACTAGGTTAGCCTCTAGAGGCCGTCACGGTCGACCGCCACGGTCGTCCGCCACAGCTGTGCATGTTTATTTGAGTTTGTTTTTGGTTCTCGAATGGATTTCTCGATCTTATAATGATAGACTATGATATTAGTGATTGTTAAACACCTGGGATGATGGTGAACTTTAGATGTGGACACGCACATCGAGATTTGTGTATTTGTGCTAGATTGTGTTAGATTGACACACTTTCGACACGAGTTAAGTTGATAAACACATATGAATAATGTTGTTCTATACGTATCCGGAAATAGGGAGATAAAACCTATTTGCCGCAAAACGATTGAGTAAGAGTATTACAAAAGTATCGTTATTACATGTATCCAGAATAGGGAGATAATAAAACCTATTGCCGTAGAGCGATTGAGTAAGAGCATTACAAGAGTATCGCTATAGCACAAGATGCACACATAGATTTTTGATCAGATATAAGTTTTACTTCCATGATAGATTACCCGTGAGTAGGGTATTTATTTTGAAATTTTGGCACACCCGTTATGGACGGCAATTATTTTTCGTTTTGGTTTAGTTGGCATCCTTTTATATTAGAGCAGGCTACTTGGATGTACTTCGAGATGAGATATTTATTCTTTATGTTGGAGATTGGAGTATGTTTCCTTGACTATTTGTTTTTTATTCATAGAGAGCTATATGAATGATTTGATATATGTATGTACTGACTCTATTTTCTTATATACTGCTACCCCTTCCCCTGGGGAGAGGTAGTGATGATCTCGCTAGCGCTTTGACGCTCGTTATTTTCCCCCTCTTTTCAGGCAGCGAGTCCGGCGCACGGAGAGTCGCAGGTTGATGGGACATCTTAGTTGTCCGTTTAGCTATTTACTATATTTTGTAGTTATTACAAAACTCCACATGTAGTTGATCATTTCCAAACTCTAGATTTGTATTTTACTTCATAGAGTTGAGAGCTATTGTTAGACTATGGTTATTTGACTCATTGTATTTGAGATTCAGTTCGGACTCAGAGATATATTCTTTTTTATTCCAGTTGGGCTCATTATTAATATATCTTATGCTTCTTCTGTGTATATTTTTAGTGTTGCTCTATTTCGATTATTTACCTATCTGTACATTCATCTATTTATTGTTTCCACTAGAGAGATAACAATTGTGATGGTGAAACATGTCGTAGCATGGAGTTTGGTGCTTGGCAGGTTTGACAATCCGGGTTTTACCTGGGACTACAACCTTGTGTGAACCCTGAAGCATCACAACCACGAGCCAAAATTAGTTGTTGGGAAACAGGTTGAAAAAGTCGCGGTCGACCGCAGAGCCACATCCGGTCGACCGTGGGAAGTTCTGAAAAATAATCTCAAGTCTCTGGAAAATTGGCGGTTGACCGTAGCACCAAGGGCACTCGACCACGAGCTATTGAAAAACAAAGCACAATCTTTGGACTATCGGCGGTCGACCGCATCGCCAAGGGCGGTCGACCGCGAACTGATATTTCAGATATCTAGGTTTGGAAATGAAATGCTAATTTTTAAACTGCCTTTAAAAATAGCAAATAAATTCAGAAAAATATAAAACTTTGAGAAATGATTGTAGACATGATAATACACATACTAAAAAATCTGGTTTTCAAAAAGGACCTCTCAAATAAAAATATCATCATTTTGCAAAATAGTCCAAAACATGAAAATGTAAACATATGAGTTTTGACATTTTAGCTTAATCATGTTTTGAAACATTACAAAATGATTATATAACTTAGTAAAAGATGTATATGATTATTGTTAAGTTCAAAAACTAATAAAACAATATTTTCATAAAATTACATATTCTATGCAATATAAATTCAAACATAATAGAGTATGAAACATATGAGGATGTATATGAATATATATTTGTTTCATATCTATGAAATTAAACCAAAACACAATAACAAATATGAATATGTAATTTCATATTTATACAAACTTGGAAACCAAAACATGCATGTATATATATAGCTATATATATACATAGAAACCTAATACGTGGGTGTATATATGATTGAGCTTAAAGTACTAACACACATAATATAAATCTAAACTAATGTTACCCAAGCTTGATCTTGATCTTCAATAAGCTTGACTTGGTAAACTCGCGGATGAAGCTAGAACTTGGATCTTCAATTTGAATTGCATAGGCTTCACTCCACAATTCCGCCAACCTCCATTGGATTTGATCGTTGAAGCACACAATCCATCCAACCTCCAACATATTGTATGCCTAGAATAAATATAAAACACAAACACTAGACAATAATATTAGATGTAAATTATTTTGTAAATCATCATCAAAACAAGAAGGCCAACAATCTCCCCATTTTTGATGATGACAAATAATTTACAAAAAGGATATATGCATGAAAAGAAATGAAAATATAATTTATAATTCACATGCATATAAATAAGGAAATGTATACTCACAACAAAAAGAATATATGCATGAAAAGAAATAAAAATATAATTTATAATTCACATGCATATAAACAAGGAAATGTATACTCATAATATTTCTCCCCCTTTAACAACATCAAAAAGGGGAAACCAACAAGAAAGAAGAGAGCGAAAGCTCCTCCTATCAATATGCATGGTGTTGGCATTTTTGTTTTGATGATGTTTAACAAACAATTTACCACTAATATTATTTGTCTAGTATTCTTGTTTTCTTATTTATTATAGACAAACAATATGTTGGTGGATGGATAGAATTACACATTCACGATCATATCCAATGGAGGTTGGCGGAATTGTGGAGTGAAGCCTATGCAATTCAAATTGAAGATCCAAGTTCTAGCTTCATCCGCAAGTGTACCAAGTTGAGCTACATCGAAGATCTATCAAGCTTGGGTATATTTAGTTTTAGTTTTATATTATGTGTGTTAGTACTTTAAGCTCAATCATATATACACACACATATTTGGTTTTTATATATATAGTTATATATATAAACAAGTTTTGGTTTATGGATTTAACAATCATTATATACATATTTCATTATTAAGTCTACAAAATCATTTCATAGGGTTTCAAAACATTGTTTATGTCAAAACATCAAATTTCATGAATATCACATTTTCATGTTTTGAACTATTTTGCAAAATAATGATATTTTTTATTTGTGAGGTCCGTTTTGAAAACCAGTTGTTGTCGCATGTTTATTATCATGTCTACAATCATTTTCCAAAGTTTTATATTTTTTGGAATTTGTTTGATATTTTTAAACAGGGTTTTAAAATCAGAAAACTATTTCAAACCTGTCAATTTTTAGTATCAGTTTGTGGTCGACCGCACCTGAGTCCAGAGACTTAGAAAGTTTTTCAGAGGCTCGCGGTCGACCGTAACGATTGACCGGATGCTCTCGTGGTCGACTGCCACGGTCGACCGGATGGAGTCTAGAGACTTTCCTCTGTTGTTTTGTTGCTCGCGGTCGATTGCGATTTTCCTACGGTCGAGCGCCGATTGCCCAACGGTCATATTTTGTACAGAATCAGATTTCTGATTCGTTGGGGTTTCTGGTCTTTTGTTTGGGGTTTTTGCTGTTAGTTTCTCTTCCTATATAAACCCCTCAAACGCCCTTCTACCAGTAACAACCATGAGAGTGTTTTAAACAAGTTTAAGAAAGTTTTAACAATGGTTTATGTTTGGTTTAAGTTTGTTTAAAAAGCTTTTAAGCATTTAAGAATTTGATTTTGTGAAAACAATTTCACAAGAGCTTGAGGAGATCATTAATTGAAGTTTGGGCATTCAACTCATCTCTCTCTCACTCTTGATCTATAGAGAAGTTTTTCTAAACTCATTCTACCTATTTATTGTTTTGATTCTAATTTCCATAAGCTAGATTTATTTGAGTTTAGTTTATTTTATTATATCTCATTATTTACACACACAACCATTGAGCTTATTGTATTTCATACATAGTATAATTTGGGTTGTGGGGAGTGTAACTTAGAGATTGAGCCTACATTGTGTTCTCATTTATTGTAGAGAACAAATTATTTGTATTTGTGAGCTTCATTGTGAGGATACACTTTGTAATACACTTGTACACCGAGAGGAGAGGTTGGTGAGAGACGGGGTCGAATCCAAGAGGAGTGGCGTCGGTTGACGAACCTAGGGAGAGGTCGCATCCGAGCACTTGAGGAGGAGGACACGGACTAGGCCAACACTTAGAGGGTGTAGAGTGTGATTGCAAGTGTGTAGTTGTAAAGTTTTCGGTTAGCTAGAATACCGAGTGTGAGGTGTAAAAGTTGTTCGGGTAAGCATAGAAAACCCAGTTGTGATAGTGGATTTCTCCCCGGGAGTGGGGAGCAGAGACGTAGGATGGAAGGTCCGAACTCCATGATCATATTGTGTGTTTGCATTGTTTATTTACACTATCACTCTTATCTTGTTTATGTTTATTTTACCCTTGTGTTAGTTTATATATCCTTGCATATATTACCTCTTTGCTAGGATATATCTCTTTATTCATATTGCTTATTCTTGCTTATAACTCTTGTATATCTATCTTGCAAGAATATATTTGTATTAGTTTTAATTGGCATAAAATCGGATTAGATTAGCTTAAGACCCTAATCACCCCCTAGGGTCTAACACATGGGTGAGTATAAAAACAATAATAGAAAAGGGAATACTCCCCCTATCAAAATGTCATAAAGAATATATGAAATGAAGGCTAAGGCAATCATATGTGAGTAAGCATAGATGAATATGCTGAATATCACTCACATACTACAAGATAATGAGAACACATATGGATGTACCATTAAAATAATGTATCTCAAAACATAAACATAAAAATCATGTATAAAAATAGATTTATGAAATCAAAAGAAAAGGAACATGAGAATCATGCAAAAAGTTTTCAAATGAAACCAAATTAACCAATTGAAATCATAAATCAAATTTTAAGCCCAAAAATGACGTTTGATCAATAAAGGAAATTTTCTTTGTAAAACTTGATCAAACCACATAAAGAATACATTATAAAGCATATTTGAAATATGAATCATCTATTTGTGCTTATATAATGAATTCAAAGCAATAAATCAAAACATTTTTTGACAAAATGCAAGAGAGGCAACAATATATCAAGCTCTTAAACTTGTTCTAACCCATATAAAGATTATTAGTACCCGGTAAACAAGATTTGGGAATAAACACCCAATAACCAGAGGGTTATATAAACACAAATCTCTCATCAAAATCAAAACAAATAATCATGAAAACAAAAGATTTGATTAATTAAAATTGTTTTCATATAAAAAGTTTAGAACATGTTTTTCAAAACCAAGAAAAATTAAAAGAAAAATACTAAAATTCTTGGTTTAAAAATCAAATTTGTTTTGTTACCCAAGAATTCTTGGTACCAAAAAGTTTAGGGACATGACCCCTATCATTTAAGCTCAAAGCCCTAGGGTTATGAACTCTCTTGGGCATATGTGGTGTACTAACACGGTCAAAGCAATATTTACTCAAATGACCCTTCCGATTGCAATTTATGCAATGAAAGAGATCAATTTGTTTTTGTGGACCTTTAGCTCGTGCACGAGAATTATTTGCAAATAAAGATTATCTTTTAAAATTATTTTACAAATGAGAAACATTCTTAAACAGTGGTCTATTTGTAATATATTGCAACTTAGAAGCTTTTTGCATATCATAACAAAATTTTGTAAGATATCCAAACCTACCACAAACATTATATTTAAAAACATATGGTCTACTAGAAACATTTGGCAAATAAGATTTCTTTTTTAAATCAAAACAATAATCGGCCAAATGACTAAAACGACCACAATGATCACATCTATACACATGAGGATGCTTATGATGAATAATGGGTGCATGTGTGTATACATGTGATAAAGAAACTTGATGAGATGCACAAGGATCATTGACATTTTTATGTTTGTGTGCATCATAGCAAAATTTAGCTAAATGGCCTTTACGGCCGTAAATAGAGCACTTGTAAACATTGCTATATATGTGTGCATAATGAGTGGATGATGACTTGTTTGCACTAGACTTGGCACACATATTCATAAGCTTCTTATGATTATTAATGCATGTTTTCAAAGTTGAATCTAAAGATAAAATGCGATTATTCACAAGATTCAAATCTTCATTATTAGGCACATATGTATTTTTATTAGAAGTAGAACATAAATAGTTATTTATAAAAGAAACAGTATCATTTTTTATGTTCTTTACATCTAACATGGCATTATCTCTTTCAAGAGTTAAAATAGCAAAGTTTAAAATTAAAGAATCATGATCTAATTTTAATTTATCATTCTTTTCTTTGAGGATCACATTCTCATTAGAAATAGTATCAAACTTAGAAGCTAACAACTCATGCTTGGATTTTAAATCTTCATGCTTGCTTTTTAAGTCAATAAAATCTTTATGTAATTTGTTATAGACATGCGATAATTTTTCACTAGCACAAGCAAGTTCATCACTAGATAAATCATTAATGGATTCGAACTCGCAAACCTTACTAGGGCTATCGCCTAGTGGCCGTGTGCATGAAAATGAAGTTCCACATGATCTAGAAGCGGAATCCTCCAAAGCTTGTCGGATTGCCTCCAAATTCCCTTGATGTGCTTCTATAAGTTTCCATAATGTGTAAGCACTATCAAAATAATCAAGCTTGTTAGAAAAAGATGAATCGAACGCATTATGTAAAAATTCTAAAAAATCTTGTTCATTGTAAACATACGATGATCATTTTTATTCCACTTGGATTTCTCCAAAGTGGGCATGATATAAGCATATTAATAATTTTCCATAAATCGAAGTGTCTAGATTAAACAAAAAGTTTAATCTAACATACCATTGGGTATAGGGGAAATTATCTAATCTTGGAGCAATATTAATGGCATAACCTAAACTAGATGCACCGTGCATATCCATAATATATATATGAAAGCAAGACAAGTAAAATCTAAACAAGATTAACATAAAAGATAACTTGGATCTTTAACTCAAGGAGATTAGACCTTAAATCAAAGAGCACCAAGCTCTGATACCAATTGTTAGACCCTAAAGGGAGGTGATTAGGGTCTTATGCTAATCTAATCCGATTTTATGCTAATTAAAACTTATTAAAGAAATATTCTTGTAAGATAGATATACAATATAATATAGCAAGAATATGCAATATGAATAAAGAGATATATCTTAGCAATGAGATATATAGTGAAGTATATGTAAGGATATATAAATTAACACAAGGGTAAACAATCTAAACAAAAGATACAATGTGATAGGGCAATATAAACAATGCAAACACATAATATGATCACGGAGTTCGGACCTTTCATCCTACGTCTCCGCTCCCCACTCCCAGAGAGAAATCCACTAATCCTACGTCTCCGCTCCCTACTCCAAGAGAGAAATCCACTATCACAACCGGGTTTTTTACGCTTACCCGAAAAATATTTACACCTCACAATACGGTTTTGTAGTTCACCGAAAACTTTACAACACTCACAATATAACTACACTAACTACCACCTCAAGTGTTGGTCTTTAGCTCGTGTCTCCCTCAAGTGTTAGGAATTACAACCTCTCTCTAGATATTACCACCTACCCCACTCCTCTTGGGACGACCCCGTCTCTCACCACACACTCTTCTTGGTGTACCGGTGTAATCCAAAGTGATCCTCACAATTAAGCACAATAACAATAATTGATTTGTTCTCTAAATAAGATGAGAACAAAGTTAAGCACAACTCAAAGTTACAATCTCTCACAACCCTAATAATACTGTGTATGAAAATACTATAAGCTCAAAGTAGGTGTGTGTAACAATGAGATTTATCAAATCTAAACTCAATATAAAAACTAGCTTTAATGAATGATAATCAAACAAATATGTAAAAGTAAAGCTAGATATGAGTTTAGAAAACTTCTCAATAGATCAAGAGAGTGAGGGAGAAGAGTTGGATGCTCAAACACCGATGGATGATCTTCCTCAAGCCCTTGTGAAATTGATTTTACAAAACAAACTCTCAAACGCTTACAAGCTTTTTAAGCAAACACTAAACAAAACTTCAAACCCTTGTTAAACCTTCTTAAAACATTCGCTTAGTTTTTTGAAAGATGAGAGCAAAGGGGTATTTATAGAAACCCAAAACATCAGTAGAAACCCAAACAAAATGACCAAAAAACCAAATCCCACAAAATTTAGAAAGTGCAGAAATATAGCCGTTATTGATCGGCGATCAACCGCAGAGATCGCAAAGCCACTGGCAGTCGACCACGAGCCAAAACTAGCCGTTGGGAAACAGGTTGAAAAAGTCGCGGTCAACCGCAGAGCCACATCTGGTCGACCATGGGAAGTTCTGAAAAATAATCTTAAGTCTCTGGAAAATTGGCGGTCGACCGCAGTGCCAAGGGCTGTCAACCGCGAGCTGTTAAAAAACAGAGCACAGTCTCTGGACTATCGGCGGTCGACCGTGAACTGATATTTCAGATATCTAGGTTTGAAAATAAAACGCTGATTTTTAAACTGCCTTTAAAAATAATAAATAAATTCAAAAAAATATAAAACTTTGAAAAATGATTGTAGACATGATAATACAAATGCTACAAAAATTGGTTTTCAAAAAGGACCTCCCAAATAAAAAATATCATCATTTTGCAAAATAGTCCAAAACATAAAAATGTAAACATATGAGTTTTGACATTTTAGCTTAACCATATTTTGAAACATTACAAAATGATTATATAGACTTAGTGAAAGATGTATATGATTATTGTTAAGTCCAAAAACCAATAAAACAATATTTTCACAAAATCATATATTCTATGCAATATAAATTCAAACATAATAGAGTATGAAACATATGAGGATGTATATGAATATATATTTATTTCATATCTATGAAATTAAACCAAAACACAATAATAAGTATGAAATATATAATTTCATATTTATATAAATTTGGAAACCAAAACATGCATGTATATATATAACTATATATATACATAGAAACCAAATACGTGTGTGTATATATGATTGAGCTTAAAGTACCAACACACATAATATAAATCTAAACTAATGTTACCCAAGCTTGATCTTGATCTTCAATAAGCTTGACTTGGTAAACTCGCGGATGAAGCTAGAACTTGGTAAACTCCACAATTCTGCCAACCTCCATTGGATTTGATCGTTGAAGCGCAATCCATCCAACCTCCAACATATTGTTTGCCTAGAATAAATATGAAACAAAAACAGTAGACAAACAATATTAGATATAAATTGTTTTGTAAATCATAACCAAAACAAGAAGGTCAACACTTAAGGGCCAATATCTAATAAGTTTTAAAGGCTTGAGTTTGTTTAGTGAGGAATTAGCGATTTGTGGGCTAATGAAAGGGTAATAAAATCACTCACCTTATCTTGATTAGTAGATTTTTACGCTTAAGAGTATTTTTAAGTGAGTGCTCAAATCACTTTGGTGAATTCCTACTAACTATATACAATACAACCCTAAGAATTTAAAGCAACTACAAAAAGATATAAAAAGAAAATATTTTTATTTTTTAATTAGGGTTAATAATTAAATAAATGTGAGATAGAGAGCTCTTACTTAAATTTATTATCTTGTTAGTAGTTGTTTAAGTGGAGGATGGATTTTATTAGGGTCGACAACAGAAAATTTTTGTTTTTATTTTTATTACTTCCTAATTGTCTTTAATTGTGAGAAACTAAACTAGAGGATGGAAATGAAAATATTAGAAAGATGACTTACCTTTTCAAGCAAATCATCAATCTTCAACCCTTAATCTTCAAGCTTCAAATTTGTTCCTTCACAAGAAAATACACAAATCAAAGAACCAAAATAGAAAATGCTAATTATAAGCACCTTTCCTTGCATCGGCGCTAAAATAGAAAATCAAATGTCAAGATTGCAAATACACAATCAAGTTATAGTATAGTTATAATATCGATCTCACGAGGAAAATGTGTAGGAAATATTTTAAATTGGATCCTAGAGTTGTGTGTGGACAAATAAGAGTAAAAATGAAGAGATATAAAGAGTGTGTGATTATTTACACATAAAAGAAAACTAGAAAAAGAGGGAAAAAAGAGAGTGAACAAATAAAGGAAAACAAACTATAAACAAGGAAGAGAAATAAAGAAAAATAAAAAATAAAATGAAGAGTAGAAAATTACTCAAAAAGAGGAAAATCGAAATAAGTAAATATGGAGGAATTCAAGTAGAGAAGATAGGAATCTAAAATTGAATTCACTAGTTATTTTAATTTTGGATTTATGAACAATTCTCTTTTTATCACATTTTACCTTAGATTTACTAAGTATAGATTATCAAACCACTTAAGAAAAGCATAACATGTCAAATTATCAGCAAATAAAAAATTTTATTCATGCAAAGAATAAACACTAGATAGTAATTCTAGAATTTATAAGTATAACCTATCAAACCATTTAATATAAACATAGATTATCAAATTCTTCTTCTACTAATTAGTTCTTTAGTTAATTATCCTAAACATGATCATTTTGTACAAAGAAAGAAATCCACAAATTATAAAAGAAATCAAGTTAATTTCATACAATTCTAGAATTTCTACAATATTTAGTTGCAAAATTTAAAAAAATAAAAACTAATTATAAAAATAAGAACAAGAACAAGAACAAGAAAATAAAGATTTAAACTATAAACGTAAAAAATCTAATTAATACAAATAAAATAGCATAAAAGTAAAACTATACTATAAAAAATTATAAAATAATAAATTCTACAAAGTATTAAAAATAAACAACAAAAATAAAAGAGCATGAAATTAAATCTAAACTACAAGACATGAAATAAAACTAATCTATTAACATAAAAATAAAGAGAAAATAAAATCCAGAAACATGAATTTCTAGATCAAGAAAATACAAGAGAAAAAAAAAATAAAAACTTACATTATAAAGGGTTGGCCATTTGGAAGCAAATTTCATATTCATCTCCATCAACAAAGAAGAAGAAAAGAAAATTTAAAAGGTGGAGAAATTTTTTTATTTATTACAAATAAAGTTTATAAATTTATAAGTTCTTCTCAATTAAAAGCAATCTTTCTCTACAAATGGAGATTTTACAAAAAAAATTCACACTTTAAATTCTCACTCTACACCCTATTTATAGAGTATTACAATCAATATTAGCCCTTCGATTAAACTTAACCCCCAAGTTAAACAATTTCAGCCTTTGATTCGTAATTGTTTATGGTGTGTTAATAGTAGTATTGACATTGGTATTGATACCCCTATCAATACTAGTATCAATACTCCTATCTATACTTCTACGATTCTCCTTCTATCGGTTGAAGTTATTTGGCTCTTTCATTTGGGCTTCCATGGGCTTCTTTTATCTTGATCTTGGACTTCAATAAGGGTTAAAAGATGAGAGAGTTTTGAGTTCTTTTAGGCTCTTATTTATTAATTCTTTAGAAATTAAGATAAAAATATATATTAGGAGATAATTTATTCAAAATAAGATAGATAATAAGGTTATAAAAGTGTAATAAAATATAACAAATATCATATTTCACATCATAAAATTGAGAATGTGCATAATTCTTGTATCTCCAAAATTCATACTTGTAATTTTAATTTCCTATTTGTTATTATCAAAAGGAGGAGATTGTTAGGACCGTGTCTATGCAACCGACTTATAAATTAGTTTGATGAATAACAAATATTCATATTTGGTATAATATATGTTTGAGGAATTAGTCACTAGCTAGGGTTAGGAATACTTAATGAAACTCAACTCAGAGATGTATAGCCGAGATATGAATATTGTAGTTATACAATATTGAAATAGCCATCAGCAAGATTGAAACATACACCAAGGCTAAAACTAACACGGGTCATAACTTTTGAAACTCGGTTATCCAAATTTCTATTATAATATCTTTTCAAAAATCTCATGATCTAATGTATCTAATTATCAAAGGTAGGTTGAGATCATTGATGGTTTACAATGACTCATAGATGGTCTACAATTACACATTAATATTTTCCCAAGAGTTGAAAAGTAAGTATCAATGGATGAACGGTACTGTCAATGGGTGAACAATACCATCAATGGTTGAGTCCGACCATTGATGGTTGAGCATCAAATTCACACTTTATTATTGAGGGTATATTTTGCAAATTTGATGATTTCTAGAAAAATTGCTGACCTAATTAACAGAAAGAAAAAGAAAGAGGAACAGAGAGCTAGGGTTTCAAGTTGGTGAAAGGATCTTGTTTAGGGTTTTCAGATAGTATCTTCGATGCTATTCTTCATTGTTTAATCATCAACCTTTGAGGAGTGTTGTCCTTAGACTTCATCACCATCACTGTTCTTCTCAGAGCTTCGCTTCAATCATTCGGATAATGGTTTGCACAATAAAAGGGCTGTAGGATCTTTCTAGTTGCGCTTAATTGTTATTTATTTCTTTGTATCAAAATTTAAAAAAAAAATTACGGTGTACTCAAGCCGGGGTGAATTAAGAGTTTATAGCATACTCATGCCGTGGTGAATTGAGAGTTTATGGCGTACTCACACCGTGGTAAATTGAGGGTCTACAATGCACTCTAGCCAGAGTTGAGTTGAGGAATTAATCATTAGTTAGGGTTAGGAATACTCATGTATGAAGAGTTAGATGACTAGTTTGGAAGAAACATAGAGTTTCAGTCTTGTAAGCCTACTGAATCAAATTTGTGATTTAGGAGGACTTTCATATAGTAGGGAAGCCCATTCGCAAGAAGGAAGAGTGGATGTAGAATTGTTCATCTGAACGACTATAAAATCTAGTGTGTTCTAGTTGGATTATGTTCGTGATTATTGTATCGCTTATTGTTTTGCTTATTATCTGCTTTATTCCGCTGAATATGTTGTGATATATCAAAAAAACAGTAGGTAATCATACTCGCCCCCCACCCCACCCCACCCCACCCCACCCCCATCCTTTACGTTTGCATCTCATATCCAACAAATACTACTTTTAGAATTTTGTTATCTTAATGTTTGTTTAATTCATTGTTATAACCTATCTCATTTCTACTTTAAAATTGATAGAATTAGACTTTATTTATAATATATGTTCAGATAAACTACAAGGTAACTAGGTGCTAAGTAGCCATTCCCAAAGCAACATGCACCATTCAACGCTGCTTTGGACCCATATGACCGACACGGGTGAGTTTGGCTATGATCATAAGCCACCGTAAACAAAATTCAAGCTGGTAATATTGAGATTAACCGCCTCAATAAGAATATATTTTTTTTAATTTATTTTGACGTTAGCGTGCATTTGAAAATTGAATATCTCAACCTTTGTCTCAAACTCGAGGGGCATATCACCATGAAAAAAACAAGTAAATTATTGGTAAATGGATTAGGAGTCAGGCTAAGTTGTATCATTCAGTGTCAGTTAGCGTACTTCACTCGAAGTTAAAATTTGGTTTGAATTACTTTTTGTCCTCTTACTTCGATCAATTTGATTCAATGAACTAGTACAATGGTCATTGGCGACCTCATTAAACTGAAGTTTGCACGTTTGTGCTATAAAGTCTTCAAACAAATTGTCCTTTTCTCCTCCGGATAAGACTAGGACAAATTTTTGAAATCAATCTTTTTGAGATTTTAATCAGCAAAAACAACCTTCTTATAAATTAATTAGCAAAACCAACCATTTTCAAATGAAAATGGTCGGTTTTGCAGTGAGAGTTGTTTTGCGAAGTGCACAGGACTACTAGTCCCGTGCACTTCGTTTTAATAGACCGACCCCTCTCTTTTTTGGCTCCCGTGACTGACCCCCTCTTCCCCAAAAACCCTAACTTCATTTCCCAACCCCCCTCTCTGTCATCCGTTCTCATCCTCCCCCCCTCTCCCGTGACCTCTTAATTTCCCAAACCCCCTCTCTCTCCTCCGTTCTCATCCTCCCCCTTTTACAGCGATGGAAATGCCCTCCACCTCCAGTCCCCCGAGCATCGTCGGCGATGGCGGAGGACGTGAGATCCTACGAGAAGCTTCGAGAGGAAAGGATCAAAGAGAACCTCGAGAGGATTCAGAAACTCGGCATCATCAATCTCCCTCTCTCTCCCTCAAGTCCAGTCCTCGTGGCTCCGCCGGCGACGGTGCCGTCGTTAGCCACTGCAGCGGCCGTCGGCGCAATGCTCCTCCGTCTATCTTTCCCCATGGCCCTGCTACTGGCAAACTCTTGCTGCCGCCGTCGCCGAGGTGATCTTCGAGGTCCATTGCTTAGCCTCTCTTTTTTGTGCGCATGTTCGATCTACAATGTGCATTCTTTTGATGAAAGATTGAGGATTTTGATTGTTTGTTTCATTAGTTTCGTTTTTTCAAATCCCTGCTCTTTTATGTTTGAAAGGTTGAGGATTTTGAGTGTTAGTCGCCAAAAAAATGAAGTTAGGGTTTTTGGGGAAGAGGGGGTCAGTCACGGGAGCCAAAAAAGAGAGGGGTCGGTCTATTAAAATGAAGTGCACGGGTAGTCCCGTGCACTTCGCAAAACAGCTCTTACTGCAAAACCGACCATTTTCATCTGAAAAGGGTCGGTTTTGCTAATTAATTTATAAGAAGGTTGTTTTTGCTGATTAAAATCTCAAAAAGGTTGATTTCAAAATTTTGTCCGATAAGACTATTGTAATATTCACCGGAGCAAATTTGGGTAGAGAACGCAGTAGATAGATTCAGGAGTTAGTAACTTACGCGTCGTATATCCTGTTTGCAAAAACAAAACTACAATGTTTTCTGGGAAAATTTATATTATTTGTTTAGTGCTTCGTGCATGCTTCCTTGATAGTTAATAATAGCGGAAACAAAGGAAATTCTACATTGGGCAGCCACCGCTATGCATGTGAGTGTCATTGTCCAAGATATATAATTCGGTTTGTTTAAGGATTTTTTACGTTTTAATTTTTAGTCTGGCATATTTAAACAGAAAAAAAGAAATTAATCAATGTCTAGATTTTTTTGGCAGTTTTGGTTAAAGTTAACTATCAAGTATACTTGGATTAGAGAAAATTAATGTCAACTTCGTAAAATCAACAAAAAATAACATATTGCGCCAAGAAACTACATTTGACACTACTAAAAAATGAGCATCTTAGGCGGAATTCCGTCTAGAATACACAGAATTCCGTCTAGGATGAGTATCTTAGACAGAATTCCGTCTAGAATACGCGTCTAGGAAGTTTCCGTCTAGCTACTAAAAAATGTAGTATTCTAGACGGAAATTCCGTCTAGAATACATCCTAGGCGAAATATTCTAGATGAAATTCAAACCGTCTAGAACACATCCTAGATGGAATATTCTAGACAGAATTTCCGTCTAGAATACTGCATCCTAGACGGAAAAAATTTCTGTCTAGGATGAGTATCCTAGACGAAAATTTTCGTCTAGAATATTCATCCTAGACGGAAATTGATATTTTTAAAAAAAAATTTAAAAGCATCCTAGACGGAATTTGAGCATCCTAGACGGAATTTCCGTCTAGGATGCTATGCTACAATAGTTTTTTTTCAGATTCTACTTTGAGTGCATGTACACATTATTGAACAACAAAAAATTATATTCATATCCAACACAATCTAATTATATTCCAATAGCAAATCCAATTATATTCAAATAATACATTCACCAAAATAGTAGAGAGATACATAAATTATTTACAAACTTTTACATAAATTATTTACAATGGGTATGACACTGCAGAAACTTCTTCAACTCATTCCCTATATATTTACTCAAGCCCTCTTCTTCTCCTTCTTCACCTTCTTCCTCATCATCCTGAGTGTAACATAAGGACACAAGCAATGCATCAATATATGTACAAACTGATCCATAAAGAAGACCCTTTATAAAAGATGGTGATTTTCTACTAGTCGAGACAGAAGGAAAGACAAAGAACTAAGAGGATTTTAACAATGATGAGAATCAAGAAATAAGTATGAGCAATTACCTTGACAACAAGAAGTGGATTGTGCTCCACTGCCAACAAAAGCCTAAAAGATAGAAAGAGCACTTAAGTACTAACACCATGCAGTAACTATTTAGCATGAAGCATATACCAGGGAATTGAAGTATCTTTAAACATATAACATGACCTACAGGAAGGAAAAGTTAAACATGAGCAGTAAGATATAGCACAATCAGTAATAAACAAGAGTGGTGTTAGGGGCACACCACCCACCACAACCCCAACCACACTCCCTCCTCTCATTGCTACAGTAAACCGGGCCTCACATGAGATTTAAAAAATTTTAAAATCCCATATGGGGCCCGGTTTACTGTAGCAATGAGAGGGGGAGTGTGGTTGGGGTTGTGGTGGGTGGTGTGCCTCTAACATTATTTAATAAACAAAGAGACCCGACTGCAAACTAATGTCAAGGTGACGTCAACTATCTATAGTAATTTCTAGACAGCCTACAGAAGCCCTTCCAAAGTTTTTAAAAGTTCACAGTTGACTAAAATAACTTTTCGGAACACTTTGGATCTCGATCTTGATCTTGGATTGGTTAAGTGATTGTTCACTACGTCTGTTTTGAAGGCATTATGAACTTGGTTGTAGAAATTTGCTGAATAGGACTCGTATGAGGGTGAGTATCATAATTTTGCTGTTGAAACGCGAAGGTGGTCCTTTGCGTTTGGAACTTGAAACGCAGAGGTGGTCCTTTGTGTTTGGAACTTGAAACGAAGAGGTCGATTCTGCGTTTAAAATTCTAGAACGCAGAGTTGGAATTGAACCGACTCGGTGTGAACGCGAAGGTCGCGTTTGCGCGGTATTTTGGCCTAAAATCTCGTTCTAATTCGACAGCTCCAGCTATCTATAAATAGATCGCCAGGGTCAAATCAAGAGTCATTCGACTCTTATGTTATTCTTCGACCTGATTAACAAGATTTCTCGTTCAAAAATCTCCGGTGATCTTTCCATTTGAGAACACAATGGCTCCTAAGAAAGTTGCTGCTAAGCCTCGTGCCAGGAAACCTACCGTCGCAAGTTTAGGCGCACCGATAGCTTCGGTCGTCGGTGGTACTGCGGCTCAGACAGTCTCACCATCATCACAGATCCCTTTTGTTGATGGTACATGTTGGACCTATGAATCGTAAAACTTGTTTCGACAAGTTCTAAATTTTAAACGACGAGTAAGACTCTCGTTTTGTTATTGAAACGTGGAGGTGGACCTCTGCGTTTTGAACTAGAAATGTTGTATTAACCTCAATGTTTTGAGATTTGAAAGGCGGGTCTGACCTCAGAGTTTTAGTTTTGAAACGCGGATTTAACCTCGGCGTTTTGATTTCTAAATGCAGATTTGACCTTGGTGTTTTGATTTTGAAACACGGATCTGACCTCGGCGTTTTGAAACTAAGTCTTTGCTAGACTTCTTTTTAGCTTCACACTAACTTGTTTGTTTATTTATTTGTAGTACGCTACCCCAATGAGCCTCTGTCCTTCTGTCATTATTTTGGACATGAAGGTGGTGTGGATAGCAACATGCAGTTCTATCTTTGCCAAGAACTTCTCGTCTTCCAAGATACTGATAAGGAGGGCACGGAGACTGTCACCCAAGCCACTTTAGCAACACTCAGGACTCTGGTTACAGATGCCAGATTTGAGATAGTGGACCCTAAAAAACTCAATAAGCCTGGATTTATATTTGGGGACTCTGTCAAAATTGAGACGGATCTCATGTACGACGGGGATTATAAATAGCTGAGGAAGGTCGGGGATCGCCATCTCTTTTTGCCTAATATGGAGAGGATGTTCACTCTATCATATTTTCAGTGTGTCTCTATCCCAAGTCACATAGATTGGAACCTCCTCAAAGAACAGGACGGGGTTACGATTGGTACCTTAACTTTTTATGGTGTTCGTACTGTGGGCTATAGCTAATAAGTGCCAGCTTTAGTGTAGAACCCCGTATTTTTGTTAGAAGTATATGTGAATTATTAGTGATAGATAATTCTATTATGGTAAATGACTTGAGGTCATAGATATACTTGATAACAAGTTATCAAATATGTATGAGTGTATTTTTATAGAGTTTTGTGTATTGGTTTTGGTAAATTAGCAAAACATGCACGAATCTGGAAAACGTCGGCTTAGTCGACTCATGAGTCGACTTATGAGTCGACCTATGAGTCGACTTACTTGTAGATTTCTACATTTTTCAGTTGCAGGTATAGGTGAGTTTTCTTTCGGGTTTTAACCGTACTATATATATTTTCTTTCGGGTTTTAACCGAAACCAACCCCAAACCCATCTGAATCCCAGAGAAACCCTAGCTCCTCTCTCCCCTCAAACCCTAGTTCGTTTTTGGTGATTTTTGGGGGATTTTCGAAGGATTTCAGCGGGTTTTGGCAAGGTGCAGCGAAGGGAATCATCCTCTCTCAGATTCGGGAGTTGTTCTAGCATACCAGAGGCGAGTAACATCTCGCCCAGCCCTCACCCACTGTTTGTATAGTTTTCTTTGAGATTTATTTCGAATTCTTGAGCCTAAAACGTATTTTTTGTGCATAAAGATAAATGTTTTATATTATGAGTTGCAAGATCTACATTTTCAGTTTAATAAAAACTCACCAACGTTTTGTAATGTAGATCCAGATCTGGAGTTAGTTTTAAACAAGTGTTTCTTTGTGATTTCTTTGTTTTTAAACATTTTAAACATGGATAAATATGTTTAGGGTTTTAATGTAAGTTATTACATGCAAAATCTTTCATTTCTGTTGATACACATGTGTTAGAATCGGAAATATTTTGTTGGGCATGATGAAGAAGAACTTTAGATTTAAATTTTTCATATAAATCATCGTATGCAGAAAAACTAGGAATTTTCTGCTCCGTCGACTAGTTGACTTATGAGTCGACTTATCAGTCGACTTATGAGTCGGCTGATGAGTCGACCAATGAGTCGACTGACGAGAAAATTTATAGTTTTGTGTTTTGTTCTGGTCGACCAATGAGTCGACCAATCCCAGTCGACTCATGAGTCGACTGATGAGAAATTCTCTAGTTTCCTCGGTTTGAATCTATTTGGGTTGTTTCAGTTTAACTGAAACTCTTTATGCTTGTTTATTGTTGTTACGTGCTTTAATATGAACGAGAAGTCGCCTAGAATAACAGGTATTAGAAATTATTGTTTAACATGTATCTTTACATGTGAGATAACATACGGACACGAGTTTAGGTTTGCACACCGAGACACGTGAGAAATTAGGGTATATGCATCTGTTCATATATTTCATCTAGTCCATGTGTGTAGGTGTGAATTTTGATCTCCCAAAACAGGGATTTCGTTTGTATTTATAAGAATACCTTATTACAAACTAATGAATTGAAATTATAACAAAAGCGGAGGGAATGCCCTCTTTGTTTAACATGGGGACTTTCGGTAGCTATAGGACGCCTCGCTCGGTTCTCGCACCGAGTCTGCTTTCCTTGGACGATTCGACCGAGGTTGCTGGTGAGCTTCAGTATGCAGTAGAAGCTCGAGTCGGTAGAGTCTGAGTCTCCAAGTTCGACGATGATCAGGGCTCGAAACTGGGAGAAGATGCTATAGTGCAAAGATTATGCAAAGAGCTTGCTGTCAACTCAGTTGAGAGTCGAGAGCTAGTGGTTCAGTTAACTGATTAAATTAATCAATTAACTATGAGAGAACCTCTTTTCTAAAGCCAGGAGAGGTTCTTAAATAGAGGAGAGACGGCGTGGCCGCTCCTTGAATCATGGTATATGACCATGTACTGTTGGGAGATATCATGCCTTTTATTCGTACCGTGAGCAGCTGCTTGAAGGGCTCGGAGTACTGTACTCCTTCCCTTCACGTCGTGAGGAGTGGGATGGCCCCTCCTTATACGTGGGATAGAGGCTGCCCGATACCCGAGTAGGTTTAGCCAGCTTGCTGTTTGCAGGTGGATTCAGCTCTTGACTCGTGCGGGCGAGGCGAGCTTCCTGCAGGCGGACTTGGCGACTGACCAGTCACTCGTTTTGTGAACGGCTACTTGATGGGCTCAGAGTACTATGCTCCTTCCCTTCACGTCGTGCGAGAAGTGGGAAGGCTCATCCCTGTACGTAGCGTAGCGGCTGTCAAGTACTCAAGTGAGTCTAGCCAGCTTGCCGTTTGCAGGCGGATTCAGCTCTTAACTCGTGTAGGCGAGGTGAGCTTTAATCGTGAGTATACAAGAGGATTTGGCGACTGCATGGATTTGACTGGTTACTCGTACTGTGAGCGGCTACTTAATGGGATTGGAGTACTGTGATCCCTCCCTTCACGTCGCGGGAAGTGGGAAGGCCCATCCCTGTACACAGTATAGCGATCGTCGAGTACTATAGGCGCATTCAACTTTCGACTCGAGCGGGCGAGTCGAATAAATAGGCGAATTTCAGTCATTTGGATGATTTTGACTCGTGCGGGCGAACCGTTCATACAGGCGAGTCTGGGGTCACCAAATGTAAATGAATTTTGGTGATCGCGCGGTCTAGGCTCATGTTGGTGAAGCTAAGCTCATGGATGAGCCTTACCCTTGAAACATGCAGGCGATCTTGAATCGCAGGTGGAATTTACGTGAGTCTGCAGAGCTAAATTTACCGTCTACAAGACCCCCTTCGAAGTTTTCAGACCTAAACCGACTTGCGTGTGGTCTGAAATACTTTGAATAAAGAAGTTCCTGGTAGGTTAGGGCGAATTTAGCCCTCTTTAGAATTTTTAGCAAACCCTCAGCTATCAACGGGTTTGACTTGCCTCTACCGATTACCATTTGAATCGGGCTAGCCATACTATTCCCCTCAGTATGATGAGTTGTCGAGTAGTTTTTCTTAGGCTTGATGCTAAGATTTCTACTCTAACCCTTAACTATTTGAGACATGGGTTTGAGTGAGGTCATTCCATCGGTTGTCCAAAACTCTAAATGAGTCGTACTATCCGGAATCCGTCTTCAAGGGCGACTGAATCATTCAGGCGAAATTCATTTTCGCAGGCGAAATTTGAAGTTGTGGAGTCGATCCAGGTTTTTGCAGGCGAAACCCTTCCTTTAGGCGGAATTAGATTTGGCAGGAGGTGAACCACATGTTCGCCGATGAAGCTTCATGCTTTCCAGCTAAGGCGGCGTGGGTCCGTCAGGTCGGATTAATTGCGATCTGACGACGCGACGTTAGCTTCGTGCACCTCGCTCAATGATGAATCGTGGCCGTGGTTTTCAAATTCAGCCGCAGATTTTGGTTCGGGTCCCGGGTTCTGACCGGCCCGTTTCCTGTTTTGACGATTCTTTCGTAACCGCAAAAGAGAATGCCCTATCAAGAGTAATCTGGGCCGTCGATTTCGATCGTGGTCACGTCTCTTAACCTCCAATGTCGCCATCTTGAGAGCGATCGTGGCCACGCAAGCACTTCCGCCTTTAAATAGGCTTTGTTCCCCTCTTTTGAGAGCTATCGTGCTCAGGAACTTCTGCTCGCGTGAAAATTTTCTAGAGAGAGAAAGAAACTCCCACTTCGTCCCCGACTCCCAGTCATGGTGCCAAAATCCAAGAAATGTGTTCCAAAGGGAGAAGGTCCTGGATGTTATTCTGATCGCGTCGCCGTTGGTACGATCGCCAGCGTGCCTGAGACGCACTTAGGTAAGTCGAAAGGTTTATTTGACGACTTTGCATTAATTGCCGGCGTTGGGTCGGGAGGGCGAGCATTGCTCGTCTTCCTCCGTGGAGTCCGCCATTTTTGGCAGTTTCCCCAATTTGGATAAAAATTGCCTTTTTTCAGGCGGATTCTGCATTTATGTGCAGAAGGTGACTTCTGCTTTTATAGGCGAAGTCGGCCTTTATCGGGTGAAGGCGAATTCGTTCTTGATAGGCGAGTTCAACCTTTGTTTGGTAAAGATGAATTCGATCTATGCAGGCAGATCTCGTCTTTTTCAAGTGGATTTTGTTTGTTGACAGGCAGATTTACATTCGTCTGGCGACTTCGCCTGCTTTGGCTTGATAGGCAGATTCGTATTTTTCTGGCGACTTTGCCTGCTTTGGCTTGATAGGCGGATTCGCCCCAAGGGTGGACTTCGTCCTGATTCTTTGGTTCTACCTTGCAGCGACCTTTTCTGACGAAGCCCTTCCGAAGGGCGTGGCTATCGGTCTCGTCGGAGGTACAGGCTACACGATGCCTCCCCGATTCCCTTTCTTGGATCCGGTATCCGTGTTTGCTACCGACAAGCCGGATGGACTGATCAAGAGAGTCACCGACGGGCACCATTTGACGTTGCGTGAGTTGACTACTGACGCGGTGTTGACAGACGAGGCTAGGACAGAGCTCACAAAACCTTAGTTTTTGTTTGGTGATGCCGCAACTGATCCTTCAGCTCTATTGCTCAGGGAGAGCAGGTGGCTCCGCGTAGTGGATGTTGGCCTTCTTGTTTTGATGATATTTAACAAACAATTTACATCTAATGTTGTTTGTCTAGTATTCGTATTTGCTTATTTGTTATAGACAAACAACAACGTTGGATGGATTGCGCTTCAACGATCACATCAATATGGAGGTTGGTGGAATGTCGGTGAAGCCTTGCAATTCAAAGTTAAAGATCAAGTTCAAGCTTCATCCGCACGTGTACCAAGTTGAGCTACAATGAAGATCAAGATCAAGCTTGGGTAATCTAGTTTAGATTTATATTATGTGTGTTAGATACTCTAAGCTCAATATAATATACACACACATTTTATTGGTTTCTTCGTATATATTGTAGGCGTCTAAAACTGTCTATAAAATCCCGCACGAAACTCGAAGCAATGAATTGGCGAGTTAAGAAGATTCACCTAAACAGCTCGTGCGCGTCGGTCAACGCGCATACGTCAAATCAGCTCGTGCGTGCCAGTCAACGCGCGTACGTCAAATCATCTCGTGCGCGTCGATCAAACGCGTGCACGTCAACCAGCTCGTGCGTGTCGGTCAACGCGTGCACGCCAATTAGTCGGCACGCATCGATCAACACGCGTATATTAACTAAAGCGCATTCGACGATCGGTCTTGTGGCGAAGCATACAAGTCAACAAATCGGCCAAACACGTGAAAAGAGCAAATCTCGGAAGAAAGGGAACATAAAAGAATAAGTCGGCAAAACTGCGCGAGCGCAGGACAGAATAAACCGACCCGCGCAAGCGCGGGTCGGATCTGATCCGACCCGCACAAGTGTGGGTCGGATCAATCTGACCTGCGCAAGCACGGGTCGGATCTGATCCGACCTGCGCAAGCGCAGGTCGGACTGATCCGACCCGCAGCGCGCAGTCCAGAACCTGAAACGTGTTTTGATGGTTTTAAAGCTGTTTTCACAGGATTTATCTGTTCCAGGGGTTCCTAACTGACTTGATATCATCCTTAAACGTGATTGGGCTATTGTTAACTGAAGATAGAGCTAAATCACTTGTTCTCATCCAAAATAACCGCATCCGAGGCCTATAAATATGAGCCAAAGGCCTCCATTTTCGAGATCTGGGAATTTTATCAAGAGGACGAGGTGCTGTTGGATTGAGGAGTCAAGGAGCACGAATTTCAGCGAAGGCAAATCAGATCCCGGCGAACTTCGGCATAAAGAAGGAGCTATTCGAAGGATCTGAACCCCGTCCGTCCGTCCCTTGAGATTAGGCTTGGTCTTAATCTCGAGAAGAGCCCTGATTTCGCTTGG
>BQKN01065528.1:0-72281 GCA_022839385.1 Asparagus kiusianus
TACATGTGAGATACGGACCAGTTATATTTCTTTTCATACATAGATCGGGGTTAATATTTAATTATCTACAATTTGAGACATATGGTATATACATGAGGGTTTCCTTGTTTGGATTATTTCGCTCGACGTACTACGTCTCGAGTTGTAGTTTTTTAAGTATTAATTCCATCTAGTGTATAACCCTGTACTTGGATGATTACTCTGACCGCTAGCTGCATGATCGACTTGTTACTTGGTTGATTCCCTTGGATTTATGATTATTCTATTCTAGTAGTAAATTATATTTAGATTATTAGTATTTCAGTTGTATGTTTCCATTGTTATTACCATTATTGCATTGGTCGCACGACCGTTCTATTTTTCCTTTTAGGATCTTGTCGTGCGCCATGCACCTGACGTACACCTGTTTTCTCCGGTGTACGTCAGACTTAGAGGAAGAACAGGTTCAACATGAGCCAGAAGATTCTCAGCAGGAGTGCCTTGTAGACGAAGCAGAAGAAGAGTTGAAGCTCAGTTATTCCTTTCAGTTTATTTTCGTAGCATTTCCTTTTTCGTCTGATCATTGTATTTTATATTCTCCAGTAATTCATTCAGATAGTTTGTATAAGAGCATGTTTGGCCCGAATATTATGTCTGAATGATCATTTCAGTTGTGATATGTATCTTTTGGTTCTGAGTTGTTTATTATATTCTCATTATTGTGATCGGGGACCTGTGACTTCGCATTGTAATTATTTCTAGACGCTTAGCGTATTGGATTGAGAAGAAAAGAAAAGAGAAAAAAATAATAGTGTATATTTCTTCTCAATCTAATACGTCGCGGGCTTGCTCGCGTCCCGATTCCCTGGTATTTTGGGAAGCGGGGCGTGATAGCTTTAGGAGTCTGTTTTGATTAGAAAACAAAGCCGATTTAATCTCAGATTTGACCGATGGACTTTCCTAGTCGTAAGGAGTCTTTTTAGGAGTTTTAATGTTTTCGAAATTCTTTTACTATTTTTGGTAAGTTAGAGTCCTTGTAAAAGTCTTGTTTTTTTTCTATTTATGTAGGATTTTGTAAGCCCGAGTGGTATAACTTTTGATTAATAAAATTTTGTTTTTCTTCAATATTTACTTCGTGAATTCGAAGCTCTTCGTAGATTCGAAGATTGTTCTTGGTGGATTCTGAGGTTATCACTTTCGTGCTGTGTCAAGAACCCAGATTAAACAAAGGGAAGTGTCTCCGTCGATCCCTTCTCTTTTTTGTAAATCGGGAAACCGATTGAGAGGAATTATAATTTTTTCTAAGCCAGTTAGAAAGAGATTACATTGAGAGAATTGTAACTCATTCTTTTTCTAAGTCTATTAGAGAGAATAAAACAATTTCAGTCTCAATTTCCTTCTTCATTTCCCCACCAAACATGGACACAGTCACAATACGTGAGTGATCCTTCATTTGTGGGCACTTCTAATATCGATACTAATATGGCCCATCTAGATGATAATACAAGTGTCGAATCCGAAGATGGTGATGAAGAGGATGACTTACAAATTAATAGCATGACGTGTTTGATTGATCGTGATGAAGGGGGCAACCAACACATTGACGAATGTTATACTAATAATGAGTATGACATGTTTGATTGATTTCTTGTTCACATGTTGTCGCAGCTTGCTCTGATCTACGGGGTGGTTCGAGAATTTCATATTATGAATTCGTCACAAATTGGGGAGTATACTATCACATTACAGGACGTAACCGTCATACTTAGGTTTCGCATCGATGACCTGGCAGTTACGTGCACCATTGACCATAACTGAGCTGAAGTATGTGCTAGGCTTCTTGGTCAGGTTCCCGACTTGAGGAGTGGTGCGATGAAGCTATCATAGCTTCGTACGACATTTCAAGGAGATATACCAGCTGATGCTTCCATTGAGACGCTTCAATATCATGCTCATGCGTATATATTGCACATGATAGGGTGCATGCTATTTCCTGATGTGAGCAAGACTCTTGTACATAGACGTTAACTGCCACTGCTAGAGGATTTTGGTGTATGCGGCACACTATCATGGGGTAGTGCGGTGTTGGCATACTTATATAGAGAATTGGGTAGGGTATCCTTGATGCAGAATAAATAATTCAAGGGATGCTAAACATTGATACAGATTTGGTCATGGGAACGCATTCATATTAGACGACCTACTTTGCTTGTGCACCGTGACCTACATGGCCAGTTTCCTTTGGCATACATGTATAATTGTCCACAGAATTTTATTCATATTGAATTTGTATTCATATATTCTTTATGCCAAATAGGTATAACGTGCGGTACGCTAAGTACAAATCAGCGATATGACATTGTGAGTTTCACCGAAATGAGCTTGATGACCTCTATCACGAACATGTAAATATAAATCTCAAGTCGTTTTGAATATTATGGTTTTGTTGTTGATACTGATAAATGTTTTATCTTATTTCAGTTCAAGTGGAGACCATATTCACCGCCGGAGCTCAATATGCATACCCTTGCACCTATCTGTCGAGATAGTCCCGACTTGTGGGGAGCTAGAGTTCCATTGATCTGTTGGGAGATTGTGGATATGTATGTTCCCGACCGTGTGCTACGAAAATTTTTGCTCTCTCAGCATGTGCCGGATCCTGTCGAGCAGATCGATCGTAGGCGACGACCTACATCACATTGTACGGACTATGCCGTACTCCGTGCGGCCTACATAGACAGGTGGATTCACAGGTGGGATTTCATACAGGATATAAGAGACACATTTGTTGATTATACCACATATATGCATTGGTATTGAGATGTCACACATAGATGGATCACGCGTGACCCACAGCCATCAGCTGGCACCTACCATGCTCACTGACAGATAGTTACATCCCTAGTGGGATGATCGAGAGAAATTATGTAAGTTTCTAAGCTAAATTAAAACAATAATTTTTATTAAGATGTTATTTGCTAAATTGTGTATATATTGTTTAACTTGCAGGTCTATGCTTTTGATGATATTGAAGCTAATATTGATGAGCACATGCCTGAGATTCAGGATCCGGAGGCATTAGGGGTCTTCATCAGGATCAAACAGAGAATAACACAGGTGTTTCATAAGACTCATGTCGACGAGTTTGCAGGCCGTGGGGACAGGTCTCGATCATTTAGGCAAATATACATGCGACGACGTAGGCCACGTGACGATGGCGATGGAGCCGACACTTCGCATGCTGATGGAGCCGGTACTTCTCAACCTCATACACAACCAGATACTCAGATAATCGAGTCTCATCAGCAGGAACGCATGGGGCAAGGAAGAGCAAGGGGAAAGGGGAAGAGAGGGAGAGGAAGCAGAGGAGGAATTTTGGGTTGTATGTGATCTTATTTTGTTAAAATTTGTAACTTTTATGATTTTTCAAATACTATACTTTTGTGGATCAATTATTGTTTATATATGTGATCTTTGTGAGTATTGTTTGATTCGTGTTTAATTCATGTCTGAACTTTAAGAATATTGTTGTAACTCAGTGTATATGAGATCGATTATTATTCACAGGTGTATTTTCGTGATTATTGTTTGATTCAGTATTTATATTGTTTGATTCATGACGAAAATTTCATGTATATTTGTTGTGTAATGCATTTAGGAGTTACGTTGCGTATATAAAAAATATGCACAGCCTGTTGTGCATGTTTTTTAAAACCTGCAGGTTCACGGGACTTCAAGTCCCGTGAAGTTGCAGGCTGAATTTCCAAAGTGTGGAAATTTAGCTCAAACTTCACGGGAATTCAAGTACCATGAAGTTTTTTTTACCTTTGAAACTTCACGGGACTTGAAGCCCCATGAAGTTTTTTGAACTTTGAAACTTCATGGGACTTTAAATCCCATGAAGTTTGGAAACTTTTTTCGTCAAAACCGACCTGGTTTTAGTCCTAGAGCTAAAACTAGGTCGGTTTTGACAAATATAGTTGAAAGGTGTCGTTTTTAGGGAATAAGTTTGCAAATAGGGCTCTTTTGAAAATTTGTCCTATTATTAATCTACAGCAACGAGCAACACAACATTATTATTACTCTAGGATAACCTACTCCTCTATACTTACAGGAGGACCCAAAAATTTACTATTCTTGCTACAGTGAATGCTACAATAAGTATTGTAATATTTTTTACTGTAGCAATATAGCTGCAGCACAAAAAAAGAAACTGTAGTATTTTGCAAAAAATACTGTAGCATAAAAAAAATTTACTGTAGCAGAAATAAAAAAAGGAGCCATGCTTTGCATGGGGTGCACGCTAGTCTATACTTATACGAGGATCCAAATATTTACTATTCAACTACAGTTAATGCATATTACTGTAGCACAAAAAGGGAAAACGGTGGCATTAAAAAACATTGGTGTAGCATTTAATGATGAATTACTATAGCATTTAAAAAATGGGGGACCGTGATTTGCACGGGGTGCACACTAGTATATTTAATGAAAAATTCGAGATACTCACAAGTATGTTAAGTTTTTCCTAGAATACAGAAGAAAGTTTCTCTATTAATTTCTCTCTTTCGATTCGAGAAGACACATCACAAACTGGGCTTATAACACTAAGCTTTGATTTCTCCCACTCTTGCAAGCATTTGTTGGGCACCGTTTCGTTTCGAGAGCATGAATACACTGTAGCCCCAAGCCTCGCTAATTTTTCAACTATAGCATGCCTGGGATGCACTGCAGTTATATGATAAGTATGCGGAAACTATATTCTCTTTACTTTTACTCCAACATTTGGACCTAGTTCAAACTGTTAAGACTACTAAAATTATATTCCTCAATCTTTACTGTAAGTTTGGGGCTTTAGAATAGTGGAAGGGACTTTAAGAATCCTGGCTCAAATTTCGCTTAGCATGTATTTTAAAAAGACATATTTGCCTAAAATATATTTGATATTTGTATCCGTGAAGTATAAAAAAAGTGATAGACATCTCATCTTATGCCTCTATAGGTTATATTATTGTTGGTTTTGGATGTGTGAAAATCGAAACTTGAAAACAAATCAACAGCACGAAAAGCTATTGTTCATTCGATTGAAGAGAAGATTAGTCGATTGATGAAACCCTTTGCAATTGTGAAAAGTTTCTGCTCGGTCGACCGACACTTATCAATCGACCAATAGGAGCTCATCAGTCGACCGATGGGAGTTATCAGTCGACCAATAACGTGCATAAGCAGTGCACAATAAGAAATTGTTCTCATCAGTCCACTGACGCAGAGCATCAGTCGACTGATGACGAGTTTTCCAGCTTCCTGGTTCGGGTTGGAAACTGTTTTGGGCTAGGTTTCATATATAAACATTAAACGTTTTAGGGTTTGTAGTACATGAACAAGAATGTCTTTGAGAGGGTTTCTAAACACTTTGAGATCAGAGATCTTAGAAAGAAAGTGTCCGTTTGAATGCATTGTAATATTCATCAATATTCAAGGAATTTTCTCATGTGGCTCCCGAGGACGTAGACACGTTTGCCGAACCTCGTTAAATCTAGTGTTCTCTTTTTGTTTATTCTTTCTTGCAAGTTTTTATATTTGCTGTGATTTCTCGCTTGCTATACTTTTGACACAAGATTCGGAAGGGCACAGATTGTCGTTTGTTGCAACCCCAACAATTACATCCATTTTGAAGATATAGAAGATGAATTACACTAAACCCACAAGAACACTCAGCATTTTTGCTACAAAAACTTCAATCGAACTATATCCTCAATAACTATTAGAATTGTCAAAAAAAACCCCAAGAACTTCTAAAATGAACTCCAATAATTATTGCAATTTCGGGAAACCACCAATAAATTTTCATATTTTGCAAACAACCCCCATAATGGTGTTAATCCACAGTTAGGATCTAAAATGTGTTACCATCACGAAAAATAGACTTGTACCGTCAATGGGGGTTATTTGCAAAACACTAAAACTTGTTGGGGGGTTTTCAGCAAATTACGATGGTTATTGTGGAAATTAGTGTGATTTTAGAAGTTTTCGGGGGTTTACTATAAAACGCTAAAAGTTTTTGGGGGTTTACTGTAATTTTCCTTAAAAATGCAGAAAAGTTTAAAGATGGGTACCATATTCGTTTTGTTCTAGATTGAAGATAAACTTGATGATAAACTTGATGAGTTGGCTAGTATTGAAGATAAACTTGATGAGTGGGCAATAAGAAATAGAGGTAAAGAGTAGAATTGTAGAAATACTCATTACTTTGTAAGTTTTATTTCTTACCTGAAAATTTGTGATAAATTATTTTGAAAATAGTTGCAAATGATAGTGATATCGATGAGTATGTGCCAACCTAGTTGAGATATATTCATCTATTGTGATACGGACAAATTCCAAAATAAATTTGTCATTGTTAGTGATTATTAATAAAGAATTTATTTTTATCATTTTAATTTCTATAATTTTTGTATTTGTAAATTATATAATTACAAGTGATTAATAATATGATTGATCTTTTCACCAAATGTTCGCTTAATTTATTGTTGTTTACTCTTGAAATTTTTTTAACAAAAAATTAAAATTTTAAGCAAAACAAAGAAAAAAAGAAAAAAAAGAAAATGCTCGGCCGGGCCCGGTGCCCGGCCCGTTTGGGCCCAAGCCCAGGCCCCGACCCGGCTTGGGCCAACCGGGTCAGAGCCACGGGTTTTGCCCGATCCGAATGGACAGGCCTAGTTTACTTAACCTAAGCCTTAATTTAAAGGTTAAGATTAAGTAAACCCAACCATCACCCTCTATTTTTTAGGCGAGTGACGGTGACACTCGCCATGCGTGTGTGTCGCTAGCACTCCTTGAAGGAGATTTAAGGTTTGAGAGAGGAGTTACAGCATCTAAAAGTGGAGTTTTGACGAATCCAGGCATTTCACGATTGGTTCGGATATTGTTTTTGGCTCGTTCGCACGCCAAATCCTTGTTAGCATATGTTCAGTGCTCCTAGCGGAAATAAGATAGAAATTTGAAATTGGGTTCAGCATCAGTTTGTATCAAAAGTTTCTAAATCATCCGTTGTGGATGCATATGGTTTTCAGAAGGTTTTTTCTTCGTCTGCGCGTATGCACCCGTAGAGCCCAAGCAATTTTATGCACCATTCGTTATCCGCGAGCTAACCTGACTTTGGTCTCAATCAATAACTAATCGTGGATCAAAACATAACTACCAACAATACTGGTTGGATCTTCCAACTATATATATATTTAACTTGTGGCTATTTACTAATTCTTTTGAAATGAGGATATATTCATAACTGAAATTTCAAGCAGCTTATATGCATGATTCTTAGTCATACATATTGATATTTGATGGTTTTCATATTTTTAGGAAAAAAAAAAGAGCTTAGAATATCCGATGAAATATGTCGATCAATTCTATGATATGAAACTAGCCCTTAGATACTCACCTTTGGTTGCGAAATAAATGGACTGTGAGTCCAGACTTACTATCCCCGCAATAGAAGGGATATTTACAATACTGTCATTGCTTGATGCTTTTAAAAGAGGGTGTTCTAATTGGCACAGATGAAATGTTGATTCCAAATTTGTAGCCATTGTGAGAAAGTATTCATCAGCTGTGCAATCAACCGCGGGCTTGATAACAGCGGCACCTACGTTAGTAATCTTTAGATAAGAGAAACACTAGTTTAGTTACTAAAACATTACTTCAAAGATTAATTGCAGATATATGTTGGCAAACTCCTCAAAACAGGATCAGAATTGATCGTAATCCTGTTTTGAGATAAGCTAGATATATGTTGGCAAACTCCTCAAAACAGGATCAGAATTGATCGTAGCCCTATTTTGAGATAAGCTAGTTCTGTTTAGATACAGAGAAGAGATGGATCAATACTGAACTAGTTTAGTGGGCATTTTTGGTATAGGAAAAACTAAGACAATATACAACATTTGTTAGCACCCAAAAAAACATACAACATTTATTAGCATATATCATGTGGTCACCATAACAATAGTAACTTTTGCTAGTTTTAACCACACTACTTCCTCTTGAAATACTTCTAGTATATGTCAAATTCTGACCGCCCCATGGTTTTATGATATAATTTAAAAACTAAGAGAAAAATAACGTTATCATTACGATCAGATATTGTTTGTGTCAATGAAATAGAGCATAAGTGATGAGTAGTTAAAAGCCATAGTAAAGGGGGTATATCTATAATTAATACTTTATTTCATGAGGAATGGGTTGAAGACTACGAGTATGTTGAGCTTTCCATGAAACTTGGAAGAAACCTTCTCCTTTAATTTCTCTCGCTCAACTCTGGTAGACACATCACAAACTGGTCCTTTAATATACTGAACTTCGATTTCTCCCACTCTTGCAAGCATTTGTTAAGTTCTGCTTCATTTCTAGAAAATGTGTATACCATATAGCTCCAAACCCAACTAAATCTTCAACAATTGCATACCTGCAACGGATTGAAAATGTATAGTTCACACCTATTAAATACCCATCATTGTAAAGTTATTAAAAGATCATTTTCTCATAAAAAAGTTATTAAAAGTTCATACTTGCACGACGAAATCGTAAAAATACAATAAAAGGTATCTGTAATTTTCAAATGAGTGAAAATTAAATCTCTTGGGTTCTTATAATTATGTAAAATAATAATTTTAATAATTTAGTAATTGGTATCACGCAATCAAGCTCACATGTAATGAGATGAGAAATTATTCATCAAATATTAATACCAAGTTTTTCACATGCTTCTAATTGGTAGATTTCTTACTTTCGAGCGACATAAAAATTTATATACACCATCATTTATAAGCTTCTTCATCTTCTAGCGGCATATTTTATCTATAATAGCTAAGGCCCTTATCAAAAATATGAGCAATTGTCTTAATTAACGATGACTCATTTATACTTTTCAGACATTTAACGAGGTAAACTAAACTCGAAACTCAAATTATTATTAACATAAACATGACAGAACTCAACATAAACATGACAAAACTCAAGTTAACCAATTGAATTAGTACTTGACTCAAAGTAAGGTTGCTAGCTCAAGTTCTACTAATTAACACTCGGCGCTATGAATTACAAACAATTGAAGAAAAAAAAAAGATAGAGGGAAAATTTAAAAAAAAATGAATAAATATAAGATACCCAATTCCTTTGGTTCCTGCAGTGACTAGGGCTGTTGCTCCTTTTAGTGACCCTCTCGTTGTCTCTTGTTGTTGAAGGCCTCCATGGATTTAGCCTTTCTGTTATTTTGCTCTTTTAATTCAACCCTTTGCTCCTTTTATCCTCAAAGATTGATCTTTTATTTATTTTGATACCTTCAAAATAAAAAATCAAGTGTAGCTGTCACCGTATTAGACCAGACAATATTCATTTGGATTGACTGTGGCCTGCCACCGATGAGCTTGATTACTATTGATTCTTTGGATCTTCTTTTTACTTTTAGGGTAGAATCCATCAATATTTGTAATTTCTCTTTCTCATGAAGAGATGAGAGCCGAGGAGATAAATTAATGCAAATTATAGGGAACCCACTTGCTATTAATTTCTCTTTCTCATCTCCCTACCAAGTGTTTATGGGAACTCGTTAGAAAAACCCAAGAAAAAGCAACATGCCTGTTTCCTTTACATCGGCGGTGACTTCAGGTAAGTTTGGAAAATTCGCTATGCCAGCAAAGGAATCATATGGCAACGAGGTAAATTACCAGCAGTGGCCCGTGGGTGTAAAAGTCAACAATTTCCCTTAAAAGAAAAAAAAAATCTTAATAATTCAAAAAATGTCATTTCCTCAATAGCATAAAGCCGAAATGAAGCAGAAACACAAATCATTGTCAACTTAAAAAAAAAAAGAATAAGAAAACACTTAAACGGTAATATAACAGATCATTGAGAAGAAACAACTGAAGAGAGCCTACGACTCTGTACTATCAACCTGAATACAATTAAAGAAAGACATTTAGCTTAAACACTATACAAAAAGGTTCACTTGCCAGACTATCACCTTTTATTTTCCTTATATAATCTACAATTCCACAGAAATGGTCCGCGCAGAAAAAAAAAAAATTCAATCAAAACCTCCAACAATGATATCATATCTAGTGACATTTATCTGGTGTACTCCATTTCTTCTTCTGTTCATCAAAACTTCCAACCACAGCCGATCGCGTCTTGTTTCCTAAAAATTTGGCAAAAATACTGTAGTATGCTTCGGTATCCAAGCTATCCAATACGATTACTGGCTTCCCGTTTCTTTCGTCAACTGTGGTTTGTCCATCTATTGACACGTTACCAATCGACACGGCAATCTTTTTGGCTTTGATAACGGGACTTAAATGAGATTGATCAGACATGAACACTGCTCCGAGGATTTCTCCCAGAAATACGTCCTGCAAGTAAGTAAGAAAGGTCGTTTGTCATTTACTGGGTAAATTTCAGAAGACCCCTATGAGCTATGAGGCGTTTAGCACTAAATCCCCCTAAAGGGCCTAAACTACAAAGCACAGGAAATTCCCCTAAACTTGTCTCGCTTAGGAATCATGACTGAGCACAGTTGCTTTAAGTTGCACGTGCTCCAGATGTGGCAACTTTTGGATAATTTTTCCCCTTGTATTAAATATAACTTCGATATTACCCTTTCCAAGTAAGGATAGGTAAGAGGTTAAGTTTTTAGTTTAAACTTGTCATTTTGCCCGTGAATGCCATTTATATGAATTTTATCTTTCAGTTTGCATAATTTTGAAAGCTCAGGGAGTTTTGTCCAAAACACCCTAAAGTCAGGGGACAGTTTGAGATTTACCCTTATTAAAATTGATGCAAAATACAAGAAAAGCAAGATTAGGGAAAAATTAAAAATTAAAAATTACCATATGGTGGTATTGCCGGTGTTTTTTCTGTAGTCTCTGCAACAATGACAACAATTGATGGACAAAAATTGATTCAGGAGTGCCGCAAGAAAGCTGAAGGTTCTGAAGAATTGCTTGGAAAGAAGTCACTTTGCGCTGAACTTTGAGAGGGATGAGAATGATGTCAAGGTTGGATTCTACGACGGTTTTTGCAGCTAGGGGATCAAGAAACATGTTGAACTCAGCAAATTTATTTGAGGGAACTGTGAAGACATTCCCTTCCAATTTTTCATCATCGATAATATTTCCACCAACTATGTACACTTTCTAGGCATGAGAAAACAAAGATACAAGTTATTTTTCCACCAACTATGTACACTTTCTAGGCATGAGAAAACAAAGATACAAGTTATAAGGTCATCGCATTATAGTCCAGGTGTGATAAGAGCATCAGAAACATAAATGAGGGTCACAAATTGAAGTAAAAACTAATCGCAACATTGCAACTTCCATATGAACCATGTGATATAAGTCTCCAACAAAGGAGAAATCAGGTACCTCTAGAACAGTAAAACCGAGATCACCGTTATTTGCGGAAGCACAAAGAAACAACCACATTGATGCTTATTTATACAAGGAGACCCATTAAAATTGTAATTTAAACTGAATCTGTACTTCAAATGTACTGCTATACAACTTCTTGTTGATTTATATTAAAGTAAGCTAATATTCGTTGTTGTTAGGACTGGTATGCTGTTTGTTGCTATGATGCTAATGACATAAATAAAGTGACTAAAATATCTCACCTGAATAAATGAAGTTGCATTTTTATCTGAAAGAAGGATGTTGGCTAAATTGGTCAGAGGTCCATTTGTCAGAATTGTGATTTTCTCACTTGCATTCGCATCCCGGGAAATGGACTTCCAGACTTCCAAAGCCAGCTGCTGCCTAAGTTCAGGGTGATCAGTGTTTCTTGGAGCTCCATACTCCACGGAATTTTGAGCTGTGTAACTGGCTCAATAAGCATGAAGTTAGAATTCATTACTGATGAATTTCGTAAACTAGAAAATATGTAAAATTTATTCAGTCAGGAAATTAAAAAAAGGTTATAATTGCAGCTGAAGACCTTGATCACTGCTGCCCTAAAAGAATACACATGAACAGAGCACAAACAGTTCCGAAATATATTATCCCATCATTCAGAAAGTTGAAACCAAGTTAAGAAATTAAAGAAATGAGAAATTTTATTTATTGAAATAAGGAGGTTATGGGACATTAAACCGTAACAGAAGCGATCAATCGACCTATTGTATTTCGTGTGAAGAAACCTGCTGGATATTTTTCATCATAATTTGGTATTAATATGCTAGACAAGTGAAATATACTGGCAGCACAAATGGTTCAACGAAGTACAATGGTACAAACAATACAAGGAACAACGCAAAGAACAAACAATCTTGACCATTAGTTTTTGTATCTAGCATATAACTATCTCTGTCTATGGTACACAAAATCATGCAAGATAATACATGTTGATCTGAAAAGGGTGTGGTTGTGTGAATTAATGAATAAACATAATAGAAACAAGAAAAGGACATGCGATACATGTACAAATATTGGAGTCACAAATGGCAATACCTTCTAGGGCTTCGTGGCAAATTACGTGCAAATCCAAAAAGCGTATCAGAGTCAATATGTCCACCACTGCCATGAGGTATAGCATTGACAAACTTGCAACCAAGACTTGGACTCTCCAGAGCAGTTAGACTTCCTAGTCCAACAGGAATATCATCACGGCCCATCATATGTAGTACATCGTAGATGATATCTATAGTTGCAGGATTTGCCCAGCCATTGCCACTGATTAGTATCCCCTGTAGTATGGATTGAGAAAGCCGTAATTAATAAAATGGCAAATTTAAAAAAATATGACCTGTGGGCTTTTTTTGCACAAAACTCCCTTTAAAATTTTCTTGTTAGAGAAAACTACCATGACTTTCAAAAGTGCAGAAAAATACCATGAACTACTGAAATTGTTGCTAACGACGTTAACATTTTGAGACACCCTTTGTCCTTAAGCATGGACTTTGCAAATTTTTCCCCTCAATCAGTTTTTTTCTATATCGCGTAAAGTTTTTGTTCATGCTATTCCAGAATGTGTCCACTTACAAAATTTAAATGATGTGCACCCCTTTTTTCCAGAAAATTTCTGTACTGTCTCTCGCAATCTTTTAGCAATATTGACCTCCCTTTCCTCTATCAATCACAAGATGTTCAGTTTATGAAAAGTTCCTATCTATGTTACACGGGTACGGGTACAAATGCAGGTACCAGTACAGATGTAGGTACGGGTACGAGACTCAACAAATTTGCAAAGGGCAGAATACGGGGACACGACAAGTGTATATATATATATATATATATATAGAGAGAGAGATGGAGGAATTTGGTACCAAACACAAACTTTGTGCTTGGTAGTAAGATGATTCATTCCCATCCACTCATTCAAATAGTCCTCATTTGAAAATAATAACTTTTTAATTATCCAACCCATGTGAATGTGGTCTCCCTAATGGAATGAGTGGATGAGAATAAGTAATCTCACTACCAAGCACAAAAGCTTGTGCTTGATACCAAGTTCCTCCATTTCTCACATATATATATATGAGAAAAATGAGTTGCTTGGTACCAAACATAAATTTTATGTTTGGTAGTGAGGTGTCCTATTCCTATCCACTCATTCCAAATCCCAACCACTCCCCAACTCATGTGAATATGAACCCCGATTTCAATGAATGAAGGGGAATATGCCACCTAACTATATATATTTATATTTATATGTGAGAAAAATAGAGAACCTTGTTACTAAGTTGCTCCATTGAACTTGGTAGTGATGTGGACTGATCTGACCCCTACATCATTACTCGAAAATAGAGTCTCAACCACTTTTTAACTGCTCCAATATAGTTGTAGGGACCGGATCAATCTACATCACTACCAAGTTCAATGGAGCAACTTGGTACTAAGTTTCTCTATTTCTCTCTCTCTCTATATATATATATATATATATATATATATATATACACACACACACACACACACACACACACATATTGAAATTAATAATTTACATGTGATCGATTTGTTTTCTGTTCACATGTTTTGAAAGCTAAAATTCCTATAACATTTATGTTTCATTTACGAAGTAGATTGTACATTTGTACATTAGAAACCGCTCGTTTTTTAACTAGATACCTAAATTACCTTTAAAATCTTACTTTTGAACTGGGTATGGACTGAAACAAAACTAGCTCATGTCTAATGAGTTACATAAGGTGGACGTGAAGTGTATGACGAGCGTTTTAAACTAAAATATGTATTATATAATTGAGTATACGTCCGAATAAATGTATGCATACTCAAAGAGTGTCCAGGAAGTGTCAGAGTCGGACTCATGTCGGACACGGATATAGGAGCCCAGACAATGTGTGTAGGTAACTTAGGTTCATGTGCTCCTTAATTCTTTGCAGGTAACAAGCAACAAAACCCTGGCCAGTATTCCGTACTGTTAGGAATCTTGACCCCAAGATTAGTTTATTTTGGTGATAACAAATATTATATGTTGTGTGTATTATGTGCTAACATTTGTTTTGCAGTATCAGAGCTATATCAACAATTATATTCAAATAGATACTCAAGACATAGATGAGTTCAAGGCAAAATGAAGCAACGAAGATATACTTTATTGTCAAAAAGTAATTTATATTTTATTTGCTTAGAAATTTGTACAAGCCTTGATCACTCACACACATGCACATACATAGTGTTAGAACACACTAACACATGCTTAGTGTGTTGGTTAACAATAGAAATCCCCTATGTTAGCCATTAAAGTTTATAGATATTAAGTGAGTCTTAAAATATTTCACTTATACCCATTAGCAATTAGAATCTAGAAAAACCCAAAAGATCAATCTGACGTCGGATGAGAAAGTTACAGCCAAAATACTAAAAATAAAATTCCAGAATCTGTGAGTTTACAGTGTAGTCGACTACTATGTCTTGTAGTCGACTACTAAGTAATTTTCTGACTTTACAGAGTCTGTTTAGACTCAGTGTAGTCGCTACTATAGTTTGTAGTCGACTACAGATGCAGTTTTTTCAGATTTCAGGTTTTGAATAAGTGATTATTTATAGTCGTTTTGTGGACGTTAATTGGGTTTAAAATTATGTCATTTCAGATGTTATAAATAGGTTTAAACATCAGAAAACAAGCATCAAGTTTTGCACTTATAGGATTCATATATTGTGCAAATTAACTCTCTAAACTTTTAATTTTTCAATCTTTTTTCCATAAAAGAGAGTTTTTGATATTGCCTTTGTTCCTATCATTCTTAGAGCTTGTTTAGACAATATTCAGAGAGTTAAAAAGGTTGATAAGCCACTGTTATACGTTCACATCCACATCAAGGCTTATAGGATTGGAATTGTACATTGCTTCAAAGAAAGGTTCACTCGGTTTATAAGAGGGGTTGATCTCTTGGTCTAGAGGTCGGTTTACAATTGGCATGGTCTTATCAATTAGGTTTGCAATTTGCATGGTCTTGCAAATTGGTCAGGTTTGATTTTGATTTTGTAAGGTTTTAAAATTATAGTGAAAACTCTCAAGCGGGATTTGCTTGGGGACTGGATGTACACCGGGGAGGTGGAACCAGTATACATATTTGTGTTTGTGATATTCGCTTTCTGAGATTGTCATTCTTTCTTTGCAATTTATAATCTATTTTGTAAACTCACCCTCTAGTGTTTAAGTGTAAAGCTTCCGTAAATTTTTATAAGAACACACTCTATTCTTAAGGGTCACGATCCTACACTTGGTATACATAAGCAAAATCAGACCCTACACGTACCGTGTGCATCTTTCTTTGGTCTCTACTTTTCTTTTGTCATGCATCTTTTTGCACTCTAAAGTCTTAATATATGTCATTATCAGAAGAAAATTCGCCCTGTTCATGGTAGTTTTTAGAAACTTCTCCTTAATAAATTTCTTAAACTGAAAGGGTCAACAAGAGCAAATAATTATGAGTAGTTGTGAGAGAAATACTAACAATAGAGACATGATTTACAATCTAGTTTGTTCATATGCTTAACTAATCAAAACATGGGATGAAGAGCTAATCAAACAAGACATGTAGAATCTAAGTTTACCTTGAGGTCCAGTACTTCCACTGGCACTTTCAGGAGGTATATGAGGGAAATAATGTCTCCTGCACTCATGTCCATATCAAAAATGACAGGTTTCCCCATGATCCGATTCTTGAAATCTGGCTTGTAGAGTGTTTCACGATAATATCGAAATTCTGTACTAAAATTGAAGCGCCCAGATTGTTGACGGAGGTTTAACACCTACCTCGAACAATGACAGCTGTGACATTTAGTATTAATATTTTTACTAGAAAATGAATATGAATGTGTAAGTTAAACGTTTATGTAGGATATTTAACAGGAAGAAAATGAAGCATCAAATTTAACCCTAAAAGGGACTCTGAAGAGAAGATACTGATTTGACACTTTTCTTTTTTGTTTTGAGGTGTCAATGAAAATGAGATGTTATGAGAACTACAAATTTCAAGAAGGGCGCTTAAGAGTTTCAAATCGCAGTGATGCATCAACTGCAAGCAGAACTTCAAGCATGATGCATGACAAATTGCCTACTGTGGTGTCCAAGAACGTTTCAAGTAACAGGTAATGACTCATCTACTAATTAGAGTAGAAGCAAGTTATAACCTATCAACTCGCATACAGATACTGGCAATGGCTATTGCTGAAGTTGTCCATGAAGATGGAAACACTATGTTAAAATAGAGATCAATGAACAAGAGGTGATTCACACGAGGGCCATGCACTGGAATAATAGATTGCGTTAGTCTTGAAGAATAAGGGAAGTTGAGGTATATTCTGTTGTTCTTGTGCGTGTAGACACATATTCTGCATGTGACATTGGCAGCTACTCACTAGAAGGTAATTATTTCATAAATTCATCATTGGTGCACAGCGGTGAATCAATGATGCATTTATCAAATAATTACCCTCTAGAGAGAGTATCGACGCTGCCATCATAGGTTGTTGTTATAGTTGTAGGTCCTATATGCTATATAGGGGGAATACTGGTACAAGTATCTGATATGGCAGTTCTCAACCAGAACATGCAGCAGCAACAATTAGGTACACATGTTTATTTTATGCATGCGTTATCAAATGAATAATCATATGACAAGTCTAAACATCAACATTGAACAAAATGGTCTCCTTTGCAGTGATAGGTGGAAGGTTGGGGATAGTTAGACATAGCCCATAAAAGTGACTGAAGTTGTGGAATAAATAATTTATCATTTCAAGCACTTACATCTAAAAAGTTTTTAAAAAATTCTCTGTTGAGCTTGCTCTTATCATCTTTGTTTGCCTTTGCTTTAGTGGCAACAAGTACTTGGACTGCTTCTTGACCAGTTACTTCCTTAGTATATCCATCCTGAGTGCATCATATATCATTCATCAATTCAAATCATAAATCAGCAGCGAAGACTTAATGAATTCCTTAATCTAGAAGTGAAGTGTACAACAGGTAGTGAAAAAGGTGAGTATGATAGCGAGGTAGATAATTTTACAACTTATCTGCCAGGAAACCCATATAGATTGAAACTATAGTAGGAAAACATTAGATGCAGCCTCCAAAGTTTCAAGTTACCTCGCACCTTCCTTTCTTTTTTCCCTTGATGAAGCAAAATGGATCTTGAACTCCAGTCTGAACATGACCACTGTGCACTCCATTTTTCTTCAGATTAAACTTCGGGATTGGACGCTTGTCAAAGAATGGGTTTGATCCATCATTTATACCATATGGTCTATTTGAAGTTACTACCGTTATGTTCATGTATTCCATCTCCGAAAATTCATTTTCACCATAACGGTTGTGAAAATTGCGCATAATTGACAGGGCTACACCAACCATAAATGAGTCCCACATGAAATAGCTCTGATGCAATTCAAAGCTCAAATACTTATTAGCCCTTGTATAAGTTAAACAAGTACTAGACCATTTCAACTAAGTAACCTATGCTCCTAAGCACCATGGGGAAAATCTAAAAAGAGAAAAACGTACTGTGTAAAACTGATCGTCGAACCAGGTATCACGAATAATTTTTAAAGACTGGAAGCAGTAATTGGCCTCATGCGTACCATGTTGTCTTTCAAATTCCTTGAAGAATTGCTTGGTTATGGGGATAGTGTTGGTTGCGTCGAGTGGGATAAGTGTAATTGGAATGCCCGAATGGAACACCTACAGATAAAAGATTATACTTGAAAATATGCACTGCAGCAAGCGGGAAAAATATCATAGAAGGTATCATACATAGTATGAAATGTAACAGAAAAGTAGCTATTTTGACATATATATCTTCACATGCTGCAAGAATTCTTAGATGTTCATAACTTCGGCCAAAGTAACTCAAGTTCTGTCTTGCACTGATGAAAAAAGATAAAATGCTAAATACTTCAACATTGCACATTCTAAAAAAGGAAGACAATGTTTCAGAAAGACATCATACGAAATAAATGTGTTAACAACTGATACAAATATTGGTAGATTCCAGTGGGCATCTAGGTCACAGTTCTAGAGTTTTCCTACTTGAGTATGACCACTTTCATCAAGATACTTTTTAGTAAACTTCAATACATCAGTTGTACAATCAAAAGGAGTCTTGTGAAGTTGTAAACCAAAAGATACAGGGTCCAGTAAGTACATAAGCTGAAGATTGCAAAAATGAACAAGTTATGTCCATGATTTGATATAAAACATGGTAAAAGTGTACTTTCATATTATTCATGACCATGCTCACATCAATGCACTCAGCCAACACATAAAAGTTGCATGTATATGCACGTTAAATTTAACTGGAAAATTCATATACCTGATATGCAGCAAATGGGTCTCCAAATATATTGAACTCGGCATACGGATTGCTGTAATATGCAGTATACAAGTTGCCACGATCCCCACACTCTTCTGGTGTGCAGGTGGTGCTAGCATTCTTGGGGCAGCACCCTGTAGGGTTCTTTGACCTCACACCACCTCCCATGACATAAATTTCCTCTACATTTCTCTTCAAATGTGGATTTGTCATGAGGAAAATTGCAAAATTTGTATGTGCTCCAATTAAAAATATAGTAGTACAGCCTGCAGAAATTGTATCAATCATCACTTTCTGAGCTGTGGATTCCTGAAGAGGAGAATACTTCCTAGGTCCCTGTATTCAGTGCATGACAAGGAAATGATTCTTTATCAAAACATTAAGAAAACAGAACATGTGATAAATAGTCATTTCTTAAGCAAATATAGCAAAAAGACACAAGACAATGACGCCGCATGGAGGATTCACCAATATACTTGAAATTTCTACATAATGTTCCAAAAAAATTGGAAGTTTCCATCAAGTCATCAAAGTTGGAAGAAGAAGGAAAAAGGATATAGAGTGTTGTATATTGTCTTCACTGCTCTTAAATTGGTTGCATGTTAATTGAATTGGTCTAGGGTTACATGCATATGAACACATAAAGGAAGGGCAGGCCAGAGCTGTTAGACCCTAATGCCACTAGGAAAGAACCCTAGAAGGGGCTAGAAGGGGGTGAATAAGGTATATGCTATCTAATCCGATTTAATGCCAATAAAACTAATTAACAAATATCCTAGCAAATTAGATATGCAACAAGATATATGCAAGGATATGCAAACTAAGGGCACATAAACATGAGCAATGACAATATAGAATGAATGAACAATGAGCACAAATAAATACACCAATGCAAACTCAAACACAAAAAAATGATCACAGAGTCAGTCCTTCTGGCCTACGTCTCCACTCCCCACTCCCGGGGAAAATCCACTACACAATAGGTTTCAACATTCACCCAAAACATTTACAACGACAAAAGTTCGGTTTTCTAGCTCACCGAAAATTCTCACAATCCACACTCTTGCAATCATACTCTACACCCTCTAAGTGTTGGTCTCTAGCCCGTGTCTTCCTCAAGTGCTCGGATTTACAACCTCCCTAAGCTTTACTACAGACGCCACTCCTCTTAGGATGACCCCGTCTCTCACCACACACTCCTTTCGGTGTATAAGTGTATTACAAAGTGTATCCCATAATTAGGCTCAATACAACAAATGTTTGTTCTCTACTATGGATGAGAACACAATGAAAGCTCACTCTCTAAGTCACAAACCCACAACCCCAAATTATACTATGTATGCAAATACAATAAGCTCAATGGTTGTGTGTGTAAACAAAGAGTAAAACAAATCTAAACTCAATATAAAATCTAGCTTAACAAAATGATAAACAAACAAATATGTAAAAGTAAAGCTAGATAGAGTTCAGAAACACGTCTCTAAAGATGACAAGAGAGAGAGATGAGATGAAGGCTCAAACACTAATGATGATCTCCTCAAGCTCTTATGAAAATTTCTTCACAAACAAACTTGTAAAATGCTTAAAAGCTTCTTAAACAGACTTAAAACAAAACTTAAACCATTGTTAAAACTTGTTTAAAAACTTTCTTGGTTATCCAAAATAGTTATGATAATGGGATATATATAGGGTGGAAGAAACCAGCCCAAGAAAACCCCAAAAACCCATAAAAATCATTAAAAGACACAAAATCTGAAAATAGCCGTTACTGTGCAACGATCAGATTTATAAGTCGACTTATAAGTCGACTTGACACAAGTCAACTCGTACAAAGTATAAGTCGACTTAAGAGACGAAAACAACAACTGGGAAACAAAACATAAGTCTACTTATAAAAGACTATAAGTCGATTTTCCATAAGTCGACTTGGCAGAGGAAATTTTGATCATTCCAGAAGAGAACATAAGTCAACTTGTTCGGTGTAATAAGTCGACTTAAAAACATGCACATGCACTGTTCATGCTAAAAATCTGATTTTTAAAGTGCCTTTAAAAATAACAAATAAATTCTAAACATTGTAAAACTTTGGAGAATATTTGTAAACATGATAATAAACATGTTACAAAAAGTATTTTTGAAATTACACTTCCCAATTGTAAAATATCATCATTTTGCAAATATGTCCAAAAATATGAAAACTAACATATATGTTTTTGACATATTGATTTAAACAAACTTTTAAAACTTTATAAAATGATTTTATAGACTTGATAAAAGATGTATATAATGATTGTTAAGTCCAAAAACCAATAACTCAATATTTTATCAAAATTACTCAAAATCAAGAATTGTGTGTATGTGTGATATTGAGCTCAAAGTAGTAACACACAAGTATAAACACCTAAGCTATTTACCCAAGCAACTTGATCTTCAATGAGCTCTTCTTGGTAAACTTGCGGATGAAGCTTGAACTTGGATCTTGACTTGAATTGCATTGTTTCATACCAATATTCCGCCAACCTCCATTGGATATGATCGCTATGACGCAATTCCATCCAACCTTCAACTCATTGTTTATCTAGAATAAATAAAAAAACACAAACACTTGACAAACAATATTAGTCATAAATTATTTGTTAAAACATCATCAAAATAAAAAGGCCAACAAGAGCTACACCCGAAGCCTCTTAGCCTCTTAAGATAAAAACTTTCCGTCATAAGCTAAAGAAGAAAAAAGAGAATACCCATGGGAGAAAATTCATATATTACAAAAGATGCTAAAGAACATACTAAGATTCCACTAGTATGTGATTGCATCAGGCGCTGTTTGGTTCACCAAAATTTATGGACTCGGGGTGGAAAAGTGAGAAAGGGAACAAAAGTCGCACCTTGTTGCATAATAGGATTTCTAATATGTTGTTTGTTAAAAAAAAATAATGTAAGAAATGGTTTCTACCAAATGCAAAAAAGTACCCCAATTCTAAGATTTGCCAAATCCTCTATTTTGGAGAGGAATTAGGGTGAAAAGCTGACAACACTCTACCACGTTACTACCCATCACCAATATACTTGAAATTTCTATAGAATGTTCCAAAAAATTAGAAGTTTCCATCAAATCATCAAAGTTGGAAGAAGGAAAAATGATATAGAGTGTTGTATATCGTCTCCACTGCACTTAAATTGGCTACATGTTAATTGAATTAGTCAGGGGTTACATGTATATGAACACATAAAGGAAGGGCAGGACGGAGCTACACCCGAATCCTCTTAAGATAAAAATTTCCGTCATAAGCTAATGAAGGAAAAAGAGAATACTGATGGGAGAAAATGCATATATTGCAAAAGATGCTAAAGAACATACCAAGATTCCACTAGTATGTAATTGCATAAGGATTGTTTGGTTCACTAAAATTTATGGACTCGGGATGAAAAAGTGAGAAAGGGAGCAAAAAGTGCACCTTATTGCATAATAGGATTTCTAATATGTTGTTTGTTCAAAAAAAATTTTGTAAGAAATGGTTTTTCCAAAATGCAAAAAAGTACCTCAATTCTAAGATTTGTCAAATCCTCTATTTTGGAGAGGAATTGGGATGAAAAGCTGACAACACTCTACCACGTTACTACCTATCCAAAGATTAAGTAAGGTTACCCCTTCTTAATAGTAGCAATCTTGGTATTATGCGGGTGGTAAGCTCACCGAAGGTAATCATAAACAGGTTTTCTCTTTTATTTCATTTTATTGTTTTTGAACCAAACAAGAGATTACATATCTTAAGATTTGCTTTCCTATTATCCTATTGAACCGAACACAAAATTAGTAATTTCAAGATATGCATGAATAGCAATGAATTTCATTTCTTGAGAGGGATTTCATTTCCTATATTTTAGGAAATGTACAAAACAGCCCCTAAACATAATTTAACTAAATATTCCTCCATGTATATACACAATGATTAGTAACTCAAGGTTATGTATGTCACTCTAGCGTACTATTTAAAGGTCAAATAAATAAAACAAAACTTTTATATTAGATGAAATTATGCACCTGTGGAAGAACACTCCTGCGTAAGCCATAGTTTGTGTCAACATCTAATCGTCCTCCAGTCCCTATGGGAACAGCTTGTCTGTAGCGACAATCACCGGCAGTTGACATGCCCTGAATACATTAGATATGGAGAAGCATGCAAACTTAAATTTTATTATAGAAAGAAATCATATGCAACATTGTCCGAACACAATAGATATTTATGGGAATAATTTGTGCAAGTACAAATAAGCAGAAAGGGTTTTACTCCAAACTAGTAGCAGGATTGTAAGTTTAAAACTGAGACTAGGCAAAAATCTATGTCAAACAACCTAATATTATTAGTAGAGGAGGATGGTAAAGAAGATAAGTTTCTTTTACCTGGTCAATTAAAGGAAATAATTTGTGCAAGTAAAAATTAGCAAAAAGGGTTTTACTCCAAACTAGTAGCAGGATTATAAGTTTAAAACTGAGACTAGGCAAGAATCTATGTCAAACAGCCTAATATTATGAGTTAATAGAGGAGGATGGTAAAGAAGATAAGTTTCCTTTTACCTGGTGAATTAAAGGGAGATATCCGCCAATATTTGGGTGTATGGTACCATCTGGTAATATTCCACCCTCACCTCCTACCCCCACTGGAATATCATCACGATCCATCATGTATAGCATATCATACACATGGTTCACAGCATGTCCTGCATCGGCCCATGTATTTGCATTTAGAGTAACCGCCTGTCAAAATCACATGTCATGTTATGTCATAAAAAATTGATAACAGGAAGAACTGCATCCATGTCACAATCTAGAAGTAGAATTACATTTAATTAAAATGTAAAATTTATTTTATAAAAAAACCTTTTGTAAATTGCCATTTCTAAGGAAACCTAGCCAGATGCAGTCAGAGACAAGAAAATATCATAAACAATAAACAAATTTAAGGATCTACTATATGAAAACCAAAACACAGTTAACAGGTGCACAAAATACTGTAGTAGCATGTCTAATTGAAAGTAATCAAGCAATAAACATGCTTGATGCAAACAATTGAATACCATGTGGAAAACCAAAGATTGAGAGACAGAAACATAACAGTTCTATGCTAGACAAAAAACATTATTGGCAAACTAAGTCGTTTGGAAGATTCTGTTGCTCATGATAACAGTGAAAATTATCTTGATGCAGCAATAAGATGTGACTCATTGTGAGAGTACGTATACATATATAGGAAAAATGGGTATGAGGTGCTAGCTCATTTTGCCAAGTAAACTACCAAGAGATAGATAACTGATGAGGTCACAGCTCATATCCAATATTTTCATATATATACATCCAGTCTTGCACACACACATATAGGGGATACAAGGTGCCTGATATCTCATTTAGAAAAATGAGTTGTCACGAGATAGGAGGGGTTTTCACCTGCGCTAATATGACTTGCAGGATGGACCTCATCACTTGTCGATCTCCTAGCAGCTCATCTGATAAGACGAACTATCATCTCACCCCTTGCATGTGTGTGGCGTGCGCGTGCATATAGGAATTACCACAATAATCTATCAAGAAATTAAGATTGTGAGGTCCACTTGCTTCGATCTGACTATCAGTGTGGGAATCAACATTAAACTATCTCTTGATAGTTCATTTATCAAAATGAGGCGTCACCTCGTGAGTGTGTGTCTTGTGGGGGAGGTGGGCTCACGACTAAACAATCTCTTGATAAGTCATTTAGCAAAATGAGGTGTGTGTGTAAGTGTGCAAGTGCGCGCGCGTATGCAGTGAGTGCAGGCGAGTGCGAACGTGAGGTCAAGGTGCATGTGTGAGTGAGGCGTGTGTTGTGAGTGCGCGTGCTTGTGTTGTCTGTATGGGTGGGTGGGTGTATCCACACATGCATATGTGTGTAGGTGCGTGCATGGATGTGTGGCGTGAGTGCACAAGCATGGGTGTGGGTGCGCACGCACGGGCACGTGCATGTAAGTTGCCTGTCTGTCTGTATGCTTGAGTGTCTGCGTTCATGTTCCATTTCCTAAATCTATTGACGCAGGACGATCATGGACCCTTAATCTGATACGATTGGGATTTATCAGGATCTTAGCGTTTTTGGTGGATCTGGTTTTATTCTATATAATATTCTTTTAGTTAAGGTTTTTTTTAGAATTTGATTTTGAAATATCTTTCTAGCTTAGTTAGGAATTTATTTGATTGCATCTTCTAGTTTTGTTAGCTTTTGATTTAATTAGAATTTTGATTTGCTTCCTTAACTACTTAGATGTTTTCTCTTTCTATAAATAAGAGATGGAATCAGAAATAGACCTTAATTAACTAATTATGAGTTTGAGAAATCTCTCTAAGCATGTCACTTCCATGTTTGACATGTGAAGTGTCATGGGTGTGAAACCCTAGGTGTGAAGCCTATCCTTCAGGTGTGAAGCCTTTTACCAGAACCTCTTTAGAAATCCCTACACCCTCTCCTCCACAAAACCAATTCCCCCAAACCAATTTGACTGCCTCCCATCCAGGAAAAAAAAGCCAAAAAACTTCATGTAGAGTTGTTCGCTGATGAGTAGTAATACAAAATACTGCTCGAGGGTGAACAGTAATCCAAGTTACTCTTCATGGGTGAATAGTAACTGCCGAGATGTTTATGCGCCCCCATCCTCAATTTCCCATGCTGCCAATCACACTGCATCAAGATGTCGAACAGATTGGAATTGTTATTAGTCCTCATGTTCGAGACTCATCAAAGCCTTCCGTCCATAGCCCATCATCTAGTTTCTTGTATCTTAACTCCATCATGGCATTGCACTAGAGAACACACCCAAAATGTTTTCATCTAGTTGTTATATTCACCATCTATTTTTATGTAGCCAGGAGATATTTATTAAGACCAGAGAATAAGAACAAGTAAGCATTTATTCCAAATCTATGGGATCAACTACACAAAACCCTTTTCTCTGGTTCAGCTCTGAGGGATACTGGACATGGGGAAAAAATATTTGAATAGCTGATTACTGTAACCTTTCCTGTGCTGTTGAGGCTTCAGACATCCATCAGTTAACTGGTTGGCCTAATATAACCAGAGTTAACAATTACAAGGAGAATACAATATTCTCAGGTTGTGTTGTACTGATGAATGCTTTGAGAAAATCATTGAACAGTAGAGAGCCAAAGAAATACAAAGAAAAAATATACTATAAACTTCTTGCAAATATACAGTTAAATTTAAATTGCAACCAAAGAACCTTTTTCATGAAAAAAAATAAGTAAAACATACCTACCAGGCTATCACACAGAGAAGATAGTTACATTATCTTTAAAATGTTGCAAATTTGTACAAGAAATATTAACCTTTGACATGGAGCTACATGTTATGGCCCAAAGCTAATATTAACTGGGGAAAGCAAATGGATATTGAATATGCCAAACAAGACTATTGCTCAGGGAAGCACAGAAACCTTAAATGAGTTACTTATGTTCTTTTAGGCTTCTCATAAGAAACAAACGTAAGATTTTTCTAATTTTTCCTCCCTATGAAATTAGTAGCCAGTATAAGTTAACGGAATTTAAAAAGTAAAAACCATAATTGATTACATCATTATAGCCAAAGTTCCAACAAAAATTAAACATAACCACAATCATTCAGGATCAAGAAAACAATGAGAACAACCTAGCTATTTTATCAACCACAACCATGTACAAATTAAAAAGCAATCAATAGCTAACCTTAAGGTCAAACTCTGATCTGTTCTGCTTCAACAGGTAGAGAATAGCAGGCAAATCGTCACTACCGACATCTGTATCCAAAAGAATCCTTCTGGGTTTTGCGTCCACCACACAGCAATCGATGAACCCAATAAATCCCACCACACCAGAAATCAAACAGAGAATTCTCCCAGCCATTTTTATCCCCTCCCTGCGAAAACCATTTGCAGAAGTTACTATTACCACTAGCATCCAATGAAGCCAAAATCATCACAAAAGAGTAGAAGAACTCAGACAATAATACTTTGAGAAGATATTTGACAGAGGCTTTTAATAGATTAACCAGCAATTAATTGAAACCATGTTAAATTGGAGCTCCTCCAATCACTTCCGAATGTATGGGTTGTAGAAATTTGTTCAAGTTTATGATACAGCCCATGTCTAAGAGATATGAAAGAGAAAGAACAAAGGAAAGACGAAAGGTATAGTATGATAAAGATTAGTGAAGATGATGACTATTAGATATTATTGATATTGTTGAGATATTGTGAGATGTGATTAGATATAATTTATCTCATATCTATTTTGTAATAATCTCTTATCTCTCTTAAATAGAGATTAGGATTAGATGAATAATTATCTTTTGCCTTCTCTATTTTTCTAAAGTGACATTAATAAAGAATCATGAATTGTTTTTCACATTTGAATTATCAAAGTAAATCAATATCCAAGGCGGTTACAAGGGCTAAATTGAATGATGCTAACTGAATTGCCATAGTTTTTTGGATCTATAAGATGGATTGTATCATGTGCACCATGTGATACATATGAACATTAAGTATCAGGGTAATGATTATGGAATGTTTTTCTTAGAAGGAGAGCAATTCATAAGTGTTTTAAAAAAGTGTCCGGTTAAGACCACTTAGGCACTTGCCTAGGCCTAAGCAATACCTAGCACACCCATCTAGGTCTTGAAAGCCTAGGGGAATGGGCTGCTTACGTGGACTGCACGACTTAAGGTCTTGGTCGTGATTTCCTCCACTACTGCCTCCACGTCCTATTACCTCCTCCACCTCCTCTGAACTTCAGCAAAAGCTCCTCCACCACCACTTAAAGTCTTAACCGCGCGCGCACGTGCACAAAACAGTTTCCATTTTATTGTTTAGAAATCATGAGCATTTGACAACAGGATAATGTTTCAGACAACTAGAGCATTATTCTAGCTGACAAGGACCAGTTCAAGTTATAGGGTGCATTCGTTGTCTTCGCTTGGAAGTTTAGTAGCAATTGTAGGCATGTGCCATTATCAATAAAACTATGGTGATTTGGGAGGGGGTGGGGGGGTGGGATGAAAAAAATAAAAAAAACTTCACTAGTCTTCTCCCCTTTATGTCCTATTTATATTTTGGACGAATTTTCAATACCAACCTATTCCCACATTTAATCCCCAAAAAAGACCTGTTTTGAACTTCTTTTTAAAAACCGGCCTGGTTTTAGCTCCAGGATTGAAACCAGGTCGGTTTTTGAAAAAAAAATTCCAAAAACTTCACGGGAGTTCAATTCCCGTGAAGTTTCGGAAGCTTTTTCACAAAAACCGACCTAGTTTCAGTGCCAAAGCTGAAACCTTGACGCTGAAACCAGGTCGGTTTTTGCAAATAAGTTCAAAATAGGTTGTTTAATGGGATTAAATGTTCAAACAGGGTGGTTTTGAAAATTTGTCCATTTATAGTAGAGAAATGCACGCATGACATGTTATAACTCGACACGTAGGTACACTGCATCTAAATTTATTTGCAGCTACCCATAAGACATGAGATAGTCCTGTATTAGGGTTTAGTTCTTTTTGTTCCACTTTGAGGATCTGCATAAGATTTCAAATTCTAGCAGATACAATACTGGGTACAGTATATACAAAATTGACGGGGGCAATTAAAAAAATTGGGTTATTGATCGAGAATAAGGGGAATAAAACGGAAATAGAAAGAAAAATGTCGAAGCAGAAAGGTACCTAATTGCTTTGGTTCGTCTCCAGCTTTCTGCCCCTTCACCAGTTGCTGGTCTCAAAGTAAGGCTTGGTCAACCACGTTTTCGAGGGAAAATGTAATATAACCCCCTCTGTTGCTGCTAATATTCGATCGGCCCTCTTTCCTAGGAGAGGGCCAACTGCAAAAAGAGCGGTATCTCAAATAGGCATAGGGCCAACCGCAAAAAGGTGCGACATTACTCCCTTAAATTACAACAATTTCATATTAGTCCCTCACACCTTGGAAATTGCATGCTAGTCCCTTAAAATCTTCAATAACTGCATATTAGTCACTCAGATCTTGGAAATTGCATACTTGTGCCTCAAATCCTATAGGGTCTTGCAGAGTGGTCCTTCGAGTTAAATCAAATTAGATTTGAGGGGAATATTACGTCGAATTTAATGGTTGGAGACAGAATGACAATTTTAGGTAATTCTAGCTTAAAATAAATCTAAACTCACTTGAGTTCTTCTTCTCTAATGGTTAGCAAAAAATCCTAACCCCAACTTGAGCTTCAAAGTTTGAAACATCAGAGCAAGAGGTAGTTTGATGATTACAAATTTTGGATTAAGAGTTAATCCAACCATGATTAAAATTTTTTAATTGAAATCCTAAATGAGGGACCATTTTGTGAGACCATATAGGATTTAAGGGACTAATATGCCATTTCCAATATTTAAGGGATTAATATGCAATTATTGAATATTTAAGAGACTAATATGTAACTATTGAAGATTAAGGGGCTAATATCTAGAAAACCCGGAAAACCCATAGGTAAAATCTAGAAAGGCTTAACTGCACTTAAGCACCCTATAGTATCTCCTACTTTGCACTTATATATTCTTGTTTGTTTTTGGTAGCACAAACATATGCTAAAGTTTTCAAAACTCGCATTTATATACTATATATATGAAAAAGAAGAGAAAACAAGTTCTTTTGATTTTGCATTACAAGTCACATTTGTCAGAAAATAAGTTCCGGCAAGTTTATATTTTATTTAAGAAATAGAGAAAACAATGTAGAAGTAATACTTTTTCTATCATCTTTTAGTTCTCGAAGAAATTGAAGAGCTAAATACAAACCAAACTACTGATACGCATTGGTCTGCCTAAACGCGGAAATACTACACAAAAAAGCGGGCTTCCAAAGCACGGCCCCAAATTAATCTTGGGCTATTCGTTGGGCTTAAAAAGAAAATTGTCTTCTTCCCTGAATTGGTTGGCATAGTAGGTACCAACTCAGATGTTTCTGCTGCTGGAGTTATTACTCATACCAAAAATCTCTTCAAGTTCATTTGTCCAACAATCACTTGTTTTCTATTCTATGTTCCCCTTCTTCTTTGGGAATTTGGTGACGTAGAATTTAAAATAGTTTTTTTAACCTATTAAAATTTCTTTAAAATTTTTGTTCTCCACTTATTTTTTTATTGTATTTTTTACTCATTGATTCATATAATCCGCCATAAAGGGAAAAACATCTGTTGACCAAAATAGCATTTGATCAAAATGGGCTGAATCCGTGATGACGGCCAATCTCTCTCCCTCCCTATTCACGTTTTTTCCCTTATAGCCCACTGCCCCCTTTACCACGTGCATGCCACGTGCAAAAGTTATAGTATCAAGAGAACACAGAGAGGAGGAGAAAAAGAGACCGTTGGTTCGCGGGCCACCACTTCTTTTCCCACCACGAGGCCAGAGTCAATCTCAGTTATAATTTCTTTTTATATAGAATCCATCAAAATAAAATAAAGTTTTATAGCTATTAGAGCCAAAAAGAAATGAACATAAAAAAGGCATTAAATAGAATCCTGCTACCAAGTAAACAAGACGGCAAGAGTTTCTGACAAATGCCGTTCCATCGAACCGAACTCACGGAACTTTATTTTCGCAGAAGATCGCCAGTTTTTTCTTTTTCCTTTTTATTTTTATTTTTTTGTTTTGTTTTTTTGCAAGGAATACATACACATTGTAGTTTGAGAACTTGAATTGGCTTGCCATTAAGTTTTACAAAAATGTCGAGAGTGTTTTTATGTAACAGAACCTTACTAATGTTCCTAAAATGTCTCAGATAATGCTTATTTATGTCATGTTAATATTCTTTTTTCCCCGTATAGGACTGTGTTTTTCAGAATAAGATTCTATAAGGAGATTTAGTTAAAAAGATTTTTAAACAATTATAAAGAAATAGATTAGATATTCGTCAATGATAACTCAATATACACTTTATAACTCTTTATTTATATTACGACACCACTTGCGCATCAGGGAAATTTTGATCAAGAACGAAACTCAAACCCTTCTCGACAAGTTTCCTCTACAAGCGTACGTCCTAACTGTTGTGGCATAAAGCTCTTAAAAGATTCGCGTTGATCGTTTCTAATAAGCCTTCGATTTCATACCTCAACAATTATCGTTGACATTTATATCAATTCATCCAAAGTTGTTTAGACAATATCATGAATCATTATGAACTAATAAAATACGAAAATATTTTAAACTTCCGAAGAAATTATACCCCCTTCCAATTATTTATTCGGAACCTATAATAGTGCAAAATGTTACAGCGGCATGCTTCGGTCTACTTCGCACATCGACGCCATCCCATTCCCACAAATGTACGACAAACACAGGCTTTTACGGAAAAAAGCCCACCATCGCAATAATGACGTGGCAGCCATGCCAAAACCCCACGCACCCGAACCTCTCAGGCTCGGACAACCGTTTGCACTCCCGAGCCAGACCCCCAAAAAAAACCCCAATAACAAAAAAAAAACAAACCCCAATAACAAAAAAAAACAAACCCCCACGAAATTACCAAATCCCAATAAACAATAGAGGGGAGAAGCACTCCCTTGATGCTACTCATTTTCTTCAGCTTCTCTACCAAGCCAAAATCATCACCTCCACCTCTCTCTCTCTCTCTCTCTCTCTTCCTTCCTTCATCCCCAAGTCTCCTCTCTCTCTCTCTCTCTCTCTCTCTCTCTCTCTCTCAGGACCTCCATTAAAGCGCTCACGCCCTTCCCACTCCAAACAAACAGAGCAAGCTGTAATCTGCACCCCTTCACGGAAAAGCACCGCGAAAAAGCAAGCGCTCAACCACGTACGGCCGCTTATAAACCCACCCCCCTCCTCCGATCCGAACAAAAACTCATTTCGCTGTTATTATTAACAGTAACTAAAACAGGATGAAGGCTTTCGTGTTTTTCTCGTTTTTCGCCGTTTTCATCGTCCCTTCCTCCCTCTCGATCCTCGACCCGGTCGATTTCCTCGCCCTCCAATCCATCAGGAAACCGCTGGAAGACCTCCCGGGCTCCAGCTTCTTCTCCAGCTGGGACTTCACCGCCGACCCCTGCAGCTTCGACGGCGTCTTCTGCAGCGAGGACCGCGTCATCGCCTTGGCCCTCGGCGACCCCCGCGCCGGCTCCCCCGGCCTCACCGGCCGCTTGTCCCCCGCCATCTCCCAGCTCTCCATGCTCACCGAGCTCTCTCTGGTCCCGGGCCGGGTCTACGGCTCGATACCCGAGGCGATCTCTCGGTGCTCTGAGCTCAGGTTCCTGGCTCTCAGTAAGAATTTCCTCTCCGGCTCGGTCCCCCGATCATTGGCGAGCCTCTCCCATTTGAGAACCCTCGATCTCAGCTTCAACCTCCTCTCGGGTCAGATCCCGTATTCCTTAACCTCGATCCCCATGCTGGGAAATCTGATCCTCTGCCACAATCGGCTCTCGGGCTCGATCCCTTACTTCCCTGATTCAGCCAGCTCCCTCGTCCGTCTCGACCTCAAACACAACAACCTCTCCGGCCCGGTCCCAAATCTGCCGTCTTCGTTGCAGTACCTCTCTCTGTCGTCCAATCTCTTGACGGGTTCCGTCGACTGGGTTCTGCCCAGATTGACCCGGCTCAACTTCCTCGACCTCAGCACGAACAGGCTGATGGGTCCGATCCCAAGCTGCCTATTCTCATTCCCATTGGAATCCCTTCAGCTGCAAAGAAACTCATTCGTCGGGCCGGTGGTTCCGAGCGCTGAGGTGAGCATACCGGTGGTGGATCTGAGCTTCAACAGGTTATCGGGCTCGGTATCTCCGTTGCTGGCGGCGGTTGGCAGCTTGTATTTGAACAACAACAGGTTTACCGGCGAAGTGCCGGCGAGGTTTGGAGAGAGATTGGTCGGCGCAGGGATGCAAGTGCTTTATCTGCAGCATAATTTTTTGACCGGGATGGAGATTAGTCCTGCGGCGGAGATACCGGTTAGTAGCTCGTTGTGCCTGCAGTACAACTGCATGGTGCCGCCGGTGGACACCCCGTGCCCGATTAAGGCCGGGACGATGAAGACGAGGCCGACTGATCAGTGCCCGGAGTGGAGAGGTTGAAGGAGATGATTGGAGCGGGGGAGAAGTTGATGATGATGATGATGATGATGATTCTTTTTATTTGTTGGATGTAAAGGTAAAATTATTGACATTGTTTTGGGAGGGAAGATATATGATGCTTTGCTCTAGTTGGTAAAAAAAAGAAATTTCGGTTTGATGGAAGTTGATAATTATGTGAATAGTTTTGGTACGTATGGATAGGGTAATGAAACTTGCAGTTGTGTTTATGAGTTTGTTTGGATCTAATAGGTAGTGAGTATAATCATGATTCTTGTGGCGGATCTTTCATGATGCCTGATGTGTTTCTTTAATTGTTGATTCATTTTTATTCATGATGACTAAATTCTTTGTCATTATTATTTTATGGGTTTTTCTATAGAGTGCTCATGGGCACTCTATAAGAGAGGAGAGAGATAGTGAGAAGTAAATTGTCCATGGGCCCTCCTGATTTGTACTAAATTTTATGGGCAATTCACTTCCCTTTATCTCTCTCCTCTCTTATAGAGTGCCCATGGGCACTCTATGGAAAAACCCTTATTTTATATGTTTTTCTCTTTAATTATTGTTTAGGGTTTGAAGTAATATCACATATTTTTTAAGTTTCAGCAGCATGATGTAATGTGATCGAGTTATTACTTCATAATCAATTTCAGCGTTTTGAAATGCAAAATTTCCACCCTTTTTAAAAGGGTACATACTTATATGTTCAAACGAAACAATAATCATCAGATCAACGAGTGGAAAAAGCCAGTATGGGAAATAAACGCCCGCTGAGGCTGATGATCAGTGTAAAACCCCGAAAATTTGAATATTATGTGAAAAATAAAAATAAATATGTTATATGATGAAAAATAACATATTTTGATGTTTGAGTATGATAGGAATCTATTTGAGATCAATTCAATGTATATTTCTGAATATATGAGTGCAAATGCACAAAACATGCACGAAGAGAAATCTGAAAATATGACCAGTTAAGAGTTTATATGTTTTACACACTGATGCAGTTTGGATCTGGAAAAAACTCAAAAGATCAAAGTTGTAGGTCTCTTCAATAACTTTCCAACAAATCTTATATCACCTCATTCCGAGGTTGGATAAGAAAGTTACAGCCAAAATACCGAAGGTTATTTTTTTCAATAAGACTAGGTTTCCTGGTTCGGGTCAAACGGGTTTTGTTTCGGGTTTGCCTCCATAAATACATGTGTTTTCACGAAAATTCTTTTCTTTGATGCTATGAAACCTAGCAGCCACCCGCTCCCCTCAAAAACTCTAGATCTATTTCTTGTGAGCTTTGTGAAGCAAAATACCGGCACGAGGGTGCGATCATCGACATGTGGCAAGGGAGAACGGGTTGTTTGCACTTTTGGATCACTTGCTGTTCATTTCAGAGGCTTGTACACATGCAAAGATAAGATCACCTCTGTCCAAACCTATCCCTAGATTAAAAATCATGTTTTTATGTAATATATGTGTCTAATTTCATGTTTAGGGTAAGATTTAATGTGTTAGAACTTAATTTATGATGTTCATGCCCTAAACTCATGTTAAGAGCAGTAGAACGAATCTAAAACTAGTATATTAACATGATCATGATCATTAGGATTTATTTTAATGAGTTAATTACAATTTAATATGGTTTACATGTTTTAGATTGTCGAAATAATCAAGAATTTGATTATTTAAACCCTAGGTTCATGCATGTAAGTGATATATCTTGTTTAAACAAACCCATGTTAAGTATTTCATGAGTTTTGAACGAAGTTTATTCATCTAAGATAATGAAAACCCGAGTTTTGAAGAAAAACAATCGAAAAACCAAACCTGTGTTTAATTTGTCGGATCAGTCGACTGATGATGCCATCAGTCGACTGACGGGAGATCATCAGTCGACTGGCGGGCTCGTGTTTGCCCTGTTGTTTTGTGAACGACCCTATCAGTCGACCGATGCGATTGTCGGTCGATTGATCAGGTTGGTTTTTGTGAGATTGGACCTTTTGCTTGTGTGTTCGTTTGGTGAGCATTTTTGTGCAAGATGTGATTTGATATTCACGTATAGTTCGAGGAGTATATGTACGGGGATTGAGTACACATGATTACATTGTTTGGGGTATCCAAATAGGTTACAATCGTTAAGAGTAACAGCTATTATTTATTATCGGTTGGGTGGGGTTAGTCAGGTCCCGCAATGAGACCGCGGATGGACTATACTCCGAGTGCTTTTTAGTCGGTTTCTGCAATGAGACCGCAGATGGACTACACTTCTTTATCGGTCCGCACGAAGATGCGTAGAGGTTGATATACCTAATTATCGGTCTGCATGGTTATGCGATGAGTTATTATACTTAGTTACCGGTCCGCACGGGAGTGCGATGAATTGACATACTTAGTTATCAGTCTGCACGGGAGTGCGATGAATTTATATATCTAGTTATTAGTTCGCACGGGAGTGCGATGAACTGACATATCTATTTATTGGTCCACACGGGGTGCGATAAGTTGAAGTATTCCAGAGAAGGACGATTTGATAAATAACCTAAGTGTAGGTGAATATTAACATCATCGATATGATCCATTGTGAAAGTATTTCACAACTTAGTTACATGAGATAGTATATCGATATCGATTTTGCTCACTAAGGGTAGTATGAGGAGTTGATATGACATTTTTGGAGATGTATGATGTAATATTTCTTATATTATCTTTCTTGTATTCATTTGTTCCTAGTTTTGGAGTTAATATTTAACGATTCACGATTTGAGACATATGGTATATACATGAGGGTTTCCTTATTTGGATTATTTCGCTCGACGTACCAGTCTCGTGTTGTGAGTTTCTAAGTATTAAGCCCAGTTTAGTACAGGGTAAATGAACTAGGTAGACTATGTACTTATAGGTAGAGCCTCCATCATACCTAGTAGCCCTTCCCCTAGGGGCAGATGGAGATGATCTTGCTAGCGCTCTGACGCTGTGATTTTCACTTCTCTTCAGGCAGTGGAGCAGAGTTTCGGAGAGCCGCAGGTTGACGGATTTTTAGCATAGTTGCCGTCATATATTTTTAGTAGTTCTGCTCCACAGATGTTTAGTTTATATTTCTAGTTGATGTTTAGATTTGCATTACAGTTTGAGAACTGAGAGAGCTTATGTAATTTTCAGTTGACTCTTGTAGTTGAGATTTTGGATTATTTATTTCAGATTGTTGGACATATTTTCTTTTATGTCTGTTAAGACCTGATTATTTGGAGATTTATTAAATATTTATGTGTTCTATTTCTTGTCTTCATCTCTTTTATATCTGCTTGTACATGTACTATCTTATTTGATTCCACTAGAGGGATATTTCTGTGATGGTAAAACATGTCATTGCACAGTATAGGTGCATGGCATATTTGACATCATTGGTTTCACCTTGGACTGCAACCTTGTGTGAACCCGGGAGTGTCACAGTTAGGCCCATTTACGTACGAAATTTATGGTCGAGGCAGACCTTAAAGGGAAATGGATTTGTATATTTGATGCTAATACTCTAGATAGACTCGCAATAGTTATGCTACCACTGGTCATAAGAGGAATGAATTTTCAAAATAGACCAAATTCTAACTTTTATCCCAAAAAATCGACTCATTCTAAAGTATATTATAGAAATCGACTCAATTTCTGGCCATGTCAGCATCGTGACCAGAAACTGGGTGGTTTTAAAAAAAAATCGAATTGCTAATTAGTCAGGGTTGTCAACCCTGACTAATTAGGGGCACCTCTCATTGCTGTCGGGATTAACAACTAGAATTAGGGGGGGTTAGAAGGCTAAACTCTTCGGGGTTGCCAACCCCGCCCATAATGGTCGGCTTTACCAACCCTAATCATTTGGCAGATGGTTCCCCAAACCTTCCCCCTCGCTCAAAGACAGCTAAGGGACCAAATGGTCGGGGTTGCCAACACCAATCATTTGGCAGACACTTCCCACAAACCTCCCTCCTCGCTCAAAGATGTAGAATCAGCTAAGAGACCAAATAGTCAGGTTCTCAACCCCGACTATTTATGGTGGGGCCTGCTCGCTTATATATATACCAACTGATCCTCCTATTCTCTCACAATATCAATTCTTTCTCTCTCTACCTTTGATCTCTCATTCTCCGCCTATCTGAGTCCCCTAAACCCATTTTTGTGGCCCAAATCTAGCAAGGAAATTCAAAAAAGATATCTAGGGTAATTTCTCTTCCTTCTCTCATCTTTTAACATTTAAAATTTTAGGGTTTTTCTCTCTTCTTCAACATTCAAATCTAGGGTATTCATCAAAATCTAATTTCTAGGGTTTGAAATTTAATATAAATTAGATATCTTTGTGGTGATTGTCAGTCTTTGTGTGTAGATTGCTTTAATTGAAATTAAAATTCTAGGGCATAGAATGCTCATTTTGGGGTTTAAGGTTTTTATTTATTTATTTATGGTTTTTGATTAAAATTATAGTTCTACGATTATGAGATTGTTTGCATCTAGGGTTTTCCTCTCTTATTCAATGGCCTAATAGTTTTTTTTATATTTTTTTCATTTAAATGATATAATCTAATTTTTTATATTGGTTGAACAATATGATTTTTATTGCTTGCTCTTACGATAGAAAAATTAATTATGGAATAAATAATATGCTACTGTACGTTGGAGGGATAACAACGTCGTTAATGATCTCAGAATCACGTAGTTACTAGACTTGATTAAGGAATTATACTGAGTTACTGAAATTGATCCACGAGAGTACCGACTAAAAATAATATGCAATCGGTCCATAACTTTGGATAGAACGTCCACGGTTGAGATCTCAAATGATCATCATATGAATATTATGTTTAATTTGAGCAAATCGTAACCAACGGTAGAATTATTTATTGAAAAGTTTCCATGTAGTTTGTGCCAAATATTCAAACCTCTAGGAGAATTCTCACGCATGTTAGGCTTGGGAGTTGAGTCTGACGGTTTTCTTTCTTCTTCGAGTGAAATGGAGAGGACTCAATTTTAATATCTAAGTGCACTTTTATTTGGGGGAACGTCAAAAGTTATGAACAATGAAGCCCCTTATGAAAATATAAGACCGTTAAGAGGGGTAACGATTGAAGAATATGAAAGAAACAACGACTCCAGAGGTGAAGAACAAGATAGTGTACCACTTGACAACATGCAATCTGTGATTGAAGATGTTGAAGAGAATCTGAAATAGGCTGATGAGGCTTATCTTAATAATGAATATGTTGAGTACGAAGAGCCACCTTCCGACGAGTTTGAAGATAATGAGTGGATACATTCTTCCACAGTACAAGATATTGGCATTGACCAAAGTTTAAATGGTAGAAGAGATGAGGACTTCACTTTTAAAGTTGGAGATTTATTCAAGACTAAGGACCAATTGGTTAATGCTCGTGATTACCCTATCAAAAAGAATGTCAAATTCAAGCAAATTAAAAGCAATCGCATAAGCTATGATGTAATTTGTTTTATGAATACAAAAAGGAAATGTCAAGATGAGGGAAACGAAGCTAATTACGCATGTCCTTGGAAGTCATATATATTAGCCAGAATAAAACATAATTGTTCTAAAAGCTAGAAGGAATCGGTTTTGCATGATGGATATATCGACCAGTGGGCGTTTAGTAAAGATGGAGGGAATCAGTTTTGCATGATGATAACTTATTGTTCTAATAGCTTTAATGGTGTACTTAAGCGAGCTCGAGCGATGCTTATACAGACATTGGTTGTGATGACATTTTAAGACTCAATCACTATTTTGTGAAGCAGCGAGAGGATGAAGCAAAGTGAGTGACGTTATTGACACCAAAAAATAAAGAGATTGTAGGGTCTCGTGTCATGCAGGCAAGATCAATAAAGATTGTTAGATTTGCTAAAGATAAATAGCATGCTACAGACAAACACGGTCATAATTGCTATTATACAATTATTACTCGCCGATGGATATTTCGGAAGAACAAAGCACCTAAGGAGTACATACCAAGACATCCAATTGAGAGAGAGTTTGTACATAGATAGGCAAAATATACAATTAATTTATGATTATTATTTTTATTATCATCCAATCGCTAATAATATTCTTCCGCTTTTTATCTTATAGGTACAAGAACTCGATGAGGTTGCTTCTATTACACATGATGCATTGAGATCGACTACCGAACCAGGGGCGAGGAACGCATTTGTTCGCATCATAAGAAAGATTCGGCCCGCTCTTAGAAAGACGCATCATGCAAATCGTGATGGATGTCTGTAGTGTCCCGAAAAAGACGAAATGATTGATCCCTTAACTGATTTAGTTGTGAGACGAGATTCTTTCACCTGGTAAAAATCTCTTTACAATCGCTCTTTCTCAAGTACAGAAGAGGAGAAGGTTGATTTGACTTCTCCTTTGTTTAACGTGGATTCTGCGTGGCGATGAGATGCCTCGTTCGATGCTCGCGTGTCCTCGGCACTCACACTGGGATCGGGACGCAACTTAATACGACTTCGAACCAAAGGGACATCATCCTCAGACTCGGACTCCGCCTCAGTTGCGACACGTTCCGTTAGAGGGGCGATAACCACTTGAGCTTCTCTCTGTGGTTTCTTTGAAACAACCTTCGACACCCGTAATCTTTCCCTCGAGTAAAGGAGGAAGATGGTGCATCACTGGAAGAAACCATCTCAAGCTAACCAGCAAACGAAGCCGTTGCTTGTGTGGAGACCAACGGCGGAGTAAATGTTATGGTTATAGCGGCAGCAACAGGGACAACCGTGACGATCGACAGACTAACAGACCCTAAAGGTACAATTGTCGTTGGAGTGGGGGTAGTCTTGGTTTTTCCGTAAAATCATGTGTTACCTCGAGCCTTCTCTCTGACAGAGCCATGTTCTAACAACATAGCCGAATACAACGATTTGTTAATTAGTCTAGACCTAGCCAAGAAGCTGGGGGTAAAGCACCTAGAAGCGTATGGCGACTCGAAGCTCGTCATCAATCAGCTTAAAGGGGAGTTTAAAGTCAGACATGAAGATCTGGTCCCTTACAACGAAGCGGCCATCACATTGGCTAATTCTTTTGAAGGCTTATATATTGATCATGTGTCTCATCTCGAGAATACATATGTCGATGCTCTGGCATTACTCGTAGCTACACTAGCTCTACCCGAAGGAAATACTCAGTGAAATACTGTAGGTAGTAGACAACTTTTTTGACCGAAATATGCATTCCAAGTCAACGCGGTCCTCCGTTGGCTTCTTCATAGCTGCTTGTAGCTATTTATAAGCCTTTTAGCGCGTAACTGACGTGCTGATCATGGGGTTGAGAAGCATAATTGACTTCTTGAATTTAGCCCACGTGGGCTGACTGGGTCTTTAAGGCCATTAGAGTCGAGTCTCACTTGGTGAGACGAGCCTTGCTGCGTGGCGAGATTCGTTAGATGAGACGAGCCTCAATACGCAGCGAGGTTCGTCTGACAAAGAGAGCTTCGCTACATGGTGAGCTTCTTCTTTGATGATCGAGTCTAGCTGCGTCTTCTTCTCCAACAACAGGAAACTATCAAGCTCATGAGGGAGACGATAGACAAACTCCTCAAGAAAAGGGAGAAGAAAAAAAAGTATCGGTGAAGCTTCAGGATCAAGATATCGACGACCTTCACCTGAAGCTGGGGAATCTAGCCGTCGAAATTAAGAAGACGCCGATACAAGGGACGATGATGAAGAAATTCTAAGAGTTTATTCTGAATCATCAGAAGCCGAATCCAACCCTCGTAAGAAAGAGCGAGATCAGAAGTTGTATGACTTCCAGAAGTAACTAGATGCATTGAAGCTTCAGGAAAACTTTAAGGAATTGGGGGTGACTAGACATACCCTGCTGAATGGGATGTTGTTCCCTATCCTCCAAAGTTCAAGCCACTTAACCTCCTATAATTTGATGGTCAGGGCTCTCCTACCCAGCATATCTACTACTTCCAGACGCAAACGAGGCACATAGTGGGAAATTATCCCATTATAACTCGACTGTTCATTAGTATCCTCAAAGGGGTCGCTTTTGAATGGTTTCACGGATTGGAGCCCGGGTCCATTAATTGTTGGAAGGACATGGAAATGCTTTTCATGGCCAGATCCTTCAACGATGACACAGAAGTATCTATGGCCACTCTACTAGCTGAAAAGTAGAAGAAGAGAGAGTATGTCAGTGACTTTGTCAAGAGATTCAGGAACCGATCACTGCATTCTCATGATTAAGTCTCGAAAGTCACCCTTATCGAGATGTGCCGGAACAATCTTTCCATCAATATACTATCCAAAATAGGCGCTGTCGAGGCATGTTCATGGAAAGACTTGATCTGACAAGGAGAGCAAGTCGAGAGCATGCTCAAAAGGATAGATGCTAAAGAGCGCGCGAGTCTTGTCCTAGAAGAGGGGGTAACCAAGGCAACTTCACCCCTCAGAACCATTCAAAGGGGAAGAATACTCTGGTAGTTAAAACCACTTCCTCTCATAAAGCCTCGTCGAAGCAGAAGGGTAATTCTTCAGATAACCGTTTCCAGAAGAAGTACGACTTTAAAGATGAGCAAGTCGTCTTAATCCTCAATTCCCTGATCAAAATGAAGAAAATTAAGCTGCCAGAATCGAAGCGACTTGAGGAGGCTTTAATGACAGATGATCCCAATTACTGCATGTATCACAAAATGGTGCATCACCCGACAAAAGCGTGCTACATCCTGAAGAACAAAATCCAAGCTTTGTTGGATGCAAGCGTCATGACCCTTCAATCTGAACAAAAGAATGTATCTGCCAACATTATCGCAGCTCTACTCCATCAACAGAAATTTAGGTTTCAAGTCTATTGATCCTCACTGTTGCCCCTGTTGTTGCCGCTGTAACCATAATATTTACTCCACCGTTGGTCTCCACACAAGCAACAGCTTCATCTGCTAGTCAGCTTGAGATGGTTTCTTCCAGTGCTGCACCATCTTCCTCCTTTACTCGAGGGAAAGATTACGGGGTGTCGAAGATTTTGGAGAACTTTCTCTATTTTAAAGGATTCCCCCTCTCGGGTATTAGATCACGGTGATGATTTTGCCAGGATCAAGGTGGTGATGGAAGCTCTTTTGAACTTGATGCAGAGCTTGACCAACGGTGCAGCTGTGATGCCATACAGACTTAGCATGACAAAGGTGGAGGACCTCCTCAGAAGATGGTAGGATCGTCATGATTGACCTCTTCTCCTTCTTGTCGAAGAACGAGCCAGGTAATATTTCAGGCAGAGGGACGACTCCGCCTTCACACTTCGACGTTAAGTGATTGAAAAGAAGAAAAGAGTCGAAGAGCTTGAGGGATCAGCGAGAAGTTTTCCAGCGAGCGCCAAAAGGCCACTTACGCCAAGCAAAACACTCAGGTTCTGATCGAATCTTATAGGGCTGCTCTTGCTGAGATCCAAGCCAAGTTGGCGACAGCTGAAAATGACTTGAAGGCGGCTGTAGAGGTGCAACAAACACTTGCAGCCAAACAGGAAGAACAGGGGCGTCACTTTAGGATGAGCTTAATGAGTTGGAGCGGTTATGATGAGGAGCTGCGTAAGAAGGCATTGGAAGAAGTTGAGGAGCACCGAAGATCATTGGACGAACTCGCAGAAGAACTTCGCAATGCCGTCTGATTTTCCTGAGCTCAATTTATGTAATCCACCTCTTGTTGCAGCAGCTTCAACTCTTTTATGAATAAAATCATCACTTTATCCACCATTTTTTTAAGGCCAAGTTCTGATGAGGTCCGTCTGTTTTGATGAAACTCACCTTATTGAGCGTCGACGCTTTAAGGCTTTGAGACTCATCTTAGATGAGCCTCGACACTGTGAGGCCTTGAGATTCATATAAGATGAGCCTCGATGCTTTGAGGCATTGAGACTTATCTTAGACGAGCCTTCACTGGCGAGCTTCGTTTCCTGAAGGAGCTTCGTCTCCTGAAGAATAAGGCATTGAGAGCCTCGTCTCTAGGCGAACTTCGTCTTCAATGATGAACTTCGTTTCTTTTCTGGACGAACTTCGTCTCAAATGACGAACTTCGAATTCTGAGGAACGATGCACTGTGAGTCTCATCTGGCTGAGACAAACTTCATTGATTGAGTTGAGGTTCATCGTTGTGACGATCCTCGTCGCGTTTGTAGTGAGGTTTGACCCTCCCTTGTTTCTTGGCATTTGTAGTGCCTACAACATCAAGAACGACTCATAGGGTACGAGCGTCGATGGGTTCGAAGGCACACCAGGGCACACTCAAGTCGTGCACATGACGTAGCCAGATGTTTACAGCAGGCTCAAGCTAGATGTTCACAGCAGGTTCAAGTCGACGAGGATGTCATGCCCTCACAAGTTCACACACAACTGGACGATGGGATCATCCAAGCTCATGTTGAAGGAGAACAAGGAAGGGGGAGAGGGAGAGCGAGAGAAACGAGAGTTCTAAATATTTGCTAAATTTCGATATTGTTTGTTTTATGATGTTTACGTTTGAAATACTAGTTGGACTATATGTTTATGATTGGATTTTTTATGTTATGTTCTTGTTTGAAATTGGTTATAGATGTAATATAGATATATAGATATGTGCTTATTTGTGATTGAAATTAATTATGAATTGATATATGTGTAGCAGGAGAGTTTGTGTTAAACCTGACAATTTTAGAGGAGGATTGATATATATGTGTAGCAGGACAGGAGATTTTCCAACAATTCGATTTTTTTAAAACGACCCAATTTCTGGTCACGATGCTGACGTGGCCAGAAAGTTGGTCGATTTCTGTAATAAACCTTGAAATGGGTTGATTCTTGGGCAAAAATTGGAAAATCTCCTTCCTCGTAAAAATTGAAATGGGTTGATTCTTGAAAATCTCCTTCCTTGTAAAAATTGAAATGGGTTGATTCTTGAAAATCTCCTTCCTTGTAATAAACCTTGAAATGGGTTGATTTTTGTATGGATATTTTTATTATTTTCAAAATTTCTTCGCATAGAAAAGGTGGATACTTCCTTGTAAACTGTGAAGAGAAATTAACTCAGTACCACTGTTATAGTATAGTTAGCACACACTGAAACAATTCATCGTACAGATTAAAAGAAATTTTTATAATAAAAATATTTTACCTCTTTTATCCCCAAGAGATCTATTTGCCAATATTTGCCAAATTTCTCTCAAGCGATCCATTTGCAAAAATAGAACCTACAGGGGGTCCGTCTGTAATTGGGTAATAGTCTCGGGGTCTACTCACAATTCACCCTAAAAAAACAAAAACAAAAACAAAAATAAAACTTTAAACATAAAATAAAAATAAAAACAAAAATAAAAATAAAAACAAAAACCAAGAGGGAACAACCCAATCTGCTCGGAAACCGCTGATAACATAGGGTCCAGGGCAACTATTGCAGCAGTAACCGATACCAATTTGATTGAAAATGGCACAAGTAATGACAACGCAGACAAATTTGCAAAAGTTGCGAGACAGTGAGCAATTCACTAAATCTGAGCTTTGCATATCATATATTTTAGTTTCTCGGCAGCTCATAGAGCAAACTGTACAAACTTACAAAGGGAATGAGCAACGCTACTTCTGAGTGTTGATTAAGAACATACAACTTTACAACAATAGATTCAACCTGCTCATCAATTCTACAAACTACACGCATCTTTTACAAGGGCAGATTACGTTAAAGACTATCCTATCCTGTAAGTCATACTGCACGTTACCTGCTCACAGAGATACCGAACAAACTAATGAATGCTGTGCAAAACTCAGAACCAAGGGTGCCAAGTAGGATCCATCATGCACAAGTTTCTCGGCGACAGAGCTGCTTCCACTAGATCGGTGACTCCTCTTTGCACAGACTGCGGGGGATCTGTTGTATTTTCCTCCTGAACAATGAAAGATCATGAAGATTCAGAAGTCTTTTTAAAGCTACTACTAGCAAGGATACCAAATCTACATTGGGACAGCCCAGTAGGTCACATGGCAAAGCTATGTCGCTCCCTCGTAGGGGCCTGGGTTTGATTCCCGTGAACGTCAAAGACAATTACGCTTTTTGTTATATTAGATCCCCAAACCCTTGTTAATTCGAAAGTAGATCTTCGAATGTTCATATATCTAAATTGGACCCCTCAAATCTTCATATTTGTTTGAAACAAGGGCCTTATAAAGGTATTATTTGAAACAACTTAATAGATTTGGAGGGTCTTATTTATAACAACTAAATTGATTTGGGGGTCTAATTTAGAAATATGAAGATTTTGGCATCTAACATAGAATTAACAAAGATTTGGGGTTCCAGTATAACAAGACCTCTAACAATTAACTTCCAGGAACATGAAGCAATGTCAATAAACTTCAGTGGTATTACTTCAGTAACCGATCACTTGTCCATTCACATGGGCAACTTTTTAACATTTCCCTTCACGTTTTGGCATCTAAAATATAACTTTAGCTGATAGTAACAAGGGTCTGAATTGTGATAAAGCAATGTATTCAATGTGTGAATACTGTACCTCTTCAGAAAAGTACTGGGGAGCTATTCCTTTGACACGACTGATTACATGATCCACATTAGTCGTCACCTTCTGCTCGAAGTCCAATTGGTTGATACCAGCTGTGGGAATTTGTGGAGAAGGTACCCCAAGCGGTCTTCTCCATGACCATGAAAGCAACTCGTCACGGAAAAACAAGGCCAACTGATGCCATAAGTGCTGTGTTTGCTGAAAGACGTCAAAAATTGTTATTTAACCTCATATTGTAGCCTAGGTACATGCTAAGCAAGAAAAATAACAAAAGCTCAAACCACATGACATCGTATCTCCTTAAAACTTGTGTATAATTGATATTTCCTATTCATAATAAAGCTTGCACGAAAAAATCCCACAAAGGATATGTCTCATACCAAAATAACATATTTTCTCTACATGCCCACATTAAATGTAGGAAATATTTTAGCAGTTGAAACGGTTCTAAAAGAAGTTTCCTCCAGTAACTACAAAAGGATTATTAGGAAATAATGTACAATAAATGACGCAAAAATTTACGAGTTCAATACACAAAAATTCAGTACCTCCAACATGTCAGATAGAACTGTGAAGTACAAAATAACTAGTAGGATTTCCAGAAGTAAATAAGCAGAGACAGTGAAAGACGGGAATTTACAAAATCATACTACCAAAATAGAATATGTTCAAGTCTCATCTGAACAGTTTCAGTGTAACCACTTACTTTTGGTGTAACCACAGACTGTGCCGCGGCGCACATAGCAGATACAATAAGACCTTCCACACCAAAATGGGAGAAAAATGCCTGCATATTTCGTGTTAGCCTAAAGGGAACTGGTTCATTAAACTCGATCATTCCATTTGCATCATAAGCTGCACAGGCAAGTAAAATAAAATATGGTCAACATAACTAAAACCTTAGAATGCACCGCGAGGGACCATAAATGACAAAAATCTTATTACCTGGATGGAAATCGGTTTGGAATATCTTGCCACTGTTTTTAGCAAACAAAATCTTATTTGGGGACCGCCCCCCAATCTGCAGCATGTATGACATGAAACAGGAAAGTGCTAGCTGGATGGCAAATTGCTTCCTAAAGGCCCAAAGATGATTACCACTTGGCAGAGTCTTGTACATGTATTGGGAGAAGATGTTATCATTAACGACATTCTTGGTAATCTCATTATAGGCCTGAAGCCGGAGTTCTCCAACAGCCTCTGGTGAGATCTGCCCCGAGATAGCTTGATTAAGATGTTCCTTGAAAAGGGTTATTGGCATATCTGATTCTCGATTGTGCCTCGCACTGTTGATTTCATAGACCTCAAGGAATGAGCTATACATAAGGTCATCCTCCACCATTCTTACCTGAATATAAACGGACATTATCAGAGGAAGACAGCAATGAAAAAATGACACCAATATAAGGAAAGTTCTCCATATGAAGGAAAAGAGGCGATGAATGTAAGAAAGGGAAGATGAGGGGCTGTTACCTGTGACCACACAGGTATGATTATTGGGGTATTAATAGTTAGATGGCGGCGCCTCGATTCCTTGTGCTTATCAAACATTTTGTTCAACACCCGGAACAGTTGAAGTATGCGTTCATCGCTTCTGGCATTTGGAGTTAGTGATGTCTGCACGATGAAATGTCGTTGGGACCCATCAGAACCTATAAGTGTCAAACGCCGGAAACTACTTCCATGCCTCCTCACTATTGGAATATCAGCGCCTATTCTATCTAACTTCACGGTATGATCAGGTGCAACTTCCTGCAAGGAATACCAAACATATAGCAACCATGCAATTGCCATTAAAAAATAAGCAGCACTAAAGGAAATCACAATTTTGCAAAAAAAAAAAGGAACCTGCAGGGACATTATGAACTTTGATCATAAGCTAACCTGATCGGTGAAGTACTGCCCTGGAAGTTCCACGTCTACAACATGAAAATCACGCAATACTTTACTCTCTTCTTCAAGCTTTAAGACAGCAGGAAACCTGTCTTCAAGATTGCTCTGAAGGACATTTTTCCAATGCTTTAGCCGTTCTGTCAGTTCAGCAAGGGAGGCAGGAAATGTTGTTGTGCTCTCCGGATCAAGATCGCGCTCAAACTCATGCTTATATTCTTTCACAAAATCAACATGCTTGTTCACAGCATCTGCTGAAAAGCAAGCTCTGCAAACACCAGACAGCTCCTTTTTCAGAGACTGGGGGACTTCAGCAGTAGTGGTTGTTGGATACTTATAGCAACGATGGAGGAGTGCATTAACCACTGCTAGAAGACGTTCCTCTGGAAGAGTTACAAATCTTGAACCTATTTCAGATAGTAGAGCCTGAAATAGTTCGACATATCATTAGAAAGGAACATCCTAAGGTTCAAGGTTACATTTTATAACCAGAATAATAATAAAAAAAGAAATAATCAACTTATGTAGTATGTGCACTGATTTATTTGTATTTCTTAAAATCGAATTACGCAGGAATGGAGGACTTGGATAATATATGAAATTCTAATATCACCAAGTTCTTCAATGCACAAAAATGCCAGTGGCAACCAAATGAAAAGGGCAGAGGACAATACTGCTAAACACTTGCAAGAAGAAACATGTTGATATCAATGTAATTTGAAGTTTCTTCTACCAAAATACAGATTTCAGTAAGAATTACATATACTCTTCTCTACTTGACAGGTCAGGAAAAACAAGAACTAGAACCCTAGCTATCCTAGTAATGGGCATAGTGATTCCAGTAAGCTTGTTGATAAAGGTAATGCTATGATGATGTACTCACAAGCATTGCGAACCTTTTGGGCCTAGCTGTTGTAACTACCTGTATCTCATATCTTCCGAGCTCAAATCGCATAAGTATTAGCCTGGGAACTTTCAACCGCATGTACTTGACAATATAGCATATCTAGGAAACTTTCAATTTATCAGAAACCATGCCTTCAACATATGCCATTTTCTGTATGAGAAGTTGATAAATTCTACGGAGGACATAATCATTTTGACCCCCCACCCCAACCAGAAGCAGAAATGTGTTTGTGTGTGTGTATTAGGTTAAATTTTTGTTGATGTTGTTTTTTAACTTTAGTTACCATATGCAATGTGCAGACTGCTGTTGGGATGCATGAATAATATAATGTGAAGAAAGGATCAAACTTTTAATAACTATTGCTTTCAATTACTTTCAATGCTATTTTTTTCATCCTGCTACGCTAGTAGTCAAAACATAGATGCCTAGGAAACGAAAATATAAACTTGTTTGAACCTTATGCATAAGGTGCAACCGTGCAAGATACTAAAAGAAATAATCCTCCTCTAACTGCATTGTTATTCATCCATGTAATACCCTTCCACTGCCATTATGTACCATTAAGTTTGCAAAGAATCTAGCATCTTTTGTGGTTTCTTGCTCCGTCCTCAGTCTTTTACTATGAATTTCTTTGTATTATTCTGAATTTAGTTTCTTCAGCTCTTTGCAAACTGTATTATATAAATTCATTATGCCTTAATCGCATGGCAGAAAATTCACTTACCAAATGGATGGTCATATACTATACAGACATCATTATAAATAAATAAATAAAACCTTAAACTCCCATAGCTGAGTCAAGCAGTCATTTAAATTGGGAAGACTAAAATTTATCTAAACTGCCAGTTTTACCTCAAGTTCACCAGCCAAATTAGGATGCTTGTTTCTAAGAGCCTCCATTATATCCTTTGCAGCATCAAACGCACTAGCAGCAGAAGCTACCCAACCAAGGTTGCTATTACGCCTCATTGGCATTGGGCCACCATCTGTCACAGTTGAGCTTTGTGGAGGCTGGTCTTGTCCGGCATTACCACTGCCATCTATCATAGAAGGCTTTTCCGGTTCTTGTCCTTGAGTACTTCCACCATCATGAGAACCACTGACACTACCAGGTTGGGAACCTTGATGAATCTGACTTTCAGAAGTTAAATTATTCCCAACATGATTGGGTGCTCGCGCATTTCCATCAGGCATGTTATGTGAACCAGCACTAGACCCTGAAACAGCTTGCTGCATACGCTGTTGAACCAGTGCCATATTTCTCCCAAGTTCAGACTTATTAGCAACATCTCGACGCTCCATTAAATATGTTCGCAGCCAGTAATATAAGGCCTACAACAGAAGTGCTAAGTACATGAATGGGTGTTGAAAATATTACATCATTTTGACATCCAAAATGCGCCAACAAATACCTGTGGATAAACTGTAGCTATTTTAAAGAGAACTAGCTTGCAGTGAGGCGCTTCATTTCTTTGCAAAGAGAGAAGAAGCTGAGGTATATAAGAAAGCCAAACCCAGTGAGGTAACTGGTCCAGATATTTATCAAATGATTTTCCCACGGGTTCATTTGGTGTATCAAAGCTAAGAAGGTAGAGAACCCGAGCTAAATGACTCCTGGAGTTCGAGACGCCGTATTTAATGCCTTGAAAGAAGCAATTGACAGCATACTCGAGCCATATTTCCTCACGAGTTTCTTTATAGATCTGTGAATACAAAAGTCATTGATTAAATTCTCAAACAACATGCAGGGTGAAAATAAATAAAAGAATGGCCAGAACTTGACATACCATGTCACAATAGTTTCCCCAGCTTATCCATCCTTTGGGAAGATGCTTAAAAAGAGTTATGGCATTGGAATATGCAAGATTAGAATTCTCACAATCATTCATCTTCAACAAAAAGTCACCTCTGAGGCGAAATATTTCGGCTTTATGCTTCACAGGAAAATACTCAAGATTTGTATTGTTTATCAAATTTAGACCACTAGTCAGTTCACCTTTCATTTCCAAATAAGCTTTAGCTTGTTCCCTTATTTTTACAAATGCTTCCTACAGTAGACAGAGGAACAGACGAGACGTCAAGAAACAAAAGTCTTAATAAATGTCTAAAGCAAACAAAAGATTTGACACTATTTATGTAACAGTTACCTGAACGTCCATAGTAGAATGACCATACATTTTGTCAAGTATTGTCACACAAACTTCATTGAGGCCTTGCTTACGAGCAATGTGAGCCAACTTATTGACATTCCAAGCTTTGTCTCGGTATCCAAGATGGTGAAGTTGAGGATTTGTTGAAGCATGGTCCTTGAATGCATCTATGACGGCATTATACATCTCATTCCGCCATTGAAGCAAATCATACCAAACAGACAAATCATCCCATTCATTTGGAGTCCTGAGCCTCCATGTCTCCAAAATATCCTTGAGTTCAGCATACCCATTATGAACGCCGGCACTAGTACTTCCAGAGGTTTGCTTATTCCCATTGGAAATGTCCAGAAGAATTCTAGCCGACTCTTGGACCTCAACTAGTTGCTGAAACTGCTGGAGAAGAGGTGTTCGACAAAAAACAGACATCTCTGGTAATTGCCACCACTGTTCCAATGCCAACTCAACACCTTTCGCCACAATATTTTCAGCTTCACCAATACCATTGGCATTTCTGTCATGAAGAGCGAAAAAAGCTTGAACTAGACGAAGCTTTGTTGTCTCTTCCACCTGAGCCTTTGGAATTACATTGTCTTTCATGTATTGCCAATCAGGGACCTTCCAAAGAGAGTCAAGAAGAATGTCATAATTCTCCACACTCTTGCCAAAATCAGCCAAGGCATCCCACTGACTTAATTGGCTAGCACAATGAATCCACTTTTCTTCCCAAAGGCACATTTCAGCCTTAGGAACAGTATTGTTGTAAGTCCCTTGTGTTGCTTTGACCATTGCCTGATAGAAGAGGTTTTGCGCGCGTTGCCAGTATCCATGCTGAACGAGTGATAGACCAGATCTTGTTTCTGCAGTAATTGACCTTTTCTTCCACAACCCACACCGCATATCTTCCTCATTAAGGAGGCGATAAAGCTCAGCTAGTGACTCAGAACATTTTGCTTCATTCATGAACAGCATGACATGGCTCTCTAGCAAAGCTAATGAAATATGCCATGCATTGTAAGTTTTACCAATATATTTGATGAGCTCACTGGGCATTCGAGGTTGTGGGTGGCTCAAATGAAGACCTTCAAGAAGTGCTTGCACAACATTAGGTCGGGAACCCTGTTGCTTTTTGTGGTAATCTTTTGACAGAAGTGCTATCATTGGCTTTGCCAATGCATATTGTTCTTCTTTATGTAGAGTAACCCAGACAATAGGGAAGACTAACACCCACAAATGGTATGCAACATTAGAATCAGCATATGCCAAATCCCTCAAAGGAATCACAAGGTCGGCCACCTAAAAATCAGAAATAGTAATATAAATATAGCGTGCCAATCATACACCCACCAATAGAAAAAAGAACAGAAAAGATGAACTAGCAAGCAGCAAAATATCAAAGAAAAACAAAGTTAAAACAACACAAGTCATGATCTCATCACAGAGTAGCACGGGCTTAAACTTACCTGAAGTTTGGTCATCTCATTCAAAAATTGGGCATGTCTACCTATGAGGAAATCAAATGTAAGAGGATTGCCCTCAGAATTTTCTGGAGCATCAGACACTTGTGGATGGACAGCAGGATGCTCGGGGATTGGTCCTGAAACCATTAGTGGAGGTACACGTGCAGAATTAGGTGCAAGATTGATCTGTTCATCCTCTACCAAGATAGCCAACAGAAGATCAAGTCCCTGTGTCAGCCAGAAAACATCACTAACAGATTCCCAGTCCTGAATTTGGATGATGTATTGAAGCCTCATGAATAGAGTTCTTCCAAGGGAATCATGATAGAGTGAGAAGAACCGGCGTCTAGTTTCTGGATCCTTTGCTCTCAGCCCAAGCATGAATTGCCTCTCAACCTTCTGGAACACTTCTTGGCGAACAGACAAGGGGTATCTGCCAACAGCTTAAATCATTAGGCCAAAAGGAAAAGGAAAAAAAAATGCCTCCAGCAACCATAACTAGTTACATAAACTTCTTACTTGCTAGAATCCGCACAAATTCCATAAAGAAGCTGTAAATATTTCCTGTCCCATTCTTCTAACGCTGCTGGAGTGAAGTTACTTCTATCAACTAATGACAACTTCTGAAGGTACGATACCATTTCTTTTGGGGTGAGAGCAGCAGTTGAAAGACCAGATGAAGCATGTGTGAATTCGTTCTCAATCCAAACCTTTACAGCATCAAGTATGCATAAAAGGACACTGGAATCAGTGCCCTTTTCAGAAAGCAAAGCATGCAGTATTTGGGCTATCAATCGTTTGCAATCACCAAAATGCATGACCCTTTCTGTGATCAAATTTAAGATGCATTTCAGATTAGAGATGACTGAACCAGCCTCGCTAGCTGCACGTGAGTTGACTGAGGAATCCAAGTCTGATCTCTGGCAAAATTGCAAAATAAATAAAATGAACACCAAGAGCATGATAGAACAGTTTTAGTAGAAGACTGAGGCCTATCTCCAACAATTACCAGGACACGCAGGACAGACAAGACCTCAATGGATTTCTGTAACGTACTTCACTAGTATTTGTATTTAATGGAATATATGTCCATTTTAAAGTTTAAAAAAAAATTACAGAAGATTCAAAAGTTACCATGCTGCCAATGTCTAAATCAACTAAACAAGCATAAGATAAGGAAATGGATTATGAATTTCTGGTGAACTTGAACAGCTGCATATACAGAATTACAGATATACTGACGATTAATATATAGTTAAAACAGAATGACAGTATTGGATTCACATAGCCCAGTTGTAAGCATGTTTTGGGTGAATATATACCCCAAAACAAGAAATGATAATATTCATTTGATGAAGTGAAAGCGATACAAGTGGACTGATTTAGCTCTTACTCTCACAGTGTATGTTATATACTGTTTCTCTCCATCTAGATTCTTTCCATAAAGAGGAGTACCTCGTGTTTTACTCATTGTTCACAAGATTATACTACATCTAAAAGGTTAATTAATCAACCATTGAATCCATCCACTGTTCTTCAAGGTCGTATAGCAAGACCATCTTGCTTGTTGAATCTGCTAGGAATTTGGAACTGATTCACTGAGGCAGTAATCTCGCTGACAACAGCTGGCTGTAAAACATTCAGTTTTTATAAAAAGCTTCCTTAAATTTGAATTAAATTCAATAGCACCAATGGAAAATGGATTTGCCGGGGTTGATATAGATATAAGGTTGGGGCCAAACAAGGATTGTCTATCATATTTATTTCTTAACTTGCTGTCGTTGTTGGTTGAGGTTTAGGAATTATAGGATCCAACAAAAAGCCAATTTCAAAGTAATAAATTCTTAAAACTATGGTTTCCTCTCCAATTCAATAAAACATGTTATAAACCCACTGTCTGGGAATCCAAAGAGAAGTAATATAAAAAAGCCAATAGGTTCTAGGTATTTAGTAAGGAATGATATTTTTATACATTCATCAATTCTCATACTGACCACCCTAAAAAAACTAGTGAGCCCACCCATCAAAATGCGAGAGGATAGAGAGCTCCCTCTATGTTTTTTGTTCTTGGCCTCCAATTCTTTTTAAAAGAAAAGCATGAAATACAGCATCACCTGAATGTTGCAGTTGCTTCAGAATTAGTGTTGAAAAAACAGCATAAGAGTACAACTTTCATAATACTAGTTAGGGAACATAATAACAGATATGAAAGAAACACAATGTAAGAATCAATAAACAGACGCGCTACAACATGAAGATATAATAGAAATTGATGCACCAAGGAATAAAAGAAAAACCTTATGACCTATCTATATAGGCACACCAAAACTCATACACTGTTGTCTCCAACAAACGTGATTAGAGTGTATAGAAACACCATATATTGGTAGAGATTAATATAACAAACATCAAAATCTCATTTTTACTTCTCCAAACGCAAAAACTAGCTTAACGAAATATTAAGCAAAGCAACCGAAGAAAAAAAATCCACTTGTAAGAACCGTGTAGAATCTCTAGAAATAAACCAAGCACAACATCAGAATGTGGGATTTAACATAAGAAAACTACTACGTTCAATTTTTAAGTTTCCTAATTAAAATACGGGATGGAGCTACATCAAAGATGACACACCTGTCTTACATGAGAACCAGCAGATGACCCCATATCACGTGCTAAGCGTTGGAGGACACGAACCAATGGGCCGACAAAAGGGTCAATGAAATTCTTCTGAACTTCTGTCAGGGTTTTAAGAATATAGACTGCAAAACTTATCATCGAATTGGCAGAACTAGCTTCAAGTGATATCTGAGGAGCAGTAACAGCAGCAAGATGTTTCTGTATCAGTTCTACAACCTTTTGATACAGCAGTTTCACATCAGGGGGTGTGCTAGTTGATTCAAGGGGAAAAGCAGCGAAAACCATCTTCAGTAAGGAGCAAAGAGATTTTCCAGCATCTAACATCTTACTGTTGAAACAAGGCTCTAGTATCTGTAAAACGATATTCAATAATATAATTAAAACACTAGACATGCAGTTTTCATCAACAAGATAATTAAAAAAAACATACTTGTGAAATGTGATTAATGTTGTTCCTGATGAACAGTCGAGGTTGTTTCTCTAAGACCTTGTTCATGACATCAAGACCCTGTGCCAGAGCTGTTGCAGGATCTTTTGACTGAGAAGGCTGAATATTACCAAGCAATTTTTCTAGATAGTTGAACTTAACATTGGCATTCGGCCAGACTTCCAAAGCCTGCGTAAGTAGCTCCAGAGCTTGCTTGTACATAGAGCTTGCTTCCTTATCCTTGGGTTCCATCACCAATGCAACCTGCTCACCCAACGAAAAAATGTATTTTTATTAATAAATAGAAAAAGAAAAGATAAAAAAACATTTGGCCAAGTGCTTTGAAGAAAATGGCAAATTAATGCTGTGAACTTGTGATCTTGAAGCTGTCCTGTGTACCTGTCATATGGAATCATATATGCACATCATCATCAAATAGCACTTGTAGTTAACAGAAACTAGAGAGTACAAATCACATAATACTGCAGTTGACTGATAAGCATGTAAAATCTGTCTGTCCAAAGTCAAGGAAGTATCTACATCAGCAACTTCCCTCAATATTAAAGCTATTCATGTGCTATTGATCCATCATGCACAGAATTATAGACAACCAAAACAAAATAGACACCCGTAGTATAACATGCTATACTTCTTCTACCCCACTTACATCCTCATTCCTCGTCTGGAGCAAGTATCTTAATTATGTTCTGACTCTATTAAAACCAAAGAGTGAATACACCCTCAAAGTATGGACTATGGAGTAAAGCATCCTTTAAATCGCTTTATAGAATCAGTATATTGATTTCAGTATGCACTCCAAGCCAAAGGATTCTCAGACATCAAAGTACAAGATCTAAAGTGGAATGTCATCATTTTAAAGCTAATTCAATATACATTTAAGTCTCTTAACCTGTATATTGTTCATGCTTTAGGCACGTGCAAAATATGCTAGCCAACAATAATAACTCAATAACAGTTCTCATTTTGGACATCGATATGCTGGATAAGTACTCCTATCTTCCTACTCTGTTACATGATCATCCATTTCCCCACCCCACCTCTTCCATAATCAATTACAAGCCAAATTGAGAGGGCTCCTCTACACATTGGTCAAACTTTGTTATTGATTATAACACTCTGAACTTGGTGCATTTATCTGGAAAATTAGCAATAGGCAAAGAGGGTTTCCCACTGAAGATCTAAGTTGTAGGCAGGAATGCAACATAATTAATCACAAAATTTATAATAAAACCCAAATGACATATATCTGCAGTTGTAAAGAGAGCACTTCATTAATTAAGAAGTTTACACTTCATTCAAACCGAAATATCTAGCATGCCTAGTCATGCTTAACCATAATCCTATAGAAAAATGATCTATTGAACCTTGCAGCAATAGATTCCAGCAATAACATAAATATCTAGCTGCTATTTTTTGTTGGAGCCTCATTTTACTTCAACACATCAAAATCTCAATCATGAAAAAAACTTTTGCTTTCAGCTGCTAGGTCTACATAGCATCCATCACTGTCATGTTTTACCTCTTTCACCCAAATCAAATACTACAAAACTCCTTTATCCATCTTTCCATTTTTATCCCATAAGAAAATCAAACATGGTGTGATTAATTACTATGAAGAATCACACAACCAGACTCAAGGTCTAAAGTCACTTCCAGTTAATATAAAAGATTTTGATATACTCTGTGTATGTATTAACATTTTAAATCCAACCTTCCCAGCTTCTCCCAGTGCGGTTCAGGAAGCTAAGTAGTACAGACAAACTCAAATAACCACATTGACTACCTATCATATCTTTCAAGATCAATGTATTTGAAATGTCAATAATACAAGAAAGAGAATGCAACAAGTACTGAGCTGTCAATCTCAATTAACGTCTTGGAAATGTTAATTACTATAGGAAATCAGACAAAAAATCTCACCCTGATAAGAAAAGTAATAATCATCTCCTCCATTGCAGCATTAGGCTTATACTCCTCATCAGCTTGACTAACAGAACCAGGTGTTTCAATATTAGGGATTGATGATCCAGATGGTGACATTACACAAAGAGATTGCAGCCCAGGTTCAACCTTCACACGCTTACTCAGATCATCAGAAAATGCAGATGAATCTGATGGCCGCTTTGAATCAACGGAAAGAGAACTAGGATTAAATACATCACTAGACTGAGCATGGCCCTCTGTATCTGGTACAACTTTCATTTCATTTTGTCTTTGCCTTTCCCAGGCAACAACCAACCCAGCAAGTTCAATAGCAAGTCGCCTGTTTTCAGCAGTCGTATTGTATGGCAACCCTAACCGACTTAGAGAGTTAACCATTTGAGGAACAAACTGTGCTCTGCAACCGTAAAATAGCTCAGAATGTCTCACAATGAGCTGAAAAATATGGATCATATTAGGAATCGAATGGCCTTCTTCAACAAGGATTTTTTTAGTATAACGGATCCATATCGGCACTCGAGTATCTCCTGGAGGTAACCTCCGTGGCAGAGCAGGCATTAGTATATCAAGAGCTTGCTTGACCAGCATTTTATTTTCTGGTTGGCATGTCCTCAAAAGAGCAATGAAAACCTGCAAAAGAAAATATCGACTGGTCAGATCATATTGACACAAGAAAATAAAGATTCACTTATACAAAAATTCATGTCAACCCAAATGAAGTTCTCTTATAGTTAATCTCTGCATATGCGCGCCTTTTTTTTTGTGGGGATTTGCATTCTTTTGTTTCGTGCATAGAAGAAGGGTTAAAAAAACAACAAGTCTGGTCTAGATTGACACCAAAAGATCCACTCCTAAAACTTGTTTGTAGAATCTAGAACCACAATTTAATTTTTCAAAAGTTCCATATACAATTTAGAAAGAGTCAAGACAACAAAAACTAATGGGGTTGTTAACAGGCATGCTGATGACACTCATAAAGTACCTAGTGACAATATGGTTCTAGTTTTAAAAGAGAATGAAAGAATGAATAATTCAACCTGCAAACTTCCTCGTATGAAAACCTCAATATACAGCACTGAATAATTCAACCTGCAAACTTCCTCATACGAAAACCTCAATATGCAATTTTTTTTAAATTTAAAAAATTGCATCCACTGCTTGCCACCAATCTAGGTGGTATCCTAGAAATATGCTCTCTGCATGCCAAACCAATAGCACCTAGGTCATGGCACCCAGCCACTGCACCATGCAATCAGATAACACACTGAGAATGTTCCAGATATCTGTGTGATGCCAAATGAGTTTTCATGATTTCATCATATATTTTTGCTGGATCTTCCGGTTTCTCTAATTTAACAAAATTTTATTACAGCAATGTACATATACGTCAGCATCTCATGTTAGTTCCCAAATCTAAAGCATCGCTCATCTTCAGAACTTCTCAATGTGTATTTTAACATGTTTCCACTTTCCATTAATCAAACACAATTAGAATCCATGACAGTTAAGAAGAATTAAAATCTTACTAAAGGGTAAGATGAAATGAGATACATCTACACAAAAAGAAATTTAAACATAACCATGTTCCTAATGAATTTAGGTCAGCAAAACATATTGCAGGAACAACATCACTAAAGTTCCTTGGTACATCATGATCCAAACGCTACCACAAGGACCCAAACAAATAAACGTTTAAGCCAAATTACTCGTGAAATACCTGGAGAATTATCTTCTCAGGAGCTTGATATGCCTCTAAAAAGTGGCAAACATTGACAAAAGCCCACTGTTTGCTAGAATTATCTTCACGCTTTAGATGATTCCAACCAAATTTTATGAGCTCTTTGCGGTGATGAACAAGATCACTCTGTAGATACTTCAAAAGTAATGTGGCTAGTTGCAAGAGTTCAATTCTCAATGGCTCATCATATTCAGCACTCACCTACAAAGGAGACAGCAGTCTAAAATCAGCCTCAATGGTTGCAAATAGTCAATGAAAATTAGGCAGTCTGGAAATCAATATTATGAAACATATAGTCATTCTAACACTTTAATGGACCACCTCTTCAGGAGGATCAAGAAGCTTGTCAACAATTGTTTTGATTATAGAAGGATCAACAACTTCCCAGCTTTGACCATTCTGAAAGGTGTGTGCCAACATAGGAAGGATGAGAATTTGCATAGCGACAACCAAGTGATCTTGTCCAAATTGCTTTGACTGGAAGACATTAAGGAAGTGTAGAAGAATTGTCTTCTTCAAGTTAGGAGCATAACCTTCAGCCACCTGGATTGCAAATGAGCAGTAAACATCATTACAGGAAATAAATGGTGCAAAAGAGTGAAACATACATAACATGACATATAAATCAGGAGGATAAAAAATGTACCTCAATGATATAAAATTCCTTCAAGAAAGTATAGTCGATACGGCTATGAAATAAGAAAATAGATAACATTTCAAAGAGAGCGCCAACTTCTGATTTGTCATGTCTTAAATAATTTAGAAAACATTTGACAAGCCATTTACTTTCCTTTACCTGCACATTTCAAAGAATATGACATTAAGTCACAAGGTAGAATAATTTGGCCAACAATTGACCATCTTGAAGTGAAAAGTTATTGAGCATTAGTAGCCCTTTCAATGTAACATCGCATTGCATTTATTACAATCCATGATAAGAAAAGTCAAAAAAGAGCGATGAAATATTTCCACCATAAGAGAGTGAAATAGTACATTATATCTGAAATCATCAATGGAGTAAATGTTGGTTCATAGGTAGGAATGATATAATGTTATACAGAAGGGCAAAAAATGCCAACTTTTTGCCAACAAGTAAGTTTTTAGACATTCACAATTGCTTTACATAATTTCAACTATTTATGGTCGCAAGCTTGACTCTATGACTATTAGCACATTGTTTCTGTGTGAGAAATTGTAAATGCACTTTGTTGACCTGATTCTTTCCCAAATTAGACACCCAATAAAGAACAAAGAACGTAGCACTAGGACATTAATTAACAGACCTCATTTTCTTTAACTCCATAGCACCTAAAACACAAAATATTTAGCTCTCACATCAGTGAAAACAAAGCCTTCCACTCGAGCTTCACAATATATACTGAAAAGAAAATATACAAGCTCAACAAACAAGAAGTATTTGCGAACATACGAAACAATAACGCATTCGGTATGTTCCTTGATGATGTTAATAGTGAAGTGTTAAGTTTGCTTGGTATACATCCCTAGCGCATAAACCAGAAGACTATGCTTGGTTATCTGACATGCTGGAGTCTGGAGAGTTTGAATGTCAGACCACGTCAAAACTCAAATTACACTTATTTATCTGCATCAGTTTGACTTTAATACAAGCTCAACAAACTAGAAGTATTTGCGATCATGTGAATCAATAAAGTGTTTGGTATGTTTCTGAATGATGTTAATAGTGAAGTGTCAAGTTTGCTTGGTATACATCCTTAGTGCATAAACCAGAAGATTAAGCTTGGTTATCTGACATGCTGGAGACTGGAGAGTCTGAACATCAGACCACGTCAAAACTCAATTTACATTTATTATCGGCATCAGTTTGCCTTTAGGCAAGTCATGTTTTATCTGGAGTCTATGAGAGGAAGACTAGTAGGTATTCATTTTGCTTGGCATACATTATTAGACAGAAACTATAACTATAGCTTTTGAATGGGATGGTTAGGTGGACAAGCATGAATCAATGTTCAAAGAACTATAAAGAATGTAAATATCACATGAAGCTCTCTATGTTGTGTCATCCTTAGCATCAGTTCTTGTCAAAATGAACTACAAAATGAAACTTAAGGACTTATGCATCTCACAGGCAAAGTACACTAAATTAGTTGCAAAAATCGAAAGGCTGATCAACAAAATATCTTTCTTCCATGCAAATATTTGAAAATTAGTTCACTTAAATATCCAAAGAGTGTAACGTACAAAACTGAAAACTCAATTTTCTGTGACACCATGTATACTTGTTTACCTTTTAAGAGAATTTAAAACGAGAGAGAATTCCTAAAAAGTTCAGAATACTGTTAAATATGAAATGTTTAGAATACTGTTACGCAAACAAAGTATTTAAAAGGTCGAAATGTAAACTAGACTAAATAAAAGACCCGTCAGCACACAAACAGTGGGGAGGGAGCTTCCTCCATTGATCCATCAGAAATGTAGAACATAAGGAACAAACAAGAATAGTAAAAATACTATTTCACCGAACATGCTCAGAAGCTAAGTTGCATGGAAACGGGCACGGGTACTGGTACGGGTGCGGGTACGGGTGCGGGTACGGACACGACAAAATTGTAAAATGTAGGGTACGGGGACACGACTACATATATATATTGAATTAATATTGTACATAAGATAACTTTTTCCCCTTCATGTATCATTAGAATTAAAATTCCAATCACATTTTTGAGTTTTTTTAATCATATTGATTATCGTGAATTGTAAACTACTCATTTTTTTCTAGACATCTAAACGACCCATTAACTATATAGTTTTAAACTTGGGTATGGACTGAAACGAATCCGACCCGTATCTCATTAGTTTCAAAAGACGGATGTGAAGTGTAAGCTCTACGTCCAGGAAGTCTTTGACAAGTGTTTTAAATTAACACATATATCGTATAATTGAGTACATGTTGTAATAAATGCATGCATATATTCAAGAAGTGTCCATGAAGTTTGGGTACGGGAAAGTGTCGGGTACGTGTCCAGTACGGGTACGGCTTCATTATAGAAGTACCCGGGTAACATAGAGTCAGAAGTATCTAAACAATTTCAACAAAGAGTACCACTTAACATAAAATAGTAAGTCCAACAAGAAAGATCAACACAAAGAAACTTTGCTAAAAAACCAAAGAATTGCAACTTAGGATTACTATAATATAAAACAATGAGAAATAACTGGTGCGACAAATATCTGAGAAAAAGCTCAATGCTTGGCTTTGGACATTGAGATATTTTGACCTGTATTAGACTTGATTTTAACTCCAACGTATTTTGTAATATTCTCCTAACATATATTTAAGAGAGGTTAGAATTAGATGAAATAATATCTTTGCCTTCTCTATTTCTCTATTTGGTAACAGAACCTACTTGATCTTAGAAAACTTCTCCTATCTTTCTAGATCATGAGGCCATAGTGGGGGTTTCGCATGGGCTTCATGCTCCTGTTGGCGGCTTCAACAACATCTTTGTCTTCGATGACATCTCCGGCTTTGGCAACATCTTTGGCATAGATGTCTTTGGCTTCTACATCATTCAATTTCAAAATCTTCATTGAACTTCAATCAAAAACCCTAAACTCCTGCTGATGTTCACAGCGGTACAGTTCACTGTCAACAATAACTTCAGCACTGTTCACAATGAACAGAAACCCATGATGTACTGTTCGTCGTAAACACTAATCCTCCGGTATCTTATGCCGATTGCTTCAATATCTAGTCTTTTCCAGATCAATCAGGGCTTTTTGCTGACTGATCCGCTTAGGGTATCTAGGGTTCCTATTGGCTGACCTGCGTTGTGGTTTTACTGGCTGACCCGCCTAGGGCTTTTACTGGCTAATCTACCTAGGGCTTCTATCGGCCTCAATATGGGTTTATGAGACTTATTCATATGTTGAGGGTCTCATATATTTGATTGCCAGACCATACACTTATTAAAGAAATTAGGTTTTGTTTGTGATCACTGTTTGACTTTATTCTGGCTCTTGGCTTGTGCTCCAATGATCTCTGGTTGTTGTGACTACACTTTTCTGAGCACTGACGTCTTCAAGTGCTCCTAGAAAAGATGATGTTACCAAAGCTTTTGCAACTAGTTGTTTTATTCTCATTTGTAACAAGTTAGATATATATAGTATATATGCTCAAGTTGGAGGGGGAGTGTTATATATTATTGGCATTAGTAGATTTGGTAGATATTGTGAGATATAATAAGATATTTTAAGATGTGATTAATATGTTTTTATTTCATACCTATTTTATAATATCCTCCTAATCCCTATTTAAGAGAGGTTAGGCTGAGATGAAATAATATCTTTGCCTCGTCTATTTCTCTACACCATCCTAGCCTTCTGTAAAGCATAAATTCTCTAAGAGGTAGAATTTGGACAAAATTTTCACAGCAGACACATGCATGCGTATATGCATTGATGCATGTGGGTATATGTTTCTTTATGCACGTGTAAGATGTTATAGCCAATGGATTCTAGCAGCCAATCCTAGATATGTTCACCATCCTGGAGTAACCAAATACCAGAAGAAATTTTGCAAACAGTATATCATACAGTTAAAAACAATGTATTTGTCACCATACCCCTTGCTATAGTAGCCAAATACACCATCAAAATTTCAAAGAGTGCCATATAGGGAAAAAAAATCAATAAGCTGATGACTCACTTGAAGTAAATTCAGTTCCTGCTCATTTTGTAAACGAGAAATTCTTGCTGGTGACTTCCAAACAAGCAATAAGGTGTCGAAAACAATACGGTTACCAAGCAACCATTCAGGCATCAATTTAACCAAAGTAGAGATGAGATACAGTCCGTGAAAATATCCATCAGAACTCGCAGCCGTGGTTGCAGGTGGACAGCTATCAGTTAACGAGCCAATAACACCCTCATTGTTCACTGAGGAACCAGGATGAGAGGTAGATCCTTCAGCTTTAAGGAGAAATTGTGCAAAAGCACTAGCAAGTATCTTTTGCGGTGACTTTGAAAGTTCTTCTCTTAAGGGAACACCAGCATCGGAACAGATTATATACATAAAACTGACACAACAGTTGTTAGGATAGACAATTTTAAATCATCACATCTGTGTGGTGCTTAAAGTTGTTTATTGATAAATCAACACTTACCGTCGGAAATACTTTGGACGATCAAGTCGGGCAAGAAAATAATCTACAGCATCTGTTGCATAGCGATTCAAAAATTTTGTAAGTGGAGGACGGTACGGGCTGTTAATTTCACTATAGAATTGTCCTGGGGGGAGTGCCCCTTCCAAATCAATTATTATCGTCACAAGATCATCTAAAAACTTCCCAGCTGCTGGAGGTAGCAGATGAAAAAGTTCGATCATGGCTGCCATAATAGGAAAAAACGTCAAACAAATGCCAAAAACATCAAACCAATAGCAGATAACAAAATAAACAATAAAAATGATAACTGACCTGCTGCAACCTTAGGTTCATCCCCAGTCTTCCAGGCCTTCTGAGTTTGAGCAAGCTTTTCCGGCTCCAGCCATTTCTTTAAATGATCTAATAACTTCACACCCAAAGTGACATTGAACCAGTTGGATAGAAGTTCAAGCAGACGGGCCAGTCCTTGTAACAAAGGCATGTTGAGACTTTTTGTATGTGCTAGGTTAACCAAAATAGGCCTCAGGCTGCTCTGAAGAAGATCTTTAGGCATTTTCTGCTGCTGAATAACCTTAAAAAACAAAAGAGTTGAAGCCACATACATTATCCACACATATATCAGATGAGACATTTAACCTAAAAACTGACTTAGCCAAAAGATGAAAAATCAATAAACAAGCTGAACGATATAAAAAACAACTCAACAATAACATTTAATCAGTTAAAATTTTGTGACGGAAGTAAATAAAAACCTGTCGAAGCCCTTCTTTTGCAACAGAAACAATCTCTGGCGTCCGGCAAGTAAGGGATTTGAAAAACATTGATATTATTTTAGAACGCAGTTCACTGTGATTTGGTGTCTTAAGATCTTGCCAGGCCATTGCCGTACAAAGCAATTCAATACATGCAGTCCGAAGTTTGTTTAAGGTTGTAACCACTTTTGGGTTCATTAACTTTGTGACCCATACAGTTTCATCAGCTTCAGCAATTTGCAAGGCTTCTTGAAGAAAATTGACAAGCTCTGGAGTTAACTTAAGAAGAGGAGGTCTCAACGCAAGGCAGAAGTTTAAAGCAGTAACTGTGCCCACCTGCATAAGAGAAAATTTTGCATAGTCCGACGGATAATAGTCAAAAAGATTTGAGGAAAATCCGATAATACTCCTGTTAACTTATCATACCTGTTGCTCAACATTCTTCGTACGTAGGGGTCGCATTATGAGAGGCTGAAGTAGAGGTAGATAGAGAGGCTCAAGCAATTCAGAGACCTCACTTCCCGTCCTGCTAGCAAGAAGCCCCAAGCATGATTGGACATTCTTCCTCACAACAATAGGTGCATTTGGATTAAACAGCTCTCTGGCGAGAAATTCAACAACTCCTTGGAAACTTTTCCGCCGAGACTCATTGTTTGCTTCATCAACATTGTTCACAACGCGGAGGACTTGTGTAAGGACCTGACTCGTTTCTTCCTGCTCTTTGTTCGCATGCAAAGGTAGCCTTTTGAGAACATATACCAATCCACGCACTATACTTACTTGGAAATCACATAGAGTCTCAACAGACACTTTGCCAACTAAGGCCCCAAGTCCCATGACACCACCCATTTGAGCTTGCCAAGTATTTCCATAACAACAATGCAAAAGACGAGGCAGAAGCTCCTCAAAAACAGGCACCTTAACACTTGGAGGTGGTGAATATACAGGATTCAGTGACGGACTGGATACCATCATGGGAGTACCAGGCCCGAACCTTAAACTAGATGCACCCATAAGCTTTACCCTTGCAAGGAAAACAAGTGTTTCTGAAAATACATTTAAAGCTGTTAGAGCAGCCTTAGAATGGAGCCTGTTGTCATCGGCAAGCACATCCACTAATGCATCCAGAAATATAAGTGGGTCTAGCTCTTTCAGATTAGACGAAGTACTATTTCTCATTCTAGAGTTCATGTTACCACTTGATGAAAGCACTGAACCAACATGATGCCCAACTGTGGTAGAAGAGTTGAGCGAAGAATGATCCACATGGAAGAGCATTGCAAAATGACGGCAAACGTTGATGAAAAATTCATCTTTTGGATCTTGAAGCTCAGGGTCTGCACTGGCAGCAATAATGGTCATCAAGAGCGATTTGAAAACAGATTTCTCCGCCATAAGTTGTGTCTTTGTTTTTACGCCCAAATCAACCTGAATATATGAATTGGAAAAGCAAGTAAGGGTAAATCCTACACATTTCGAACACATGAAAAAACTGTCATGGTCTAAACAAAATCAGTTCTCAACAATACATGGTTAAATGCTTCAACAATTATGTAATATCTGTCTAACAAACAAAAATTTAATAGAGGTCATGAGAGAGTTACATGAATACCAGCTTCTTAAGTTCGTATTCTTTCACCTTCACCATCACTAAAATTCAATCCTTTTTCCATCAGTATGTTATCAGCTATGGGATACAGTTCAATGACTCATGAAGCAGAACACGAGCAATCACAATCTACAACTAGATACATCTATTGTTAATCGTTCCCATCGTGTGTTGGTAGCAACAAGTTCATTCTCCGCAACTATATGCAAGAATCAAATTATGAAGCCTACTGGATCAGTTTGATGATTAGAAGGCCTACTGATGACATCCTTTGTAACAATTAGAACAACAATTTCACTTCTCTTTGAAGAACAGAAGTAAAAGACTTTAGATCGTCGACACCATGTAACGAAGTTAGAGCCACTTTGTGTGTCAGATATGTACGTATGAGAGGGGATAGTTATAGAGTTGTCCGTCCCAGGTAAAAGAATTATTAAAAATGCAGGTGGAAGTTCATGTCATGGGATGAGATGGTAGGACCTCATCATTGCAGTCACTAAACTAGTCACGAGTTCCAGCCAAAAGGTATCAGATTGTGCTCAACTTGGTATGTCTTTTTTTCCCTTTTTTTGATTATGTGTGCGCTTTTTTTTTTATGGGTGGTGGTTGGTGTGTGTGTGTGTGTGTGTGGAGGGGGGGGGGGGGGTCCGCTGTTCAAGGATCTTTAACATAACAATGACTCGGTTCATGGGGAATCAGACAAAGTAGGAGTTCAGGTGAGCAACAACAATTTTACGGCAATCCTTTCTATTCTTTTTCATCCTCTTACTTTCGCTTTCTCCCTCATCTTCCATTATCTCCAGCATCCTGAGAGGCAGCTAGGGTGCTTTGCCGTCACCGTACCACATAATCTTGTTTAAAGTTCTGATCAAGCTCACAAATTATTGCCCGACAAAGGTGAGCTCATAGCGGCCCCATAACATTTTCCCAGTTCTTTCCCTGGTTTCCAAGTACACCTCTGACTCTGGACTTCCATATGAAGTATCCTCTGCTATCCTAACAGTAAAAGACAGTGACGAGTTGCTCACAGTTACAATATTGTCCATGGAATTGAACTATAGAAATTAGACTTAATGACATTGTTTATAAGAAAATACAAAAGTAGCTGATTAAGGGAAGAACTTGAGAGGAGTTTTGTAAAGAGGTCAAATGCGTCCAACAAATACCTGGTGAAACTCCTTCCGTTCTATTTAGGGAGTGATGGAAAAAATATTACATTTTTTTTAAAAAGGCAGCTGTAGACGAAATTGTTAACTATCACCCAAACAAGTTTACAATATAAAGAAGACAATAGAATAAGAAATTTCTGTAAAATAGGAAAAGCAACATTAAGCTTAGAAAATAGTATATATGCTGAGTTCATTTCAGCAGATACAAAGGCCCCCCACGCAAACACTACATTATATATACCATCTACTGATTACTGTTCCTAGCGGTTCTGACAGTCCAAGGGCTATACAGGGGGGCAGTTTGGTAAAGGGCCCTCCAACTTAAGTGGCTCAGAACCACTGGCTACATGTGCGCGGTTCTAAGAGGATGTGTAGTCCCATCTACCTTACCCAGTCTCAGGCGCAATATAATAATAGATTAAGAAGTATAAGTCAGAAATTTATTTTTGATACAGGGAAAATACAATGAGAACTACTATTACATATATACACTGTAAATTTAAGAAAAGAATCAAGAATGCACAGTAATGAGTACAAGAACCTTCACTATATTAAGAAGTTTAAACTGACTGACCTTCATATCTGACATCTCTGTACGTCGTCGAGAAGGGTCCACTGTTGAGATTAACAATGCTCCAAGCTGACCAGGGCTCACGCCATCAACGGGTACATTGCCCCGCAGATTCAGAAGAGATGTTAAACATACACGAAGAAATATAAGTGACTGCTTCCGGTAAAATGCATCCATGCCACCGCTCTTTTGCATTACCACGGCCATGGCTAGATAGATGCAACGATCCAGAGGTACTAAAAATGGTGTTTCAGGCTCAAAAGTCAGAATCAAACGAAGGCCATGCTCAGGGTTCTCTTTGCAATCAAGCATAAGAGGCTCCTTAAGAAAACGCCTATTTCGACCACCTAACTTTCCAAGCAGCTGCAAAGCTTTTGTACCCCAGGGGTAAGGAAGAGGCCTCAAGTGAGACCATAAAGCAAGTATAACGTCAGACATAGCATTGGCCATACTTGGCTCCAAGAAATCAGGATTTAGACTGTCAATCCAAAATTCAAGTGTCCGAAGTCCTAAACTCACAAGATCATCACTTCCCTTTAAAGCGAGAATAAGAGGCTTCATAAGACGAGGCAGATGAGGAAGCAAAGAACTTAAACGGGCTGGTAATGTCAGGCAAAGCTCCAGCACAAGGTCTCTCATGTCCTCTCCAGTTGGCCCCTCAATCATGGCTAGCAACATATTCAAACAAGGCTGCAATGAAGGTATTAGATCCCTCAACAGCGTGTCAAACTTCCCTCCATTCAATGATCGAAACATACTTCGAAGAAGATGCATATAACCAAGAGGCTTCTCCACTTCAGTTGCATTCTTCATACACACGTCCATTATCACAGGTATGTGAGGCTGCAGTATGCGCTCACATTCTGTAGGAGCCTTAGCAACAGCAACAAATAAGAACCTGAATAGTTGCAGAACAAGTTTTGCTGCAGGAGTGTCTGGATGCTTCAGTGTATCGAGTTTATTACTGACTAGAAAATTTACTAGAACATCAGTGAAGGGCCGTAGGACCTTAGGCAGTTGCAAAAGGGTTGAAAAAATATGAAGTAATTGAGTGTTGGTAGTCATGCACTCGAAGAGTTCTGGCATACATAATGAAAACATGTCCATAAGGTCCCGAGGTTCCATTATAGCTAAAATCTGTGAAAAACATTGCAACATTTCCCTCTCTTCATCCTTTTCTTTGAACAATGCTAAGCAGTGAACCCCACTCTTTAGTACACCAGATGCTTTTCGGACCTACCAAATATGTTGTCAGGCTATCAAGCATATTGCAACACATATACGATAGCCATGAAGAAAAAGATAATTGAAATACCTCATCTTCCTTCAATCCCTTAAACACTTGAAGGTGTGGAGCACTGGACGATGGCGAAGCTTGTACCTGTTGATGTGCCCCATGTGGTGATGGTGAAACCTAAATCAGAAATGAGATATCAGAGAAATACTGTTGTTCAATGGCTGAGGGAAGTAACAGATGAGAACCTGCGAACGTGGTAGATGAGCATTGGTGATGCTCCAAATTATGGTCTTCATTCCTGCAATACATTTCGATGACTGTCATTACATCTGCATCATACAGGACGGCCATTGAATCAAGTAGTTATATGTTTGGTGTATCACACACGCACGCACACGCCCATGCACGCGGATGCGCATGCGCACACACCATATTGCGTTTTAAAATTTCTAACCAATTCACATTAAAGTTGAAAAAAATATCAAGCTCATCCAGTCCTAGTTCTATCATTTTCCCCAATGGACCTTAACATCTACCGTTTCTCTACCAGAGTTGTGACCTACCCCAACTCTAATGAAAAGTCATCTTAATTATATTTAAACACGGCAGTATGGTATGTTGCTTCAGCTTTATCTACAGATGATGAACAATTCTGCTGATGGTGCAACAATGCCCGATTTTCCAAGGTAAAGGGAACTTACCTTATTTCTAGCAATTTATTGAAAAAGAATATATGAATGCCACTATGGTGAGATTATTTAATATTTCCTTATACCTTCACATCGTCAGATGTACCAAGAAACAAGCAAGGAACATCGAGATCCTTTATAATGGTAATCCATGGCAATTTGACACGTGGTACAATAAAACAAAGGGAGCGCTCCTTTAGATCTTCAAAGAAAGTAACTTTCTGCATGGTTATTGGGTTTACTCCGCTAGGGTATAGGTTTCGTAAGGTTTTCCAAAGCCAATTCTTTTTCTGTTTAGGGCAGCTAGTTGAACTACTTGTAATTACTTTAAATGGGAGCTGCTCTTCCAGTAAATTGATTAGTAAATAAGTTAGTAGATCATCTCTTTTCAATGTTGAAAAGGATACAAGAGGCCTGCTCTTTGAATTGCGAAGGATTATTGGTGAACTTTGATGCACCTATTAACCAGTATGCTAACCATGACCCATGGAAGCAATTAATGAATATTGTTCGATAGGAACAAAAGAAATATTGGTTATTGGTGCACAATAAGAAAAGAAAGAATAAATAAAACAAAGGGAACTAAGATTTAGCCAAACCAGATAAAAATTCCAGTACAAAATTCATAGATATAAGGTTATTAGTCATACATGCATAAGACATTGAGGACTAGATAAAGAAATGAGATCATATTACCCATAACCAAAGTTTTAATAAGATTTTTATAGTCATTGACTTCTTTAGAATACTCCAGTGGCGGCTGCAAATTGAGAACAGCCTGCAGGGGAAAAAAAATATTTTCCGATCAATACAACCAACAAGACCAAAAAACAGGGGAAAAGCGGTTTAGGGGTTAAAAAGAGTTTAAGCAAAAGAAAGAGATATCAAATGAAGTATGCAAGATAAGTTATTATGTTGATTAAATTCAGGAATATTTCTAGTCCCCTGACCCCAAAAAAAAAGCTCTTTGGAGTCACATAGAGGTCTAGACAAGTATTATGGTCACATCTACCTTTTTGAGTTATGAAAGGGTGGCAAAGAATCTCTAGTTACAAATTTCAGAACTACCATCAATTCTTTGTAACTTCAAAATCTTTGGTACTTCATGATGTTAAATAAATTCAGAACCTTTGGTACTTCATGATGTTAGATAAAAAGACATAAATGTGAGCATAGCTTTTACTTATCTAAGATTATAACTACTATGACTTAAAAATGGCAAAAATAAAAATGAAAACACAAGACAACCCATTAGGTGAAGATGGATCAGCAATGCAGAGTCAACAACAGGGAGAACTATCAGTTCTTCTTCAACATAGCTCAACTTTCAGATTATGTTGTTTGTGCCAGATGAGAAAAGTCAGACAAACATTGATGTCACAGATACGCAGATGATATATTTTTTTATCAGAAATAATAATTGGTCATTCAAATATCTCAAAAAGAAAATGCAAAAGAAAAGAATAAGTAATATTTTTCAAACAAGATAGAAAGACCATTCATGTTTCTTTTCTAAAATTGTCATGAGTAAAAAACAAAAAAAATGCAGCCAAATTGCAAAATGCAATAAAATAGAAGAATTGTTTATAAAATATAAGAGATGATTTTGACCTGTATAGGAACCTCTAATTTCAGCCTCAAAACGGATCGGTCTCTTCCTTCTTCTCCTTCTTCCACTAGCTGTTTCAGCTCAAAAGAAAAAATTAGTAATCTGAATAACTTTTTTTAACAAACAGTATATTTATGCCTATGGATGTTTGCGAAGGCAGCTAGAAATGATTTTATATCTTACATGGTATTTATGTGTGAACAGTGAGGAAAGGCCGTGTAGGAAACATTATATCCTATATTGCATGGGTGCGGTTACAGGTGTGGATAGAGATATAGGTTCAGATACGGGACATGGCAAATTCGTAAAAGATAGGATACAGGGACACATCTATATATACATATGGGAAATTAATAATTTATATGAGATCGATATTGTTTTTTTCATTCACATGTTATGAGAACTAAAAATCCCTATAATATATTTATGTTTCTTTTATTTATTAGATAGATTATAAATTGAAAAACTATCCATTTTTAATCTAGATATCCAAACGATCCTTTAAAATCATACTAACAAACTGGGTATGGACTGAAACAAACCCGACTTAAGCTAAATAGGTTTCAGAAATTTGAGGGTTAAGTGTAAGATATACGTCCAAGAAGTGTATAACCAGTGTTTTAACCTAAAACATGTATCATAATTGAGTACGCGTCTGAATAAATGTATGTATGTGTGTGTGTGTATAGAGAGAGAGAGAGAGTTGATCTTATGTCAACTTAAGTGGACATCAAACTTTTGTCCACCAAAGTTTCTATCCACTCATTTATATATATAAAAAGACTCTTCGTATCATGCAAGGATCCCTAGGCAACATGAGTGGATAGAAACTTTGGTGGACCATCCACTTAAGTTGACATAAGAATTG
>BQKN01065528.1:88799-101902 GCA_022839385.1 Asparagus kiusianus
TTTATTTATTTATATATATATAGTATATATTTTTTGTATATAGTTAAACAATGATATGGTCATTAATGTATATTTATATATATTTCTTAGTGCGTGTGATTTATTTTGAGAAAAATGGTCATAGCTCTGTAGTCCTAAGTGTATATAGTTTTATATATTTAATTACTCAGGTATATATACACACACAACAAGTATTGTATTATATACTTTGTTATGGTGTTTTCAAACGCCAAAGTGTAATCCTTTGCCAGCAACGGACATATGTACTTCTACATGCAATACCCCAATTAAAGTAGCGGCCAAGACCAACAAGGATCTTGACTTAGCCGACCCACCGAGTTGACATCCCCTTAGGATGACTCGAAGGGTGATACGCTGCCGGTCCTCTTGTCGAAAACGACTCGCAAACGGGCCTACTCAACCAATTATTCGACGTCTCGCAAGGTCAACTTGAAAGGCGTTACTTCTTGGCCAGGTTAGAGGATAACTTCGACCTCGAGCCTCTCCCACGAAAACATGTCAGCATCGCATTTAATGTTTGGCAGGCGCTATCATGCCTCTAGCCCCGATAGTCTTCATGACTCATTCGGTCACGTCGGCACCGTCATGCCTCCGATCGCTTCTTATTTAATGCTAAGGTGATCTCTCCTCTGGTCGCCAGCCGACACCTGTAAAGAAAGTGTTGACGCAGCCGCCAGCCCATGCTTCTTCATCGTCATCCTGTGCTCAGCCACAATGACAATCCTACCCTTATACCATCAGTATAAATAGAGGTACTATTCTAACATAAAGGAAGCTAGTTCTTCTTGAATTTAAGCTGCCATAAGCTATTCTACTGCACTACAGAACTTACGCAGTTCTTTATTTCCCTACTCAAGTTCACCAGCTGACTTGATCGTCGGACGAACCACGGGGAAACCAAGCCACATCCTCTCACGAGCTGTTATTTGTGCAAGCTCAAGCCACTAGACTCATAACCGGGTATTCGGGGAAGGAAGCGGCCCCTGATCAATCTCACCCCCAACCACCATTTTAATTGACTGTGTGGACTAAACATCAACATACTTATATATATACTCTTATCATGATGTGGGTACTAAGATATAAGTGCATATAATGTAGCTATAAGTATACTTATATGTGTATATTATAGACTTATAGTCATATAAGTTACTAAGTATATATAAGTACATAAGTATAATTATATATAAGTATATTGCATCTAGTATATATAAAAGTATATCATATAAGGAAAGTATATATCTATACTTAAATAAGCATAATATAAGTATGTAACCAATACATATATAACTATATAATACGTATTTATAAATAAGTGATATATAGTTATGTGATTTTCTCTCTCTCAAGTTATAACTTATAAACATATACAATATATTTAAATATAATTTATGTATATATAATGTATATATAATATATCTATATACTAATATGTAAGTATATACTAATACATACTTATATAAAATATAACAAGATTAATATATTTTTAGCAATTTTTTGCAAAAAAAAAAACTAGGCCGACCGGGACCCAAACCCAGGCCCGACCCGGGCACCCCTAGTCCGAGTCTGGGCTAGGCACCGCGCTGACCTATTTGGACAGGCCTAGGTATGGTTACCCTAATTATCATACCGTTGTATTTTGTTCTTTGGTGGAGTTGTAAGTTCACCAAGGTAAGCATATTCACTTCTCATTCTTTTTTAAATTGAAATAAATAATAGATTACAAATTCTAAAAATTGTTACCCTTTAATTTTGGGTTTGAACAAAACAAGAGATTATGAAGCTTGGAATTTGCTTTACTATAATAATGTTGAGCTAAATAAAAATATTAGAAATCCTAAAGGATGTATAAAACACTATGAATTTGAAATTTTTATGAGATTATAAATCCTAAAAATTTAGGATTTAAACCAAGTAACCACATGGGACGGTCTATTATCGAAAATCGTTACAGATGTATTGGTTTTTATTATTTTTTAATTAGAAAATAATATCCACAATAGTTTATTTTGCATGTATATTTATCAATGTGTATTATTACCACAATATGTGTGTAACAACACCATTACATCAATACTTAATATCGTGCATCGCATGAGAAACAACTAGTTGTAACTATGCAATTGTCGCTTTATCCTTCCTTCCTGTTTGATTTTTGCAGAGGACTCTCTATAAGATTTGTATCAGTTGATTGTATCCTATTTGCTGGAAGAAGAAAATTTTTTCTGCAGACAGCCCACTGTAGAAATCATATAGAGGAAAAAGAATTATGAATGTCAGAATCAACTGGGATCAGAAAAAAGAAAACGATTATAAGCAACACTTTTAAATAAAAAAAATTTAGCTGCTTAGTAAGGTAGTCAAATGAGTGGTTTTGATTGGGTTTTGAGTGAGCCATAAATGGGTAAGCACATTTGTGCCCATTTGTCCATTTATGATCCATTTAACATTTACTAAATGAGTATCTTCTTACCCATCCATTTATTAAATGGGTAGTTCATGGGTGACACAATAACCCATTTAGCTTTGAACTTTTATTTATTAAAAAAAATTTAGGGGTCTATTTTTCAAACTTTCAAATGACATATGAAATTTAAAAATATTTAGCAGCCCTCTATAAATTTAAAATTTACAAACAACACCATTAAAAAATTAAAATTTGTCAAAAACACCCTCAATGGGTTAGTATTACAAAACCCACCCTGAAATTTTAAAACCTACAAATGACAAATGAAATTTAAAAATTACTAGCAACCCCCTAAAAATTTATAATTTGTAAAAAACGCTCTTAAAAGCTTAAAAAATTATAAAAAATACCCTCAAGAGTTCAAAATTACAAAACAATCTCAGAATTTTCTAAACTTGTAACTGACACATGAAATCTAAAATTTTTTAGAAATCCCCTATAAATTTAAAATTTACAAATGACACCCTTAAAGTTTTAAAAATTATGAAAAACACTCTTAATGGTTAAGAATTACAAAAACCACCCTAAAATTTCAAAACCTAGAAATGACACATGAATTTTAAAAATTACCAGCAGCCCCCTAAAAATTTATAAATTACAAAGAACACCCTTAAAGTTTAAAAAATTGAAAAAAACACCCTCAAGGGTTCAAAACTACAAAAAAATATTAGAATTTTCTAAACTTGTAAATGAAACATGAAATCAAAAAATTTTGAGCGGTCCTCTATAAATATAGAATTTACAAATAACACCCTCGAAATTTTAAACATTACAAAACACCCTCAAATGATTTAAAGTTACAAAAGCGACCCTAAAATTTCAAAACCTACAAATTGCACATGAAATATAAAAATTACTATAAGCCCCCTATGAATTTATAATTTATAAAAAACACCCTTAAAGTTTAAAAAATTAGAAAAACTCCCTCAATAGTTCAAAATTATATAAAACTCTCAAAATTTTCTAAACCTACAAATGACAAATAAAATTTGGAAATTGTCACCACCTGCTTGTAAATTTGAAAATTGTAAAAAACACCCTAAAAGTTTGAAAAATATGAAAAACACCAAGTTTAAAATTTATGGAAACACAACCACAGAAGATGCTTGTAATTTCTAGGCTTGTAGTGTGTTTATCTACATGTATTGGAATTTTTTTGGTGTTTTATGAAGTTTTGAAAATTTAAGGGTGTTTTTTGCAAATTTTAAAACTTTGGGTGTATTTTTTACAAATTTTAATTTTACAAGGGATGTTAGAGATTTCTAAATTTCATGTATCATTTGTAGGTTTAAAAAATTCTGAGAGTTTTATATAATTTTGAACTCTCGAGGGTGTTTTTTATAATTTTTAAAATGTAAGGATGCTTTTTGTAAATTATAAATTTACAGGGGTCTGCTAGTAATTTTTAAATTTCACATGTCATTTGTAGGTTTTGTAGTTTTAGGGTTGTTTTTAAAATTCTAGACCCTTGAGGGTGTTTTTTATTATTTTTAAAACTTAAGGGTGTTATTTGCAAGTTTTAAATTTATAGGGGACTGTTGAAATTTTTTAGATTCCATATGTCATTTACAAGTTAAGAAAATTCTAAGATTTTTTTTTTGTAATTTTGAACTCTTGAGCGTGTTTTTTATAATTTTTTAAACTTTGAGAGTATTTTTGCAAATTATAAATTTACAGGGGCTACTGGTAATTTTTGGATTTCATGTCTTGTTTGTAGGTTTTGAATTTCAGGGTGGTTTTTGTAATTCTAAACCATTATGGATGTTTTTCAAAAATTGTAAAACTTTGAGGGTGTTATTTATAAAATTACCAAACAATCTTCACATTTATGTGTCATTTGCAACTTTATAAAATTCTAAGATTGTTTGGTAATTTTGAAGTCTTGATGGTGTTTTTCTCATTTTTTAAAACTTTTAAGGGTATTTTTTATCAATTATAAATTTCTAGCGGACTGCTAGTAATTTTTAAATTTCATGTGTCATTTATGAGGTTAGAAAGTTTTGAGTGTTTTTTGTAATTTTTAACTCTTAAGAGCATTTTTATAATATTTTAAGCTTTGAGGGTGTTTTTTACAAATCTTAAATTTTAAAGGGATGCTGGTATTTTCCTAATTTAAGTGTTTTCTATAAATTTGAACTTTTAAAAAATATGTTTTATAATTGTTGAAACGTTGAGGGTGATTTTGAAAGAATATATATCTAAATGGGCAAATTGATGGGTAGTCCGCCTATTTAACTAAATGAGTGGGTTGATATGGTTCATTTGGCGGATGAGTATGAGTGGGTAAATGATTTTGGGTCAATTTTTCCATCCATGTTACTTAGACACAGAGTCCAGTTACTCATTTTCAATTGATATACATAAAAATCAACAACATAACAAAACCTTATTCGCATATTTCTGATTATAGGGTTTATATACAAACAATGAAATATTCTTCACCCTTACCTCTGTGAGAGTACAACAAATGGCTAGCTCATATCAGCCAACAACACAATAATTATTTACAAATATATGGCACGAAACATTTGATCTTCAATAACCACACAGTTTTTCTTCTTTAAGGGAGGAACCGCTTCGTTGCCAGGGAATTCCCATCTAGCGATCAATCCATCCCAAGACGAGCTCACAAGCATAGGATAGTATGGATGCCAGCTGCAGTCTCTTACGGTTAGCTGGTGGCAGTCTAGTTTTGCAACGCGGGCTCCAGTCACCTGATAAATACCAAAAACCTCAATCAATCAGTTTAATCATAATCTCCAGAAAATGATTTTCAAAGTTATATGCCATCAAAAAGTATAAATCCATGAACAAGCGAACTATAACAGAAAGGTGGTCTCAAAATCTAACGCCTTGTTTGGTACGCGGGAATGGACAGAAATGAGAATGGAATGGAAGAAGGAATGAAATGGATTGTATGTGGGAATGGAATGGTCATTCTCATTCTCATGTTTGAGTACGTTTGTAAAATAAAGTTAGAATGAAAATCTCATTCCCATTCTCATATTTGGTGTCACTAGTTTACAAGTGAGAATAGAATCACATTTTTCTAATAATGTCCTTACAACACCATATATTTTTAATAAGATAAAAATAAACACTAATGATAATAACTAAACACTTTTATTTATGCATTGGTTATATTAATTTTGGTGCATGTTATACTAATGTGCATGTTATCTCTCAAGTATATGTTCTGTTTATATTTTTAAACAATACTCACTATTTCTTAGTCTTAAAAAATTAAAATAAATAAATAAAAGATTATAGCATCTTTCATAGGTCCAAAAAAATATAAAGAATGATATCCACAGTTCTAGATATATAAATTAACTCATTTGATAAAGTATCAAAATCACCCATATCATAATAGGGGTATAATTGAAAAATAGGGGTATAATTAAAAAATACCTATCTTCTCCCTTGAATAGGGGTATAAATTAACTTATTATTAATAGGGGTATAATTAAAAAATACCTAACTGATTTGATTCTCCCTTGAATGGGAATGATCATTCCCTATCTTCTCACTTGGAATGCTCATTCCCACAAAAAGTGGGAATGGTCATTCCCTGGGAATGAGCATTCCAACATCTATAAAATAGGTTTGTTTGGTATGAAGGAATGAGAAGTGAGAATGTCATTCCATTCCAACCCATTCCCGCCTACCAAACAATGCCTAAGGGCTTTTAATTGCACATAGCCCCCTGTAGTACCACTATTTTGAACTTACTACTGTATAGTTTCATTGCTTGAGATAGACCTCCTGGGCTGACTTTTTCACTCTTTTACCCTCAGATGGACTCATTAGATTCACCCCGGGGGGGCAATATCTGCCAAAATTTCCAACAGTAGAAGAATTTTAAAAGTTTTTTTTCTTTTTTTTTTGGGGGGGGGGGGGGTTACAATGGAACAAGGGTTGGAAATTCGAACAACCATACTACAGGGGGTCTATGCACAATTAACCTGAATCTAAATCGTATTGATTGATAGGTTATAATTTACTGACATTGAAAAAGATGGAAGAAGATTAAGTATGAACTTACCACATCATAGATATAAACGCAATTGTCGTGGGACCCAGTGTATATGTACCTCTGACCAGTGCTGAAACAAGAAATGGAAGTACGAAAATGAGTTACCTCTGATTAATTTAAGAACGTCAGCAAGCTTTTATTTCGAAATTTTGGGGCAGCTACGTGATCCTTTTTCCATCCAGCTCTGTTATGAGCTATCTCACATTACCACATCCTTCTTAATTACTTTCGACTAAGTTCTCCTAGGCCTAACTATAGTCTCCTTCCTCTACTAATCTATGTTGAAAATGTTTTCTTCACTATTTCCAGAAAATTTTCAGTTGCAGTGATTTACTAATATGCATAAAACAAACGGAGGCAACAAAAATATTACTCTTTTATGTTAGAAGAATTTTAAATGATAATGTGTCAAAGAAACAATTATTCAACACTTACCTATATGCAGGTGAGAAATAACAACGTATTAGAGTACGAAGGACCGCATGTCCTGTATATGTAGCGACACACTGATCACATGGATGTTTGAATTGCTTAGCGCTAGGTGGGTACTCCATCCATCTGTAGTCCCAATCAGAAATTCTAGGTCTGAAGCTGCAATGAGTTACAGCAATTGTATCAGCAATACCAAGTCAAATTCAAGTTTCATGGTCAATAACCGATGCACGATACTTGCATGCAAATTTGTTCTCAATACAAGCTGAAAATTTACCTACTAGCGTTGGAGGACATCTTTCGAATGTCCCACAGCTTTAAACCTTGATCTTTTCCATTTGAGATGAAATACCGCCCATCTCCACGGCTATCAATGAATGTAATACCTTCTAAATGGCCAGTCAAGACGCCAGCTGCTTTTCCCTTTGTGGCAAAGCAGCGTCTGTCCCAGACCTGAAAACGACATACTTTATATCTCATGTGTGATAATGGTTTTACAACAAGGTATAACAAATGGAGATCAAGAGCCTCAACACGCTCAGGAATCAACAGATACAAGTTTTGACAAGGGAATCTGATAGCAAAGATATAGAATCTAATGATTATTCTGAAAAAGGAAGTGCTCCAGTAAGTAGTAATCTACAGGAGCATTGAGTTAATGACTTATCATATACCAAGTTTCAAGTAGGTTCTTGCTCGTTATCTGTGCAAACTCCCTCTAACCAGTGATTGTATTGTCATTTTGGATGAACTAATGGCGGCTTTTCTTTTATTGTCACTGAGCTTAATGCTCCCTGCTACTGTTTGTATATCACTTTTAGAGGTTTTACAATAATCTAGATGGCAGCACTCATTCTTCTCACCAGTCATAAAGCCCTATGTTTTATCTTAACAAGATGCACCCTTCACATAGCAGTAGCAATAACGGAATTCATTTACTATTTCTACAAGCAAATTAGGTAACTTGAGGAAAGGTACCATTACCCTATGTTATAAGCTTGGTAAATGGAGGTTGGATTAATATAGAATTCCCACAAAAATCATGGTAAGCTTTGAACTTGGTGTAATTGAGGTAAGTATACAAAGATGTCAGTGCTTGGGTTTTTATCCTGCCTGTTGATGGGTTTTTGTATTGTATCACATTCGCTGATGGGTAACTATGCAGGAGCCTGCCGTTTTGAGTTTGTCAAGCTATCATTCTATCTATTTTTAGGAAGTTCAACACAGTTACCTATGTCCACATTCATGACAGTTTTTTTTGTTATTCTCAAAAAAATTTATCAGCGAATGTGGACAAAGGTAACTGTGTTGGACTTCCTAAAATGTGATATGGGCTAAAACTCTACCATTGTTAGCTGTGGAGATGATAATGTGTCCATTGGTTAGATTTTCTGCCACAACATCCCTCTGTACTTGATGTCATGGTTCCCCTCCATAAATATCATGCTAAGGTAATAACTTCTACGTATCGTAACATACAGAATGAAAATTACCTTGCAGAGGCTATCATCACTCCCAGAATATATAAGGTTGCCAGTGTCATCAGCAAAAGTTACTGTATTCACATCAGACTGGAAATGAAAATTGAAAAATAGATCAGTAAAATGGTAGTCGCCAAAAAATGAGTTTGTAGATAAAATTTTGCATAGATGAAAGCACACAACAATCTTAAAACGGGCCTTGAAATTGAACAGATAAAAAAATAAATAAAGAAAATTGAAATCAAGGGAGAGAATGAAGGAAGGAGAGAAAGGAAGGAGAGAAACAGTTGTTTGGTTATAACTAAGTTGTTCATATAACTACAACAAACTATACATACTGCTAAACAAATCAAGAGTAAAAATAAATTAGAAGGTAAATGCAAGTCATACTGTATGAGCTGGAAAACGTGATGTCAATCTATTTGCTTCTAAATCATAAACATATATTGAATCATCACTAGTTCCGGCGACAAGCTCTCGACCATCAGTTGAAAATTTCACGGAGAATATGCCAAAAGAGAATGCCCCATGCGCATACATAGAAAAGTCCAGGCCATCATGAATATCCTGCATGATAAAGATGCATATCAAGAGATGACGAGAATAATCCCATTTCAGTACAAACACAACGACATATAAGTATGCCACTTTTTTATGTAAGTTCAATATTATATGCCACTTTTTTATGTAAGTTCAATATTATAGTAAAAAGATGAGAAATCACGAAGGCACAGTTGCAAGAAGTAGTTGTTTATGGACTGTCAACAACTAACTGTTCGGAAGTCAAAACGGACTTCCTGAGAAAGATCTTCTACAAGGAAATGATGACCAGCCATAGTAGACGCAGAACAACAATAATCTCAGGAAGCTTAACTGATTATGACGAGTCTTTTTAAAGGGAAAAATCTAAATTTATTTGTCTAGTAAGTTTGGAGACTGCTTTATCTAGAAACTGGAACTATGAGGAGCAGATAATCTCCAACATGTTTCCCAGCTTAAAAGTTGCTTCAAGAGTGCTGGCTCATTTCTCTTTTGGCACTAATACAATTAACCTATCTGCTTGATGATACATGCATGTTTACCTGAAAGTGTGGAAATGTGGTTCCAAAAAATAAAATAAAAATCGAATAATCATCGACCGGTCCCAGATATGAAGAAATAAAAGACTGCTGCGCATATGGAAGACATTCAATGACTAAAAAGTGAAGGAAACACTTAATCTAACAAGAAGTGGAGTTATACATACATTAATGTTAGCATGAGATTCCATTGCTGAACTTCCCACATTAACAATGTGAACAATAGGTGACATGCTAGCATAAACCTGCAAAAGGAAATCGTTAAGATGTAAACATCAGTTATACAGATTATCAAGAGTAAAACATAAAAAGTGATGTTTGTGCATTAAAAGAAAATCTGAAAAGAGAACAAATAGGTCAAGACAGATAACGGTAAAAGAAGTAGCAACTTTGGCAAAAAAAAAAAAACAAAAAAACAAAAAAACAAAAAACAAAACAATGGGGACATGTCTTGTTGAGTTATTGGATAGATAAACAAGATGAAAAATGAAGACAGTCTGAGGCAAACATATATGACATAGAAAAGGCTAAAATAAAACCTAAAAGAACAAACTAACTAATGCTTGCACCGATAACTAGTATTCTATGTTTTATGCTCTGTCTGTAGTAATCTCAAGTTAAGCTATGTCTGTAGTAACGCCAACTTGTGCTAACTAATACTCTTACTCGATACCAGCTTAAATTTATGCTTACAAGCATTATTTCCCTGTAGTTATCTCAATTTATGCTACGAATCACGATAAGCATAACTTGATATTACTACAGTCAAATATTTAGCATTGTTATTGGTGGAGCTATGGGGAGCCAGAGGTCGCCATGCTCCCCTTCTCCGCAACGTTTTACAAACAAAGGGTCTATAGTTAGCTATAGTTCCTCAAATCTTCCGTGTTTGAAATTAGTCCCCAAAGCATTCATACTTGAAATTAATCCCTCAAATCTTTCATATTTGAAATTAGTACACCAAATCTTCATATCTTGCAATTAGTCCCCCAAATTTTTGGAGAGTTTGAAAATTTTCTTTGTCATATTTACCATCCAAATTGTTATTTGCCATTGGATAATGGTTAATTAAGGATGGGTAATTACCAAATCAACTAAAATCAACATCAAAATCCACCAAAATTAGTCTTAATATCAGTAGTCTTAAATCTAAAATCTTTCCTCAACTTGCACTCAACGGGGGAAAACCCCTATAAGCAAACACATACATCTTTTCATGTAGTTCTCTTTACATTTCAAGTATAATAGGAAAGAGGAGTTTCAACGACATATGCACTTTGTAGTTAATAGTAGAAATTTGAAATATGATTTATTATTTTTATGTGGTTTTACCATTTTATGATAGAATTGTGTAATGAAGTTCTTCTAACTTCATAAAGTTTTACATTATGAAATAGATAAGTGAAATAAAATTTCTACGTTCATGTCCTTCTGCAATTATTTTATAAATATATGATCGTTAAAAAAAATTCATTTCTTATTAATATTGTGTGAAATAAATTTTTGGTAGTATAATTTATAGTACATTGTCAATTTGTCAAGTCTTCAAAAAATTATAGTTTATAGCTTGTGGTTATTGAAAAACCAACTAGAATCGATACATTTTTTTAAACGAGAATTTAGAAGATTAAGGTATGTTGATTCAACAATGAGTGCATATATTGAAATGATTTAAGTATTCACAGAAATATTTCTTTTTTGCAAAACTTTTACTTTAGGTTCTTCTTTCACCTACTAACATACATGACAATTGGTTATTCATTTTAATATTTGATAGTTTTTTTTATCGATGCATAGTATAATGGTTATAATTTGGCCCTCCTAAGAAAAAAAATCCTAGCTTCGCCACTGAGCAACGTAGGGACTAGTTACTGCTAGGATGTCAAACCACCTAAGTTGGTGCCAATATTCTTGAATGTAATTTTTATAGGCAGAACAAGGTTTTCTATAAGATCTGGCATCTTATATTGCATGGCTACGCGTATGGGTACTGGTACGGGTACGAGACACAACAAATTTGCAAAAATTCTCATGTTATGTGAATTAAAATTCCTATAACAGTTTATGCTTTTTTATTATGTGGATTATAAATTGTAAAAATTCTCTTTTTTTTTAAACTAGGCACCCAAACAACCATTAAAATCATAGTCTAAACGAGTTTAAAGACATGGATGTGAAGTGTAAGATTTATGTCTAACAAATGTTTGACAAGTGTTCTAAATTAAAACATGTATTGTTTAATTGAGTACATGCCTGAATAAATGTATACATGCATGCAAGGTGTGTCCAAGGAGTTAGGATATAGGTAAGGGTACGGGAATATGTCGCGTATGTGTAAGGCTTCAAGACAGGAGTACACAAGTAATATAGGCATGCTAGTTATGAAGATGGGGTTCTTTCCATAACAAGTTGCAAAAAAAAAAAAACGAACTTAGTCAAGAAAACAGTTTTTATTTTTAATTTTGTACAAATTTTCTTCCATTTCCTTCGAGGATGAGGTAAAGATAGGAAGTCATTATAAGTTTGACAACAGATTATAAATTAGACTGAAGTAACATAGAATATGAAACAAAAAAAAAATCAGACATTTTACTGCAATATTTAGTTGAAACTCACAAGAAACCGGCGATCTGGTGAAAGGGATGTATCTGTGATAGTCCACCTCAAACTTTTAGCAAGAATATCCTTTTGCACTTTCCATCCATCATCAACATTGTATATTCTGATGTGGCTTCCCTTTTTAGATGTTGAAAACAACCAAAGAGAAAGGACAGTAAATCTCACAAAAAACAAACATGATGATAGATCAGGACAATGGTTTCTTTCTTAACATCCATCACATTACAAACTACATACCTGAAATCCTGCTATAAATAGTGAACCGTCAGAAGAGAACTGGGACACATATGCCCGGGTATCCATTCGGTCAACAGGCCATGGACCATTGACAGGCAAGTATCGTCCAAGAAGATGAGAGCGATCAGCAGAAGAGAACCTCCCCTTTCCTGAATAATTAGTTTCCCTACCTGACAGCATTTTAACTGTCGATATAGGCATCTTCCTCCCAGTATGGCCAGCTTTACGGGCACTTTCACTTGGTTCTGAACGGAGCTTGGTCAGTTGAAAAAATTCATGATCACTGTGAAGAGGTTCATCACGCATTTGTCTAGAAGAAGCCCCATCATCACTATCAGTGTCACTAATGCAAGAATCCAATCCTGGCTTACTCATATTGTAACCCATGTTATTTAGTGAACAACTACTAAACGTTATGTATGCACCAACCAGGATCTGCAAGTCCTATTAAAAATGAAGTTGGATCTTAATATGTTATTGCACCCAACTTATGATGTTTCACATAAACATTAACAAGTGGAATTCAGCTGAGAATACATAAAGTATAACACAGATTGGATACTTTACTTTTACATTTATGTTTCGAACAATTACCATGAAAAGGAAGACATGGATTTCACAGTTGATAACATTGTCAATATAAACGAGAGTGCATAACAGAAAAAGACCCGGGACAGAGTAGAAACATAAGCATGCTGTAAAACTCTTGTTTGCCCACATAAAAAACAACA
>BQKN01065528.1:122131-155329 GCA_022839385.1 Asparagus kiusianus
ACACACACACACACACACACACACACACACACACACACACACACACATGTTTTCGGTAAAAGTTGCCTTCATTGTTGAATTCTTTGTAATATGGATTGCTTACAAAGAATTCAAAATATTCAATAAAAAGAATAAGAAATGGAAGATTACAACTTTTCGAAAATAACGCAAGATCCGTTCGTCGTTTCTTGCTTGCGTGGGTCTTTAGCCGGTGACGGGGACGTCGATATCCGTGGACTACCTGACAATCAGATCAGATCCGGAACTCCGTCGATTCGCGAAGGAATCTAGAAGCAGAAGCGCTTATCTCGGCAACGGCGAGATAATTGCTCTTCTTAGGATTATCGCAACGGGATAATCCTAAGGAACGGATGCAGGTGATGCAGATCTGAAGAATCTCTCTCTTTATTATTGAAGAACTCGATCAATCGTCAGTCCGGCAGGGCTTCGCCAATTCTCCAAAATTCCAGATCCGAAAAAAATGAGGACCTGGGGCTGTATTTATAGGCACAAAGGGGTCCGGGCGGTTAAAACCATGAAACGGGCATTTTCTGGGCCTGGAGACACCCCAGGGTGTCTCAGTGAGGCCGAGACACACTAGGGTGTCTCGGCCTTGGCCGAGACACCTCGGGGTGTCTCATCTTATGTTGAGACGTCTTTTTGCATCTTCGTCCGTTTTCGCCGTAATTTCTTCGTCCGAACTCGGATTTGAGTGATTCAAAGTGCGTTGGAAAGCTGATGAGAAGTTCTATAAGATCCAATGATTGGATCATCTGTAGAATAAATAAGACACGAGGGGCGTTGCGCCTTTTGTAAACGTCACGGGGCTCCCGATCAGTCCGTATCCTCGTTATTCCGAAACTTCGTTGCTTCACATAGTCCGTCGATTCACTTCAAGCATTCGTCGACGTCGATTAAGCTTCTGTGACTTGGATAGTGACACTCATCATCTCTTCTTAGCACTGAGCCGTTCGTGGAGACCTACAGGCAATTTTCGATGCCTACAGATACCCCCTCCAAAGCGTTCTAGCCTCGTTTCTTTTATAGAAAAGGCTAGAATACTTTGGATGTGATTGGTCCAACCTTCAGTCGGCGTAAAGGACCGGTAGTTAGCTTTAATTCTTGACTCCTTCGATTTTCAGTCTATTCGATGTTTTGACGAATAGCTGAAGTTCTTCCGGCGCTACGTTTATCGTCTGGACGTCGTCGAAGCCTCGAATCTAAAACTGATGAGTTGAGTTTGGCTCGCATCGTCGAGTTGACTTTGAACTGACTATCTCCGTCATGTTATATTGACTCACGTTGACTTTTGATCGTAACGCGTTAACTGGCGTTGACCTAGGGTTGCACGTTGACCGGCGTTGACCTTAGGGTTTTGAACGTCGCACATTGACTTTTTGATCGCAACGCGTTGATTGTCGTTGACCTAGGGTTATGCGTTGACCGGCATTAACCTTAGGGTTTTGAATCGCCATACATTGACTTTTAATCGCAACGCGTTGACTGGCGTTGACCTAGGGTTACGCGTTGACCGACGTTAACCTTAGGGTTTTGAATCGCCATACATTGACTTTTGATCGCAACGCGTTGACTGACGTTAACCTAGGGTTACGTGTTGACGGACGTTGACCTTAGGGTTTTGAACGTCGTATGTTGACTTTTTGATCGCAACGCGTTGACTGGCGTTGACCTAGGGTTACGCGTTGACCGGCGTTAACCTTAGGGTTTTTAATCGCCATACATTAACTTTTTGTTTTCTTGTGCATGGTGCACTTTTCCCCTTTCAAATTTTCAAAAAGGTACTCTTTTCCCCCTCAAACTCCCTCTTCTTCTTCCTCTTATCCATACACCATTATTTTCCTTCTTTTAAGAACTCCAAACCCATTAAAACTCCCTTCTTTAAAACCCTTCAAACCAAGACAAAATTCGGATTTTTGGTGCTCTCCTCTTGGCCGAAAATCCTCTCTTCTCAAAGTTAGGGTTTCATAACATCTTCAAGCTCAAGACTTAATTTTGGAGTTGGGTTTTCAAGCTTCTGATTTGGGTAAGCTTCCTCTCAAAAACTCTCTCATTTTTTGATAAAGATTGAAACTTTATGCTTGTAATGAGGGTATGCCATGAATTTATATGCAAAGATCATAGCTTGTTGTTCTCATGGGTTGGGTTTTGTGGAAAAGATAGGATCTTGATGATGGGTTGCATGTATGGACCAAAATTGGAGGGTTTTGTGCAAAAAAGTAAAATGGCCGAAACTTTAGGGACTTTTATGCAAAAATAGACTAAAATTTGGGACTAAAATTTCATGTCTATTTGGCCAAAATTTGAGAAGTGTTTGCATGCAAAGAATCAATATTGTTTGAGGGGGTTATTTGCAAAAATCAACCCAAAATTGTAGAGGGGTTTATTTGCAAAAGGGCTAAAATTTTAGGTCTGAAATACCAAGGGTTTAGACCAAAAATCCATGACTAAAGTTTTGAGAAGGGTATACAGAAACTAGATCAAATTTGTGGAGGGGTCTATTTGCAAAATTGGCTAAAATTTAAAAAAAGGGTTTATTTGTAAAATTAACCAAAATTGTGGGATATTGAGGGTGTTAGGTGAACCGATATGGTGATCATGATTCAATTTGAGCATGTTCTTGACTATAATTTAGCCTTGAACACGAGGGGTATTTTGGGTATTTCACCAAAATTTATCATGAGAGTTTACACCGCAATATGAGCTCACTGTTTTACATGTACAAAATTCGTAGGTTTAATTAGACCTCAACCATAAAACCCTACTTATTTTATAGGATTTTAGTTAAAGTTCTTAATTTTCCTTTTAAATTTCGGGTGTGCAGATTTATGATTGTACCTGACCCGTTGATTTTCATTACAGATTTTCCATGTCTCCGCGCCAATCCCGATTTCATAGGAGTCGCTCCCTTTCGCAGCATAGCGAGAAGGAGGCTCCTGCGGCATCTTCTTCGGCGGCATTTTCTTTCGGGGGTGAGCATTTATGCTTTATATATCCCCGATTGATCCCTTTGCGGGTCATTTGGAAAGAACCGACATCATCCTTCGCGGGGATCGAGGTTTTAGAAAATTCGTGGCTCTGTTACACCCTCGTTTGACCCCTTCGCGGGTCATTCGGGAAGAACCGACATCCTTCTTCGCGGGGGTCGAGGTTCCAGGAAACTCATGGTTCTGTTACACCCTCGTTTGGCCCCTTCGCGGGTCATTCGGGAAGAGCCGACATCCTCCTTCGCGGGGGTCGAGGTTTCGGACTTGCTTTGCTTGGCCAATTCAAGTCTTTCGGCATATTGGGGCGATTTTGTGTCGTCTTACACCTTGTAGGTCGGTGTATGTTACCACGTTGTTTACGTGATGATGCATACCGTTCCTCCAGTGTAAGACACTCAAAACCGTCTCTCCAATTGCCCCGTGGATGATCTTATCTCGCTCTCTTGTGAGATGGATTTAGTCCTTGTATAATTTATGGATAGTTTTCTGACTTTTACCCTTGTTTTGTTGCAGTCGAGTTTCCAGCGGGTACTCTTCCCCCTTATATTACTACTGGTTGCAGTGGAGAGATTTTTGCTTCTGTTGTTAATACACAGGCCATCGGTCCGACCCCTCAGGAGAACTCCTACAAGAGGAGGATAGAGAGACCCAAAATCATCGTAATATTTGACGATGAGGAGAATGAAGAACCCATTGCGACAATTATGCCTGGCCAAGAATCTGCCCTTCCGGTCTCCGGATCCGTACGGGGTATCCTCCAAAAGTTAGAGAAAACTATGCAACAAACGGCCACCGCTATTAGTTTTGGGCGGGGAAGATTCTATGATTTGCTCCCTTTCATAGCGAGTAGTCTTAAGGATATTCAGCGTGTAGGCGGTATCCAGCTAGCTAGGCGATGTAATTTAAAACTGACTTGCTTAGAGGAACTCATGTATCACTTAGAAGAACTAGTATATTCCGACTCACATGATGAAGCCATGCCGTTCATGATCGATGCTCGGATTCAGAGGATGCACGAGCGTAAAGCCCGAGCGAAACGCATATCAGGGCAAGAAATTATCGTCGCGAACTTGTACGAACGACAACGTCATCTACGGACTAAGATGGATGCTTATAACAACATTGCTGATGGTACGTGGATCAGGACCGTCCAAGGGGAGAAGAATCTAAAGGACTTTGAGCTCGAGAGCACCAGAGTTCAAAGTATTTATAGAGGGGAATTGGAGGCTCTCCATGCACTGTATCGAGAAGACGTGGCTGCTGACGCTGCCGTCGTTCTTGCTAATGCCAAGCTTCAGAAGGAAGAGGAGGAGAAGTTTCGAGCGGAACGTGCAGAGAAGCTGGCCGCTGTTAAGGCTAAAATTGCTTCCTTCAGTTTGTTAAGTCTGATTTGAGACATCTTCTTTGACCTGATTTTATCAATGAAAGAAAGTCTTTTCCTTAGCGCATTCCTTCTTTTATCGTAATGTTTCTTTGTTGGCTGTGAACCCAGTGGACATAATGCTTGTAGAATTTTTGGCAAATCCTCAGCCCTCAACGGGTTTGATGTGCCTTTACCGACTACCGTTTGAATCGGGCTAGCATGCAGATTATTTTAGTCCGTTCCGCATGTAACGTTGCGCTAAGAGAATTACTTCTCTTAGACTTGATGCTATGATTTTGAATACATAGACTTTACCGTTTCTTATGGGAAAAAGTACCCAGTAACGCGTGTTAGGTGATGACTTATCCCTACTTAGGATTCAGGATAAAATTCCCCAGACTTAGACTCTGGTGTCTTTTTCAATCGGCGAAAGACTAAACCGGCGATGTGTGTTAGACATAGACTTTAGGATTTTTGGCAAACCCCCAGCCTTCAACGGGCTTGGCAAGCCTTTACCGACCGCCGTTTGAGTCGGGCTAGCATGTGAGTTATTAAAATCCGTTTCACATGTAACGTTGCGCTAAGAGAATTACTTCTCTTAGACTTAGTGTTATGATTTTGAATATATAGACTTCACCATTTTTTACGGAAATATGGCGCCCGGCAACGCGTATTAGGCATTGACTTATCTCTACTTAGGATTCAGGACAAAATTCCCCAGAATTAAACTCTGGTGTTTTTTTCAAGCGGTGAAAGACTAAACCGGCAACGCGTGTTAGGCGTAGGCTTATCTCTATTTAGGAGTCAAGATAAAATTCCCCATGCATAAAATGCGCGGATTGGAGGTCGAGAATTGTGTCTTTTCTTAAGGTAAAGACAAACCCAAAGTTGGAGCAGAAGAATTTTATATTCTTGGCCCCAGGTCTTGTTTAGGGTAAAGACGGACCGAAAAGTGGGAGAGGAAGAATTTTATATTCTATCTCCCAGCACCGAAGAGGAGGAATTTTGTATTCTATCTTCAGTTGGAAAGGAAACTCGAGGTGGGATCTCCACCCCCAGAATTCGGAACGATGAGACTAGGAGTGGGATCCCCACTCCGAGAATCGGAAAGATTCAAGCAACCCTAACTTTTATAGGATTGGTTGCCTGATCCAAGAAAAGAGTTCCTCATTTATTAAGGGAAAATTTTGACTTCAACCCTAACTTTTATAGGTTTGGTTAAAAAGAAAGAGGTGGAAGTCTTTCGTTTATCAAAAGGGATAACTCAATCTTAGTCCTAACTATCTGCATGTTTGACCAAGTGAAGTTGGAGACAATCCTAACTTTTATAGGTTTGATTGCTCAATTTGAAAGTGGACCTCTCGTTCATGGAAGGAATCGAGAGGGGAATCTGGCTTTGGTCCTAACTTTATAGGTTTGACCTGAAAGCAAAGGGAGTAGAATACAAGTAGCAGTAGAAATACTGGTTTGTACTAGCCACTTGATGAAGGATTTTGATGTTAAGTGATCAGGACTTAACACGTCAAGCTTTGAAAATTGCTAAGAATTGACGGATAGAAATTTTAGTGGACCCACCGTCAATTGACTTGATCAGTGGGGGATTTTGTGAGGAAAGATTAATCTGTCAAAAGGATCGAATCTCGTCTCAACAAGATAACTCATGAGAATTAGTGAATTTGATAACAATAATGGGAAACATTCTGATATTTAGAGTTTAAATGTGGATGTTTTACTTATCACTTTTATAGTGATTGGGTTATCCCTAAGAATATCACCCGTGGTATTCTTTCGGGAACTTCCCGATACATGAATCATCCACCCCCAGCTTCCCTTGCGGAACTGGGTCTGACATTGTACTCAGTTACATGACCGGGTTATCCTTAAGAATATTACATATAAAAAATCTCCAGGAACTTCCCGTGAAAGAAATGAAATAGTTTAGACTCATATACATGTTGGAGTATCAGGGAGCAGTTTAACCTCTTATACCGGTCGGAGGATTGAGAAGCAGTTTATACTCTTATACTTGTCGGAGTGTTATGATCGTTCTCATTCGGTTTGTTCTGCCACTGAGACGCCGGCTTCGACTAAGGCTTGTATTATATTTTTGAGAGTGATACAAGTCTTGGTGGGATGATGGACCCTCCTGTGGTACTCACAATATTTTGGGTCTGAACTCCCGTTAACTTCCTCCTGTTTTTTAATAGGTGGGAGCTTGATTTTGTCGTTTTTAGGAGGTATTTGAGGATAGCTGGAACCTCATCATCCTTGAAAGAGTATCGTTGCATTTGAAGCGACTGTTGTGGCGATTTCTCTTGTGGTTGTCGCTGTAATGTTTGATTAATATCAACAACAAACCTGGGTATGAACTCTTGTTGGCTTCCCTCAACTTTCTTTCTTTTGGGATAACGCCTGATGGGGGTGGTGACAGACTCGACCTCCCTATGTTTCTTGTCTTCATCTTCATCGCTCCTCGAGCGATGTCGAGAAGAAGGAATTAGGCCACTCTCAGTGTCATTGAGGGGTTCAATCGTACTACCCCCAGTATTACCGAGGGGTGAATTAGTCTTGATGACCATATTCAGGTTTGGGTTATTGTTACTTATCCTATTTTGAACAGGCGAACCTGGCGTAGTGTAACAACTAGACTCCACTTGATGACCGGATTTAGGAAATTGATATTTTTGAGCCTGCAACTCTCTTATTTGTTGCATGGCCAACTCCATCTTAGCCTCAAATTCTTCTTTCTGCTTGATTAATGCTTCTTGAACAATTTGGGTGAGCTGGTCAGGAGTGATCGTGAACGCCTCTCTAGTGTTTTTAGAAAGACGTGATAACTCGTGTAGAGTTACTTTCACTGGGATGTTAGCCAATTGGGTCATAACATCGAAGTGGTATGAAGTGTTTGAATTTCCCGGTTTATCACTTCCAATTGGCCGATTGAAATGAGACTGCCTCGGGTTTTGAATATCTTGGTGCCGGGGCTCCTGTTGGGTCTTCTCAGCAGGTGCGAGGGGAGTTGTAATCACCCCTACCTTAGCTAGTCGATCAGAGGCATTTGTATATTTGAAGTGGTACTCATTCCTGCTCCTGGTAGTAAAGGCTTCCTGCTCATCTTCGGATAATAGGAAAGTAGGCATACTTTCGTCATCTCCTTCTGGAATGGCTGCGACTCCACAACAAGACTTACCTTTTCCTTTTGACTTTTTCTTGGAAGAGGATCCAGTCCATTGCTCATCTCCAATTAGATCGGGGTGAACCCAAAGAATCTCGCCATTTGGAGCTGTGTGTGACACAAGTCCTTTCTAGCGTTGCTGATGAGGGTCATCGTTCACCGTCTTCACCGCCGCGTTTATCACAGGCTCTGGCTGAAACCAGTTCAAGGGAACAGATCCGAAGCTAATCGACACTGCATTCGCACCCACCTTCTTCTCCTTAGGTTGCTTCATAGTGATGACCCCAACATCTATTAAAGCTTGGATTTTATCTTTTAAGGCGTAACACGATTTAGTAGGATGGTGAACCGCTCTGTGGAACGCGCAATACTTCGGGTCATTAACCCTTTTGGCGTCTTCCTGATCCTGGATCGGAGGCAACTTGATCTTGTTATTTTCTATAAGCTATTTGAAAATACCAGAAACTTCATCTTCCTGGAATGAATAGACCTTCGAGAACTTTGGTTCCGAAGCCTTCTGTTTCTGAGGCTGTCGTTGCCACCGTGATTGCTGAGGTGCTTTCTGCTGCTGCTGTTGCGGCTGCGATTGCATTTCGAACGTTTGATTCGCGTCCACTGCGTTTGCTTGTGCCTTCCCTTTACCTTGAGGAACAAAATTTTGCTGTGGAACACTAGTCGCCGTTTGACCTCTTTCAGCCTTTTTCCTTTTGAGGAAACGTTCGGCTCGTTCTCCTCGTACTTTCAAGTCCTTCCAGGTCTTTGATGGTGCCATTCCCATAGCTTCGAGGATGTCCAACGAAAGATTATTGTGACAAGTCTCGAGGATGAAATCTTCACTGACCGGATCCCTACAGTTCATTGCCTTGTTCCGGAATCTCTTGACGAAGTTTTCAACCGTCTCACCATTTTTCTGTTTCTCGTCAAATAGTGTACCGATTGAAATCTCGATGTCGTCGTCGAAGAAGTTCGTCAAAAACATATCTTCCATGTCATCCCAACTGTTGATACTCCCTAGCTTGAGACGGCGATACCAATCAAAGGCTGCTCCTCGAAGAGTGCCAACGAATGACCGCACCATTAGAGGTTCATTCCTGGAGATTATTCCTAAGTGAGACTTAAAATATATTAAGTGCTGGATAGGGGAACCCTTTCCATCAAACGACGTGAAATTAATCAAATTGAATTTCTTCGGATATGGAATTGATTCCCATTCCCTTGGGTATGGACATGGTATTCCGGACCTTTTTACTTCTTGAGCATTCATCAATGCGTTGATTTTGCTCTCCAAGTCCTTCATTTTCTTATCCTCACTCGTATCTGTCTTCGAGTGATTTCGGGAGAAGTAACGTGATCCTCCTTTGTGTTGTTATCATCCGAAGGGCTACCCTTATTATTGTTATTGATGGGAGGAATGTTCATGTTAACATTCTCGTCCGCTTCACGTTCATTATCATCTTGGTTGGGGTTACTGCGACGGCTAGATTCTCCTTGATGAGTTATCAATGCCGCAATTTGCTGGTCATGCATCTCCCTCATTCGCTGCATAGCCATTTCCATTTCATATTTAAAACTGTCTTTTTGCTTGGCTAAAGCATCCTCGAGAATCTTAGCCACTTGTTCGGCGCCGATCATAAGTGATTCGTAAGGTTGTCCTGCACTCGATGCGGTATCATCGGAAGCCATCGCTGAGCAAGCATCCAAGCAAGCATCCGAGCAAGCATCCGAGCAAACCTCCGAAGTTTCATCATCTGAAGGGAGTCCCTTCTGTATTCTTTGGTAATCCCTTCGCCTACTGGTCCCTGATCGTAATCGAGTCATACGCTGGGACACTGCGGCAAACTGATCCGGACTAAAGTGCCGCGTTGACTTCCCTCTTCCGGTCATATTGACGGACACATTTGGAAATTCATCCTCTTGAAGAGCAGGCTTCCCTCTAAGGAAGTGTCTTGGTTTGGTCTCGGTCGTTCTGGTAGAGATTCTCTCAAACACCGAAACTCTTCTTGGGGCTTTAGAACAGCAGCATTCTGATAATACCGCCTTGATTATGTTGGCACACGGACAATGAGAATCCGTGTCTCGAATATTTCTTTTTCGGGACTTATTTGTACCCCCAGCCCTATAGTACAACTCGTCAGTTTGATAACTGGAGCAATCCATAGAGTGTTGGCACGCCTTCCCAGGTATAACATCATCATTATCAGACAGATATGTTTCCCTCTGGGGATACGACGCTTTATTGGTGTCTCCAAAAGTTACTCGTTCAGGTTTACGCCTCTGCGAGCGTGAAAACCTAACGGGTTCTTGAACTTCAACCCGCAGTCCAATGTGGTCGGTAATAAGGGCTTTCCCTCTATTATCTTTCTTAGGGGGATTGGTATGACCCCCAGTATTGATTGTTGTTTGGGGACCTTTCAACGGTCCCAATCGCTCCTTGACGGGTGCTTTACCTCGATCTCCAAGTAGAGGACCGAGGCGACCCTTCAAAGGAACTTTGGATTTGGTGAGATCCACGCTACCACCCGGCTTCATCGGAGATGTGGGGAGAGGGGAAACGGGATCTGGCTCATTCACCTTTGCCTTAAGCGCTGGCTTTGCCTTTGGCCTCCACACCTGTTTGCGCTTGGGCGGTTTCTCGACTGCTTCTTCCTTCTGCATTTCTTTCGCTTTCTGCAAAAGGGCTTGGGCATGCGCGAGCAATGCGTGACACTTCTTGATTCGCTCTTCAAGGGTAGAGCGGGTCCTCTTGACGTGAACCCATTCGTTCGTTTCTGTCTTGGAAGAGGGGTTGGTCGTTCGCCGTTGTTGCTCTCGGCGCTGCCTGGATTTCAGATCCTCATTATAGCGGATCCCGTCTATCGACTCCGTAGCCTTGGCCAATTGACGCGCAAGGCGTTAACGTCGCCTTTGGCGTGCCCTCTTTGACAAAACTGGAGCGCCTTCATCAGTTATCTTCACGGCGGAGGAGGACTCTGGATCTGCAGCTCCGGCCTCCTTGGACACCGCAGGGACGTCGCGGGATGTGGATGCAGCTGCGACGAGGGGATCCTGGACCTTCAAGCCTGAAATCCCGTGAGTGTTTCTGGAAGAGGAGACCTTCCTGCGCCTGCTTGGAGAGGCGGATCTGGGGGAGGAGGAAGAGAGGTACTCTTCAAACTTTTGTTGATCGAACTCATATTCGATCTCTTCATTCACCCGGATCTTAAATATCGGTTGCGGCACGACAGCTTCGGTAACGAAGCTGTTGGCTCCCACTGTGGTCGTCAGTTTATTTTCGGTAAAAGTTGTCTTCATTGTTGAATTCATTATAATATGGATTGCTTACAAAGAATTCAAAATATTCAATAAAAAGAATAAGAAATGGAAGATTACAACTTTTCAAAAATAACGCAAGATCCGTTCGTCGTTTCTTGCTTGTGTGAGTCTTTAGCCGGTGAAGGGGACGTCGATATCCGTGGACTACCTGACAATCAGATCAGATCCAGAACTCCGTCAATTCGCGAAGGAATCTAGAAGCAGAAGTGCTTATCTCGGCAACGGCGAGATAATTGCTCTTCTTAGGATTATCGCAACGGGATAATCCTAAGGAACGGATGCGGGTAATGCAGATCTGAAGAATCTCTCTCTTTATTGTTGAAGAACTCGATCAATCTTCAGTCTGGCAGGGCTTCGCCAATTCTCCAAAATTCCAGATCCGAAAAAAATGAGGACCTGTGGCTGTATTTATAGGCACAAAGGGGTCCGGGCGGTTAAAACCGTGAAACGGGCGTTTTCTGGGCCTGGAGACACCCCAGGGTGTCTCAGCGAGGCCGAGACACACTAGTGTGTCTCGGCCTTGGCCGAGACACCTCGGGGTGTCTCATCTTATGTTGAGACGTCTTTTTGCATCTTCGTCCGTTTCCGCCATAATTTCTTCGTCTGAACTCGGATTTGAGCGATTCAAAGTGTGTTGGAAAGCCGACGAGGAGTTCTATAAGATCCAATGATTGGATCATCTGTAGAATAAATAAGACACGAGGGGCGTTGTGTCTTTTGTAAACGTCGCGGGGCTCCCGATCAGTCCGTATCCTCGTTATTCCGAAACTCCGTTGCTTCACATAGTCTGTCGATTCACTTCAAGCATTTGTCGACGTCGATTAAGCTTCTGTGACTTGGATAGTGACGTTCATCATCTCTTCTTAGCACTGAGCCGTTCGTGGAGACCTACAGGCAATTTTCGATGCCTACAACACACACACATAGTCACACGCACACACACACACATATGTGTGTGTGTATATGTATGTAGGAAAATTGCAATAAAGAAGATAAAAGAAAATTTGAATTGATTCCTTTGATCTCGATTACAACTTGATTACAAAAGAGAGGAGAACGAAATTGGTTCTTCCCCTTTGTTTAAAACTGGGTTCTTCTTGGTAGCGATGGAATGCCTCCTTCGATTGCTTGCGTCGAATTTGCTCTCCGTTGACGATCCGACCGTCTCTTATCTCGTGGGAACGATGAACTTCTGTAGGAAGTTTTATACGTAACTCTTTAATGAGTTTAAGAACTCTGAACGAGTTAAAACTCTATAGATAGAGTTGTTAGAACCGAAAATTCGGTTAATGATCAAGCTGTATCTGTTGTCGAAGAATACTCTCGGATCTGATCTCCTGAGATTGATTCAAAAATCCTATCTCCAAGGATTTCGTTGCTGCTAAATCTCCAACCTGTGCGGTTTAGATCTCTCAAATCCAACCTGCTCACTCTTCAGTTTTCAAAGAGCCAGCCTCCTGATCCGATTATCAAAAATCTGATCCCCTAACTCTGTTGAGTTTGTTGAGTTTTATAGGGGGATAAGGGGTTGTAACTGACCCCTATATCCGCTCCTACGTGGGCGAAAATCCCTCAGAACGTGGGATAAACGGTTCTGGAACCGTTCGACTTGTGTTTGAACAAGTCAAACGCCCAATCTGGCGTTCAGAACCCAACTTCGTGTCTTAGGCTTGAGACGCGATGTTGGGTGTGAGCTGAACATTGATGAACGCGAGGGTTGCTCGTGTTTGGCTTGTTGCCTGCTTGGTGACGCGGGGGTCGGTATGGGTTGAACTCCCCCGAACGCGAGGGTCGCTCACGTTGGTTTGTGACTTGGAAACGCGGGGGTCGCCTGCACTCCCATAATGTGACGCGGGGATGACTTCCGCGTTTCAGAAGAAGTATGTTGACTTGTGACCTCTTCTATAATGCGTTGCAAAGACCGTTGTTCTGTAATCCTCGCTTTAGCTGTCGTAGAGTGTGAAAGTCGTCAGATTGTAACCTTCACTGTAGATTGTGAGGACTGCTGAATAGAATTTCCATCATTTATCAGAAGTGTCGTCGAATTGTAACTCTTCTCGATCTTTGTGAAAAGTCCTCCATTTGCAGTTTCTTCGCTTATCGACCCGAAAACTATTTGATTATAGCTTCCGTTGTAGGAGCTTAGATGGGAATCAACATCCATGGTGTCTTTTAGACGAATATTTGCCCACAACTCTCTACCAAGCAACTCACTAACTAAGTCCAACCTTTTATTTCTAAAATCATTACACTGCTCATCAGCATCTCTATTAGTCATGCTGTTGTTGCAGCCATCAAGATCAATCATCTCAGAAATGAGGTTGTGTTTGCGGTGATTTGAAAGTCATTTGATGGTGACCTCCATCGTAGGGACTTGTTTTAATCAGCTATCCATTGTAATTTTTAGACAGCCTACAGTATATATACACACACATATGTATATAGGCTAAATTGCAACTTATATGTTGTATAGCTTCACCAACCCTGCACTTAATTGTCAGCTATTTTCAAACTGAGTACGTAAATGCCCTATAGTATTTAAATGTTGCAGATAAATGCCCAAAGTTTCAAAATATTACATTTTGGTGCCCCCTTGTTTACTTAATGTTGCAGGTTGGTGCCTTCTTGTTTGCCCAATATTGCATATAAATACATTCAGTCTGTAAATAGCCTCACTTTAATACCTTAAAGTTTCTAAAAGTTACACTTTAGTATCCCGTGTTATATGATATTCTTGGATACGTAGAGAAATGTTAACACCATCTGGGATTTTTTTAATTTCAGGGTAGTGATCTACAACATTTAAATACTTTAGGGTATTTGTTAGCCCGACTTTAAAATAAAGGTCACTTAAGTGCAATGTTGGTGAAACTGTAGGGCATTTAAATGCAATTTAGCCTATACACACACATATACATACGTGTCTATATATATGTTTGTACTATGTCTGTATATGTGCGTATCTATATATCGAGAGAGAGAAAGGCTCTTCTAAACTTAAGTGGATTGAGAGCTTAGCCCACCAAGGTTTTAGCCATTAGATCAATGATCTTGATAAAGATCTTGATCAAATAAAGTACTCTATTTATTACCAAAAGGTAGATTAGGAATATATAAAACAAAGTAACATCTAAGCAATTAACTTCTTTTATTCTTCACCTCTGTGTTTTTAGTGCAACGAACAGCAGCGAAAAAAATTCACATCACGGTCTCGAGCGCTCCAATCTGACTTCTTGTTCTGCTATGCATTTTTAGAGCAATGGAAAGAAGAAGAAAAACATTGCGTTTTAGGAGGTTCACCTAACAACATGCATATCCGTGGTCGTGTTGTCCGCCACATCAATCTGACTCTTTCTTGTCAAACTCCGACCATTAATTTGGGGCTCGCTCCTTCCTCTTCCCTCGTTGTGAGTGCTTTGAAGCCAGAGTTAGACGCCGACTGCCCTCCCTTCTCACCCCTGATTCGCTGTGAGCACCTTGAAGCTCAACTTCGGCGCAATCGGCCCCTCCCTACCTTATTGTGCATTTTCTAGCGTATGGGATGATATCAACCTCACCCATATGTCATTTTAACCAGGCAATTAATTTGTTATGAGCTACACATATTGTTTCTTTTTATTATGATTTCTTCTTTCTTAGAGTGAGAATCTACCAATGATAATAAATATAAGAGCAAAAGACTTTATATCCTTCAAGTAATTTAGGCTTCGTTTGGATACCATTGTATTTTCCTTGTTGTGTTTTTGTAAAAAAATAGTATGGTGTTGTGTTTTTTCCTTAAAATGTTTTCAAAACACAATGTTAAGTACTTTTTGTCAATACTAGTTTGATCCATTATAACATTAGTATTTAAAATATATATTAACTATAATAAAATATATTGTAAATAAAATGTTATAATATTTAGTTTACATTATTATAATATTATAACTATTAAATGTAATGCAATATAATATTGTATAATTTATTATAATATTACATTGTACTTTAATGAGTTATATTATATTACAATTATTATTACATTATAATTATTACATATTATTTTCAAATAATTATATATTTAATTATTTTGGTACATCAATTTGTTACTGTTGTATAATATATTAAAATTTTACAATAATTTTATTTTATTATTAATATAATATTATACTATTATTCATATAATAAAATATTATTAGTAATTTTAATATTATGTTATTACTAGTATGTAATTAATAAATTAATATATTATAAATATTTTTAATATTATATAATATATTATAGTTTTTAATATGTTAGAGTTTATTAATAGTACTTTAATAATATATTAGTATTTATGATATAAATAAATATTTTATATTATGAATATTTTATTTTTAAATTAACATTGTTAGCAATAAATTATTTTACTTTCTAATAAATTATATTCTTTATTACATAATATATTAATATTTTATATATTATATTAAATTTACTATACAACATGTTTTAATAATAATAATATTATATTATTATTAAATATGTTACTATTATATAATATTTTATAATTATTAATTTATTACAATTTATTTATTAAAAAGGTAATAATATTATAGCGGTTATACTATTGTATAGTATATATTATAATACTATTATATAATTATTTATCATCAATAACTTTTTCATTATTTTTTATTAGTTTATTTATATTTTATTTATATTTATTTATTAAATAATACATTATTAACATATTAAATATTGGTATTTAATATGTTGTCATATTATTATATAAGATATTTTATTTTTATATCATTTAATAAATATTACTAATATATTAAATTAACTTTAATATAGTATAGTATAGTATAATATAATAAGCATGTTGATAATAACTATATATTAATTACATTTGGCATATTCAACCTAAAGCATCAGACTCATCGATGTGGAGGCAACTTTTGAAAATCAGGGACATGGCGGAAAATAAATTTGGAAGTGCAAACAATCTCATAAATACCATTAACAGCTGTCACAGTGGGGGTAAATTTCTAATCTCCTCTGTCTATAAAGCTCTGATTAACTTTTCTCCTCCTGTTCCTTGGTATAATACTGTCTGGGAGGGATTAAACTACCCGAAACATTCTTTTGTGCTTTGGCTTGTCTCTCAGTCTAGATTATTAACTCAGGACAGGTTATGTAAAATGAGTATTATAAGCTCAAATCAATGTGTTCTATGTCCTGATCATCATCAAGCTGAAGAAACATGTCAGCATCTTTTCTTCGATTGCCCATATTCAGCTCAGGTTTGGAATAGTGCAATGGATTGGTTGAACTTTTCCTGAAGATCCTGTAACTGGTTGCATTTGTTGAATTGGTATAACAACAATCTTAGGGGCAAAGGTTTTAAGAAGAAGTTAAAGAGGATGGTGCTTGCTGTGATAGTTTACTTAGTGTGGCAGGAGAGAAATTTAAGAATTTTTCAAGGAAAAGCTCATGATCCAGCTATTCTTTTCCGAGTGATAAAGATCACTGTGTTTACTAAAATTTTGAATGATGATACACTGAAATATCTTTGTAAGTAGTTGGGGAGGAACAAAGTTGTAATTAGTTTGGTTTTCCAGTAAAATCTTGCTGGATACTATGATGTACCTACATTCTTTCAAGTGTTGATGAATAAAATTAACTTTCATTGACAAAAAAAAAAAAAAAAACACATTCTCAAACTCAAAACCAAAACATCAAATTTAAAGCACCTAAAAGTTGGTTTGAAATAAATGTTGTGTTCTTGGTTTGATGAGGATTTAGCTCAATAAACACCATGGTTTCCAAATGCATGATGTTTTGTTTTTGGTAAAAATAACATGGAAACAGATAAAACATCATGGTATCCAAACGAAACCCTAGTTTTCGTTTTCTGTTTTACTCCTTCTCTTGCTGAAAATGGAAATCCAATCATCTTCTTTTCTTTTCCTTCCTTCTATCCAAACCGAACAAAGCCTTTGTGATTCTTAATTATAAAATTCCTATCACGTACCTCGTTTGGTGAAAACATTTTTCCCTTCATACCCGTTGTGGGCTTCACTACCCGAAATGGCTTGCATGCATACATTGTTTATTCAAAGTTTACGGCTGCGTTCCAGGTTTTCAATATTCCTCCCAACAACTATCTAACACTTTAGACCATATGTACTTACGTTGCTTGATCGCTCCTTTCCTCTTAAACTTGCACAACATAAACAGCGGGAGTTTAAATTTTATGTCTGTTAACTTTGATTTCTAAGCCTTTTGGGCCCATCTCTCTTTTTGTATTGCAAAGCTACTGCCCCCATTAGCGACAATATTATATTTGATGCTGGGTTTCGTTCCTACGTGAATACGGGAATTAATGGCCAAGTTGGTCTTAGCCTCAACGGTGAAGGCCTTTTCTTGCATGAGCTCTCTGGTTCGCCTCTCTGCTCATATTTTTCGCCGAAACTTTTGACTCCTTTTGCGGTGCCTCTGTTAGTTCCTGCTTCATCAGGTTTGTCCAGCCTCTTTGCCCACCAACCAACTATTTTGGCATCACCTCATTAAAGTTTTTAGCCTTTTGGCTTTCTTAAGGCTTTGACCTTCTCTTCTGTCTCTAGGGCTAAATGGAGTTTTGTATTTTTTATTTAAAAAAAAAAAATCTAATTTGGATAGGATAAATTTGAGAAAAATTCTGGCCTTGAGAGTACCCCAAAAAGCAACTCATTCTAAGATTTCTAACACTAGAAAAAAAACAACCTTTCCTTTATTCCGTAACCCTTCCCTGGAGGCCTTGTAGACTGATTTTTTTTTTTTACATTTTTCAAGGCTGTGAATTTTTCTAAGAAAATCTGCATATATAGGGTGGATATTAAGACAATATACACTTTCAGGATTATTAGGGGCTCTGAGGGTCCAAATTTCATACTAAAAAGCTATCATCTTGGAGAAAATTCTCAGAAACTAGCAGCATCATCACTCATCATTTATTAAGAAAGATGGTACATAGCGTTATGGAGTTTATAGTCAAGATTGTGTGCGCTTTATTTTTTCTGTTTTGTTGTACTAATTATCTTTGTTCCGATAATTCGTATGACATCATTCCAAGTTAATGCGCGTATTTAACTGTGTCTAGTCGTTTGTTAATTTTAGTGACACCACACGCTGACACATAAGGCCTCATGTTTTTCTCGTGAGAAAGGCTGTTTTGTGCAATAGTAGTCTTAACTTACTCAATTTAATAATTAATTTTTATCACATGAACAAGAGAAGGTAATAATCATTGTTTCTCAACTACTACCGGTACTTGTTTTTCCTTTTTTTTATGGCGTCAATATGGCCATGTGGCTAGTGGTACTTTGCTCAAACCTTGAAATGCAATATTTTCTTTTCTTTTCTTTTTTTTTTTGGCAATTTAATTTATCCTTCATTAATTCTGACTACTGAAATGTGATAAAAAACGGTTCTAGATTGATACGTGGTATATATATTTACTCCTTTTCACCTGCGTAATTTTCTTTCCTCCCATGTTTCTACAGCGTGACCATTCCGTGAACTCATCCATTTTCTTCTTGGCCTTTGACCTTTATCTTCCCTACTCTTCCGGTCAACTATTGCTGCTGTAATCTATATATATTGTGATTTGGCAAGTACTTTCCAAGTGGTAATCTTGATGCCTCATTCTTCTATGGAGATGTCGTTGGATGTGCTTGACTTTTTCGAAAGACCCAATCCAAATTATCAAGCGTGAGGGATAGAAACACCTCCATCCAATACGTACTCATTCTTCAGTGAGATATTACTATCCTAGGATAAGCTGATCTTTCTAAATTATTGAGTGCAAGCGACGGAAATTAGGCATGCACACTGGTACAAAATGAGGCATCCTAGACAAAATATTAGTGATATTTGGTAGCATGCTTCACCAGTTGAAGCCTGTATGCTAGTGTTCTTATAATCTATTTGATTCTACTCTAGGTTACCATTGAATCACACTGGACATGCCATCTTAATAGCATCAAACCACCGCAAAACACTTGATATATACGCTTAAAAGATATCAAAAAAGATTGAGAAAGTAAATATGTTAGAAAAAAAATGCCTATCAAAAACAAATATTCCATTAATATAACCGATCAAACCCAAATGCCGCTTATTTATATATGATTAACATATCACAACCACCATCAATGTGAATTGTTGCGAAAGAAAATTTAGATTAAATTACACTTTAATGAACCAAAATAGTAATTTTATACGATGCTCTTTGTGAATGGTTGAAAATAAATCAAGTTTAACGTTAGTTGAGAAAAACCCAGGGTTAAGAAAGAAAAGTAGCACGCAATCTATCATGGAACAAGATATATCAATCCGAAGAGGTCCTTTTATTAAAGACTAACAACTGCCTTTGGAAAATGCAGGTGGTAAGTGAGGAGAAAGATGCAAGGAAAGAGATATATGAGAAAGGAAGGAAAAAAAGTTGGCTTCTTAGCTAGTCCTCTTAGTTTAAAACCGTTCACAAAATTAAGTGATAAACGACGTAGGGCAAAGTGAATGATGAGATGAGCATGCAGTAATAATCAACTTATATTCGCAATGCTTCTAGTCTTTTAACTATTTCACTTCCATCTTAGCCTGCAGATTCAAATTAGGACCTCGAACATCTCCCTTCTGTTTCTGAAATCCACCAATCAAGTTGCCTGTCCCAATTTATTGAAAACTGTATATATCAACTTTTATGATAAGTTAAGGCAGAACTTTTATTAGAATCTTTAGGAATCTTTCTGCTGTAACTAGCTAGCAACTATACCTTGACCATATAGGTAGAGTGTGGTGATGAAAGTTTTGGTTGTACACTGTTTATTGAGTTCGCATGTTCTAATTCTCCTGTCGAGGCTAGATCTGAACATTGAAGTGGATCATATAGCAAGTAAGGCTTTAGATATGAGAAGCAGTGAAAAGGAAGCTGTCTGTCAGACCACAAAATAATTTATGGCGTCTGATATAGTTGAACTGTAGATTTTTCTATCGAACAAGCTAATTATCGCCATCTTTATGGCCGCCCTTAGGAAGTAGAATCCATGCTTGGTCAGGGATATTGGTTGGCTCTACAGAAGCAAGGCAAAGCTTGCAAAATGCACCGCACAGGATTGGACGTGGTTAGTTTTGTTGTTGACAGTGCCAGTGATATTTTTTGAGTAGATCAGAGCGAGAGGAGACTAGACAATTACCATGGTCTCCAAGGAGGAGCTATGACAGACCACCATCATTGCCCACCCTTAACGAGTATAGCTAGCAGAAAATAGCAAAAGTGATAAAACGTACTAGAACGCTGAGGATTTTCTATCAATAATCCAAATCTTTTGTTGTCACGGACTTTTTCGATCCATAATCAAGATACTATTATTTGTTTCTGAACATAGGAATGGATGTAGATTCCTTTATGTTTTATGTAGAATTTTATACTTTCACTCGTCACAAGGGTTATATGGTTTTCAGTGAGATGAGGTGCATGACTTTGGTTATTGAATGATGACATGAACGAGGGTAATTTAATGAGTTGGGAATAGGTGGCTAGAGGTGGATCAGCATCAACAATCATACTTCTATCATGAAGCAGTATCCGTACCCGACACTTCATGGACACTCGTTGAATATATGTATATATATTTATGCAAACAAGTACTCAATTATACAATACATATTTTAATTTAAAACAATCGTCATGCACTTGTCAAACATATATCCCACGCTTCACATCCACTTTTTGAAACTGTTTAGTAAGGGTTTGATTCGTATCAAGCCATTTTATAAAGGGTTGTTTGCATGTCTAGTTCAGACCATCCCATGCGTTTCAACCATGTTTTTGTACCCTGCCTTTTATAAATTTGCCTTGTCTGATACTCATACCTGCACCTGTACCCTTATCCATGCAATTTAGTTCACTGGAGAGCAGCTATTTCTGTTGAGAGAGCAGTTCAAGGTCTTTCAATTGAACTGAGAAGCAAATGAAATGGCTGATCTTTGATTGCTACCAATCTTTTCAGTGAATGATTTGAGATGCCTGAACTGTTAGACGAGATAGCTCCCTTAAGCCTCTTTCTTATCTAAACTCTTCTCTTCTTCAACATATTTCCTTCCGCTCATCTTTCCCTCATTTTTTCCATCAAAATTGTTTAAAGACAGTTCTTGGTCTTGGGTAAAAGACTTCAAGGGGCTTAACAGACTTAGCAAATCATGTTCAATGATTAGCTCACATTTTGGTTTGCTTCCTAGCCCTAAATCACTACAAATTCCCACTAGAACCTTGTAGTTTTTTAGCCCAATTTGATTTCAACCATTTCACGCAAGGAAATAAGAAAAGGGGGAGAAAAAACTTTGTATTGTTTGCTGGTTTGTTTTATTAAGGAATCACTTGTTCAAGTTTTTTCTTTGGGAACAATTAATTAACATTGATCATGATTTTGATCTGTTAATAACTAAACAATGTTACTCGTGTTTGATCAGTTGTCTTAATTCTGACAATTGTTTGCTAATTGATAATGATTTTGTCATCTGGATTTATGTTCTCAATTCTTAGCATCTTTTAGCATTATCTTCAAGTGCTTTGCATTAGTTTCACACTGGTTAACTTATTGCATGCTTTGCCAGCTATCATGATGTATGGTCTAGAAGAAACCTCTTTATCTGGGAAGCACGGATACAAACAGTGAAGGCAGTCTGTGAACTAATTGGTAATTGCCTTCAGTTTTCGAGATTCCAATTGAATCCTAACCTAATATAAAAAAGTTATATCCCTCACATTTTATAAAAATTTTATCGCCCTTTCATCTATGCGTGTTTAACATTTGTTTAAAGGGTTCATGAATGCTAGGTGTCTGACATTATACCGTTATATATATTTGTCTTCAAAGATGGCACTGTTTTGCCATGCATGCAATTCTTTAGGTTCTTTAATTTTGACATAGTTCTGGTGTGGCTGATAAACTTCAGGCATTTTGCAGGTAGGTTCTATGATGTTTTTGACGCAGCGCGGAAGTAATAGCCTCGGAATCCACCAAGAAAAATCTTCGAATCCACGAAGAGCTTCGAATCCACGAAGTAAATATTGAAGAAAAACGAAATTTTATTAATCAAATTTATGCCTCTAGGGCTTACAAGACTCTTCTTAAATAGAAAAAGAAACAAGACTCTTACAAGGACTCTAATTCCTACAAGGACTCTTAACTTACCAAAAATGGTAAAGAATTCCTAAAATATTAAAACTCCTAAAAAAGACTCCTTATGAATAGGAAAGTCTACCGGTCAAATCTGAGATCAAATCGGATTTGTTTCCTAAACAAAATAGACTCCTAAAATATTACTAAAAATAGTAAAAACGGACAAAATTATAAATATCTCTCAAACCGTAAGGAATTTGGCGAAACTGAGAACGCAAACCGAACCCAAAGGGTAGGTTTGGATGGATCCGTCTCGTCGAGATAGTCGATTTTCATATATAATTCGTCCAATTCCGACGTACGGTTTGAAAGTTACGGCCGTTTCTTCGAAACAAGTTACTTTCTTCGACCAGGCCCGCATTTGGGTTTACGACTGTCCCATTTTGACATAAACATGTCTGCTGTGTGTTCTACATCAGTCCCCCCTGCTTGAAAAGAGCTCGATCCCGAGCTTACACTCGCATGAATAGCTGTTTCTTCTGGTGGGTAATACTCAAACAAATCTGCAACATTGAAACTAGGAGAAATACCCAAATCTGTAGGAAGGTCAACCACATAAGCGTTGTCGCTAATCTTCTTCAGTATTTTACATGGACCATACTTCTTATTCTTCAGCTTGTTATAGGTGCCCACGGAAAAACGTTCTTTTCGCAGAAACACCATCACCGTGTCTTCTTCTTCAAACACTTTCTTCCTCCTGTGTTGATCATCATCGACTTTATATTTAGCATTAGACTGCTCTATCTTTTCCTTCACCTCCTGCTGGATAGCACGTATCTTTTCAACTATATGATCTGCAGGAACACTCTGTCCAGGAAGTTTAGGCAACGGGGCTAGATCAAGATAATGATTCGAAAGCCTTCCATACACAATTGCAAAGGGTGCCTTGCCTGTAGTCTGACTCTCCATACAGTTGTAGGCAAATTTAGCATGTGCCAAAGCAAGATCCCACTGTTTTGGTCGATTGCCAGAAATAGATCTAAGAAGATTGCCGAGGGTGCGATTGACCACTTCAGTTTGGCCATCTGTTTGAGGGTGATAGGTAGTACTGAACTTGAGAGAAGTGTTGATCTCTGTCACAAAGTCTTCCAAAAGTGTGATAAGAACTTGGAATCTCTATCGGATGTGATGGATTTTGGCACTCCATGAAGACGAACTATCTCCCAAAAGAAAAGATTGGCAATGTTGCTCGCATCCGCAGTCTTCTTGCATGGAATAAAGTGTGCCATCTTCGAAAACCAGTCAACCACAACAAAAACAGAATCCATGCCTCGTTGGGTTCGAGGCAGTCCCAACACAAAGTCCATAGAGATATCATGCCATGGTGCATCAGGAACAAGTAAAGGTGTATACGATCCCATATTCTGAGATTGTCCCTTAGCAACTTGACAAACTGGACAACGCCACACATATTTTTCTGCTCCCTTCTTTAATTGAGGCCACTAGTATCGTTCTTTAATTGCTGCAATTATTTTATCACGTCCCAAATGTCCTCCTAGTCCGCCAGCATGAAGGTCTCGAATTATCTGCTCTCTTAGCGAACTCTGGGGTATGCATAATTGATCGCCATGAAATAGATAACCATCCTGAATATGAAAGTCTTTGACTGATTTATTTTAAAGACAGTCGTCCCAAATCTTCTTAAAATCTTCATCCTCTGCATATAGCTCCTTAAGGTACTCAAACCCAATCACTTCAGCCTTCAAAGTTACTAACAATCCAGCTCTCCTACTGAGTGCATCTGCCACCTTATTCTGCTGTCCGGATTTATGTTTCAAAACAAAGGTGAAACGTTGCAGATATGCAATCCAACGAGCATGCATACGATTGATGGTAGTCTGACTATTAAGGGTCTTCAAAGCCTGATGATCAGTGTGAAGCAGAAACTCTCTCGAGATCAAATAGTGTTCCTAATGCTTCAAAGACTGAACTATGGCATATAACTCCAGCTCATATGTGGTCCACTTCTGTCGAGCTTCGCTGAGTTTCTCACTGTAAAAGGCAACTGGACGCCCTTCTTGAGATAAAACACCACCAATTCCTATGATGGACGCATCACAATCAACTTCGAAGACTTTTTAAAAATCTGGAAGTGCAAGCACAGGTGCGGTGGACAACTTCTCCTTGATTAGTGCAAAGCTACGATCTGCTTCTTCCCCCCAATTGAACTTCCCTTTCTTCATGCATTCAGTTATAAGTGCTACAATGCTGCTAAAATTTCTTACAAATCTCCTATAGAATGTTGCTAGGCCATGAAAACTACGAACTTCGCTGACAGTCTTCGGGGTAGGCCAATCTCTAACAGCACGAACCTTCTCTTCATCAACATGAATACCCTCTGCACTAACAACAAAGCCTAGAAACACGAGGCTACTGGTCATGAAGCTGCACTTCTTCAGATTGATGTACAACTTGTTCTCCTGCAAAACTGTTAGTACCTCCCTCAAGTGGTCCAGATGTGCAGCCTCACTCTGGCTATAAATCAGGATATCATCAAAGTAAACTACGACGAACTTGCCGATAAAGGGTTTTAATACCTAATTCATCAATCGCATGAAAGTGCTAGGGGCATTAGAAAGACCAAAAGGCATGACTAACCACTCGTACAGGCCTTCTTTTATCTTGAAAGCAGTCTTCCACTCATCTCCTTTCCTAACCCGAATCTGATGATAGCCGCTCTTGAGATCTATCTTGGAGAACACTTTTGAACCAGATAACATGTCTAGCATGTCTTCCAAGCGTGGAATAGAAAATCTATACTTCACTGTAATCTTGTTGATAGCCCTACTGTCTACACACATACGCCACTCTCCGTTCTTCTTTGGGACCAGTAGTGCTGGCACTACACACGGACTCATGCTAGGTCGTATAAGGCCCTTCTGGATGAGATCATCCACCTGCTTCTGCAAAATCTCTCCTTCCTTCGGACTCATCCTATAGTGTGGCAGATTTGGTAGTCGAGATCCAGGGATAAAGTCGATCTGATGTTGAACGTCCCTAAGCATGGGTAATTCAGAAGGAAGATCATCAGGCATAACCGCATTAAACTGCTGTAAGAGGGTCTGTACTTCTGGTGGAATTTCGGCAGTGGCAGACTCCTCTTTTCCCGAAACTACTAGGGCATAAATCTCATCAGACTGCTTCACATCTTTCATAAAGTTTTCATTGTCAACGACCAAGAAATTCTTCTTTTCAGCCACATTGGTTTTGATAGGACCCTTCTCGGTTAGAGGCTTGAGCACAATTCGGCGACCATCCTTCTTGAAGATATAAACATTATCTTTTCCTCTATGCGTGGCATCAACATCAAACTGCCAAGGTCTGCCTAACAATATACAACATGCATCCATCTCTACTACATCACACAATGCCTCATCCACATAAGTCCGGCCAATGGAAAAGGATACCCGACACACTTCATCAACCTATACGTCATTACCCTTGCGAATCTAGCCGATCTTGTAAGGAGCGAGATGCTTTTCCGTCTTCAGCCCTAATTTCTCCACCATGCGTCGAGAGACAATATTCTCGCTGCTCCTACTATCAATGATGACATCACAGATCTTCTGTTGCATCGTGCATCTCGTTCGAAAGATGTTATGCCTCTGTGGTGGTTCTTCTGCCTTTGGAGCCAATAATAGTTGCCACACAACACATGAGAGTTGTTCCCCATCATCATCAGCATCCAACCCATCATCATAGTCTCCAACATCGTCTCGATCTATATCCCCATCTTCATGATCCGCCATGTTCACAGTACCTCTTTTAGGGCACTGATTGGATCGATGACCAGGCTGTCCACATCTGTAACACTTGATCGGGTCAGGCTTGGCATAAGGGTTCGCTGGGGTAGGCTTCTTTGCTGTTGTTGTCGCTGGACCCTTGCCCTTCTCTGTTGTTGCATCCTGCTCAGGAACAGTTTGAGACTGTTTACTTCCACCACGTTGGAAACTCATGTGCGACCCATCGGAAGCTGCCCATGAGCCTTTACTATTTCGTCCGAGTTGTCGCTCCACCTTCTGGGCTAGGCTAACTATATCTGCTAAGGTATAGGTCTGTTGTAGAGATACACGATCCTGAATTGCCATCCTTAATCCCCCTGTATATTAAGACATCTGTTGGGCCTCGCTCTCGTTCAAGTTGTTGTGGGATGACAACCAATAAAATTCCTGCGTGTACTCATCCACGGTTCTTCCACCCTACTTACAATTTTGATATTGCCCGAATAAAACTTGTTCATAATCACTTGGCAGAAAACGGGCTCTCAGTAGCTTCCTCATCTTTTCCCACCTTTCAACCTTCGGCTTTCCTTGACAAGATCGATTCAGACAAACAGATTCCCACCAAGCTGAAGCTCCACCTTTGAGTTGGTAGGTCACCAATTTTACCTTGCGTTCTTCTGGGATCTCCATATACTCAAAGAACCTCTCTACTTCTGCAATCCAGTCGAGGAACTCTTCAATATGCAGTTGCCCGTTGAAAGATGGCAGATCCATCTTCATCTTAAAACCTCCAACGTCATAATTATCCCTCCGTCGTCGGTCTCTGCGATAACCTCCATGGCGTGGTGGTGCATAATGATCTTCCTCGCTGTCGGAATCTTCATACGGAGTCGGCTCACGTCGTTGGCGACCATCAACGCGATTTCGATCTCCTGTCGTGTCCAGACGCTCTACTACCGCAGCTAGTCGCTCCATGACAGTCTTCATCTGATTGACATCGGCCTTTAGCACGTCGAACTCAGTTCGAGAGATATAAGCTTCATCACCTGCCATTGGATCGGAGGAACAAGGCTCTGATACCAATTGACGCAGCGCGGAAATAATAGCCTCGGAATCCACCAAGGAAAATCTTCGAATCCACGAAGAGCTTCGAATCCACGAAGTAAATATTGAAGAAAAACAAAATTTTATTAATCAAAGTTATGCCTCTAGGGCTTACAAGACTCTTCTTAAATAGAAAAAGAAACAAGACTCTTACAAGGACCTACAAGGACTCTTAACTTACCAAAAATGGTAAAGAATTCCTAAAATATTAAAACTCCTAAAAAAGACTCCTTATAAATAGGAAAGTCCACCGGGCAAATCTGAGATCAAATCGGATTTGTTTCCTAAACAAAACAGACTCCTAAAATATTACTAAAAATAGTAAAAACGGATAAAATTGTAAATATCTCTCAAACCGTAAGAAATTTAGCGAAACTGAGAATGCAAACCAAACCCAAAGGGGTAGGTTTGGATGGATCCGCCTTGTCGAGATAGTCTATTTTCATATATAATTCGTCCAATTCCGACGTACGGTTTGAAAGTTACGGCTGTTTCTTCGAAACTAGTTACTTTCTTCGACCAGGCCCGCATTTGGGTTTACGATTGTCCCACTTTGACATAAACATGTCTGATGTGTGTTCTACATCATGTTTTTCAAAATCGACCTCTTTTTTTTCAAAAGAGGTCTATTTTGCTAATTATTTAGCAAAACGATCTATTTTGCTAAATAATTAGCAAAAACGGACTATTTTGCAAATTTTCCCTTAATTTGACGTTTCGATGTTTCATAGCTCATCATTAACTCAATACGTTATAGTGTGAGCAATTGTTAACGTGTTGAAAAGAACTATAATTTGTAGTCAAGTTAGAGCCTCCTTCAACTGATCCTTTTATTTATACTAGTTTTTATGCACGTGCATTGCACGTGGTTAAATATCACAATTATTCATTTTTAGTTTGTTTTCTTACTAAAATTTGTTCTTCGATTTTGATTTTTTCTCACTTATGTCTCTAAAATTTAATATTGTGATTATTTATTTTCTTTAATATTTGTTTGAGTGGGCTACATAAAAAACTAATATTTGTTTGAATGCGCTACACGAAAACAACGTGAGGTCAATTTGAATCTTCATGTTATTTAAATCGACATGAAAGGATGCTTCACCTAAGGAAGTATAATGTTGTAAAAGTAGAAAATATTTGAAAAATAGCATTATAATAGCAAGAGAAATAATTAAAGCCAATGAGCCTAGACAATTAATTAGAAGTGGCTACATGGCACAAAAAAGAATATGTATTTCATTCATAATCATTGATAGACTTCATTGAAAACCATAAACTAAATATTAATGCTAACTCTAATATAATTTTATATGATATAAAAGCATCCACAGAATAAGTATATAAATATATACTTATTTTGGCATTGATAAATTCTAGGAAGGTCGAGATTTAGATCGTCAATTTTTTGGCATTATTGTTCTAACTATCTAGATTACAATTAGACTACTAAATCTGCAATTGGCAAATAACTAAAATGTTTTTAAGAAAAAAAATAAGGTTGTTCTTTCATTTATTTGACACTATAATATTATTTCCTAACATAGAATTTGAATACATAGATCATATCATTATGTAATACTTCCTGATATATGTAAACGGAAAAAAGGAGCGGCAAAATCATCGACAATACTCAAGGAACAAACCGAGCAGAATAGAATCTTCACAGAAAACTTCTGTATGTAATAACAACAAATAAGCACTAAAACATATCTAAAAAGATCATTTTTCTTCATAATTTACTTTAGATATTTTTAACAGTTTCTGCGGCTTTGCTTAGCACAAATAAAACCATAGTACTAAAGAATCAAAAAATCCCTGAATTCATATAAAATAGAGGTCCATTAAAAGTTTTCTACAGCAGACTTCATGCCTCTTATCATTTTTCTTATTGAGTCGAGACTTTTCAAGTATGAAGAAAGAAATGGAACAACTTCATTTAGGATTGGAGTGCAAGTATCATGCTCAAAGTCATGACTACATAATCTGCTTGAATAGTTCCCGTAATTACGATACTCGAACAGAATTTTTTCATCAGCGATACTGATAACTTTGGGTAATTGTGGTGAACCTAAACAACTCTCTCGATAATTTTTAGTACAGACGCTCAACATCTCAATCCAATTCTTGTTATCCTTGAGCAAACATATCTTCACCCGAGGTTTTTTATATGTAACAAGCGCAACGCAAACATGCCCTCTTAGCTCATGTATAGTTATACAACAATCTCTCTTAAGTGGGTGTATGAGTGATCGATGTAACTTCAAACTTCTCATGTTTGATATCGAAAGTAAGGATAGCCATGCAGTAGCCTTCATCTTCTTCTAGGTAATATGAATATCATAATTACTTAAATAAAATAGAGTTAAAATAAAAAAAGAAAATAAACTTTTTTTGGGATTGATCATCTACTTAATAATCTCTCTCTCAAATAAAATATTATTATTATTTTTTTAACCCAAACTATGACCACGTGATCTACTATTTTTGAGTTATAAACACATTAATCTAGTATAACATCTCTATTTATTAGTATCTTGAAATCTTTAAAAAATGGATGATCATTCAATTCACAAAGGAATTTTACATATGAATTTACTTACAATATGTCCATTAAATTTTTAGTTAACTTTACATTGAGTTTGCTACTTGTAATACTGTTGGTAATGTCATTACCTTTCCTCTTTAAACATTTTACTGGAATATGTCGAACATTATTGTTAAGCTCATGGATAACAATATGTGGAATTTTGTGTCATTTAAGACTCATCGATAACAATATAATTTAAATAAAGTAGATACAAGATTTCGTATATATATATATATATATATATATATATATATAAGCAGCGGCAGGAGAACTTGATAGAAAAAATGGACTTGAAAAAGGCAAGTGAAAAATAAATAAATTTAAAATGAGGAAATGAGGCTGGATGTGGATATGATTGTATCATATGTATTTGTACTTAAGGAGGTATTTCATATATATTGGTACAAAATAATAAGTGGCTTAAGTCGATATTTCCATGCTCAAAACGTTTTATAGGATCACATAAGCAAAATAATATGATAATAAGATCTGAAACACTTTGTGAATTGTCTTTGTCCTTCACAGTTCACATTAAATACTATTATGCATATTTTGGCATTTAGGGGACTGATGAACAAAAGCATACAATTTTTAAGGAAAAAAATAGCTTATGAGATATTAAAGAGAAGGAACATACCGAGAATGAAATCCTATCATAACAGAGATGCTACTACAAAAATCTCTACCTCTTCCTAAATATAAAGATCATCGGGACTCGAGAGTCTCCATTCAGCTTTCAAAATATGTTGAGTTCAGGACATCTATGACATTGACAAACTAATGTGTGTAGTTTAAACTGTAAGTCATAAATTACAACATCAAAATTGAATAATCCTAATACTAATCAAATAAAATAATATTTTGCTAATTTATTTTCAAATATGGGCTTGGTAATTTAGTGATTTTAATGTGTTATGACAAATCCCCTGATAAGCAAATATCAATCACACAAAAAACAAAGAAAATATAAACAATGTAATACACACATGTAGTTCATGGTTCAAATCACTAATTCCAACTCACACTATAAGAAATCTACTATAATCTCTCTCAGTGAAGAGGAAGCAAAGAGCCAATACAAATATCAGCAACCAAATAATTAATTATCTTGTAGTTTAGAATATAGAGAGGAGTAACCTCTGTTCCAAATTTGCAGTTGTCTCAAATTTCTATCTCAGCCCATGATATATATAGCTACACATTTTTGTTTTTCAGACTTTGCATAAAGTAAGAATTTTAATTCTATAACAAATTGGATTATAATCAAATAAGCTAAGCAAAGAAACTTACTGAGATCATTTGAATTTCCTTATCAACATTAATGTTCTTAGTACCCAAGTTATTTTCTTTTGGTTGGATGAATATGTAGATGACACATTCATGTCATTCTTAATTACTATAGTTAAAGATTTTTGTTATAGGTAAAAACTTCTCATGGATCAATATGCATAACTTTGTAACACATTCTGCCATAGTTGTTACAGAAGAGACAACGTTCAACAACCTAAAACCCTCATCTATAAGTATATCAAAGAAGTGACGGTGATACTAAAGTCTAAGGCGAGCGAGAATGTGCAATTGAAGAGTTAGGTAGTCATATTATCATCCCGCGGGTAAAAAAACCATAATAAAATTTAATTTTTGTATGTGTTAAGATTAAAAAGAAAGACTTATTTTTATATATACCTCTTAAACCATGCATATTTGCAAAAATACCCTTAAATCTTAGTATTGATAAAATTGTCCCTAATCATCAATTGTAGAAGAATAACATATCCCTATCCCTCTCCACAAACCAATTCATATTAAATCCTAGCTAGTCTTTCATTTCAGCTCTAAAATCCCGAATTCACTAATCTCCACATCAATGAAAATTTTGCTCTTTTAGTGTGTTTCAAACGTAAAGGTCTGACAAACATCAAAATTGATAACCTTTTCATTTACATTTCATAAAGACAACAGACACCAAGCATTGTGTCATTACTACACCTTATTACTTAATGATAACCTAAAACATTATAAATATTCATAGCAAATTATTGTCAATCTTTAATTTTAGTCTTACACATTCAGATTCACTAATTTTTACATTAGACAAAATATTATCGTTTTAGGACAAAGTTCCACAATTCCATGGAATGAGTCGATGAAATAGGCTAGAATCAAATAAGGTAAACCGTTCAATCAAAAATTCCAGTTCAATAAATAAATACAACTTATAGTTCAAAATAATATACCGACAGATACCATTATTGTTAAGTACAAAATAGCATACTACCACCGAAAAAGTTAATTATGATTTATAATAGAACTTACATGATATTGCATCTCTGGTCCATCAAATTTGTGGTAATCCTCATACTCGCTCGTTGGATCATTACCTAAAAACCCGTCCAAATTTCACAAACAGCATATATCAAACATTATAACTAACACAATCAAAAATTATGTGTGTTAACTATTGTTGGCTAAAGATAACATCTAATAATTGCAGCAAATAATTTGTAATATGATCACAAAAACTATAAGATACAATAAAGAAGAGACATCATATTTTATCTCCATAAGTAAAGCGATGCATAACACAAAAGGGTGTTGCTGACCGGTCAATTGGCGGGATAGCTTCATTTTTCTTATTCTCATCATTCAATAGAGCATGCTAAATCAACTAAAAGACAAAACATCAATTAATATCTCAATTTGACTTGCACACTTTTATTATTTAGGAAAGGATATAACCTAAGAAACAAATAAATTTATAAGAAACCATATGAATCTTAACCACATATTTAACTAATTTGGGCATCAGAAACATCATGTGTCCTGGTCTTGGGCACCAAAGATAGATTTTGCAACAAATCAATAGCATCTGTAATTCAAAAACCCTAAAAGAACACTAATCATCTACTCATCAAAACTCTTGCTTTTTTTTCTTATTGCTTTGAGCACAAAATTAATAAAAACTCTACTCAATGCGTAAAGTCTCTTTCAAATTTAAATAATAACATATAATAAAAATAATAAAATAAATAAATATCAAATCAATACACAATCAGTAAAAATTCTATAAAAGCTTTATAGAAATCATAAACCCACATCTTAGATTGAATATCAAAACATAAACTCTAAGAAAATCCTAAACCAATAAACCCCATCACAAATCTTTCAAGAATAGAATGCCCAAAAACAAATCAAGATCTAAGAAGAAGTAAAAAAGAAAATGAAAAGAAAAGCATACATTCATTGCAGGAGTGATAGCTAGAAATTCGAACCCTAGAAGACAAAACAGTCGCCATAAAGAAGTGGAGAAAACTTTTTCGATTCCATAAAAGGAGACAACTCTTTTTAGAGGTGGCGGGGGAGAATTATTTATCTAAAATTTAGGTATTCAATAATTTGTAAAGATAGTTATGGGTAAATATTAGTGTATAGATTAGGATGAGAATGTAATTAAATTTCTTAATTCTAATATAATCTAAATACAATTTGTTTCCTTATCTTTATACTATGTATATCTACTAAGAATTTATTAATTTCCTAGGCTAATGATAGATTAGTATTAAAAATTCAATTTTGATTAGTGATAGGAATAGAGATATTTTTGTCTATCAAAAATTTCCTGAACTCGTGCTTTTAAAGAGAGTATGATTTTAGTGTCTTGAATACTCATCAAGGTTGCTTTGTAGGTTGCTTTGTTTAGCTATTTATCATAATGGATTATAGACACTTCTACCCATCCGTGTT